>JAHDVF020000001.1:1200000-1557758 GCA_022606425.2 Lepidostoma basale
ATCAGAGCCAATAAAGTAAGTTTCTACGATCGTGATTTCGCTGTTGTCACATGCACCTTTCATGACTAAAAACATTGTCAAAGCGCCCTTGAGGTGAGCTATTCACGAAAACGGCGATTATACAAATTAAACAAACAAACCATCACGCCGTTTCCGGTAGGCAGACAGAATGGACCATAACACTACTCTATCCTGGCAAACCTCTCTAGCTTCCTCCACATTCATACGAGTCATACACGCATGTCGATTCCTCTGACTTCTAACATGACCAACCTTTAAAATCTGATTAATTTAATTAATTTGACAAATTAATCAAATTAATCAGATTAAAAGGTTTTATCAGTTTTATCGTTTTTATAAAGAATTTTGACAGGTGTACAAATAAATTTTTCATTTGTTCCAATGACAATTTGAATAATTTCTTCAACATAACACTACTCTATCCTGGCAAACCTGTCTAGCTTCCTCCACATTCATACGAGTCATACACGCATGTCGATTCCTCCGACTTCTAACATGACCAACCTTTAAAATCTGATTAATTTAATTAATTTGACAAATTAATCAAATTAATCAGATTAAAAGGTTTTATCAGTTTTATCGTTTTTATAAAGAATTTTGACAGGTGTACAAATAAATTTTTCATTTGTTCCAATGACAATTTGAATAATTTCTTCAACATAACACTACTCTATCCTGGCAAACCTGTCTAGCTTCCTCCACATTCATACGAGTCATACACGCATGTCGATTCCTCCGACTTCTAACATGACCAACCTTTAAAATCTGATTAATTTAATTAATTTGACAAATTAATCAGATTAAAAGGTTTTATCAGTATTATCGTTTTTATAAAGAATTTTGACAGGTGTACAAATAAATTTTTCATTTGTTCCAATGACAATTTGAATAATTTCTTCAACATAACACTGCTCTATCCTGGCAAACCTGTCTAGCTTCCTCCACATTCATACGAGTCATACACGCATGTCGATTCCTCCGACTTCTAACATGACCAACCTTTAAAATCTGATTAATTTAATTAATTTGACAAATTAATCAGATTAAAAGGTTTTATTAGTTTTATCGTTTTTATAAAGAATTTTGACAGGTGTACAAATAATTTTTTCATTTGTTCCAATGACAATTTGAATAATTTCTTCAATATTATTTTTAAGTTCTTGCTGGTTAAGTGCCTTATTACAGATAATTTAAAAAATGGTGGATACGTGTAACATAAATTAAATAAACACAAAAGTCCGGATCGTCCATGTCAACATGTGCAACATCGAAAAAAACATTATGTGTTATTACATTATGTGCTAAATTAAAAAACAGTGGATACGTGGAACATATTATAAATTAAATAGACAATATGTGCACCGTCTAAAAATAACATTTTGTGTAAAATTATTTTTATTTTGTTATTTTATTTTATATCATTGTATTTTATATTATTTGTTTTAGATTTATTTTGTGGGTGTTGGACGATCGAAGTGTGCGCGGGAGATGCCTATTGGTGGCGATGAGGTTCGCAACCCATCACACCGCGCCTCCCGCGGGGCGAAAAGAGAAGGATGGAGTGCCGCATCAGTAAAAGTGTGACAGTCCATTCTCTCTGCTTACACTTTCGGGGAGACGGCGTGATGGTTAGTTAGTTAGTTAGTTAATTTGACAAATTAGCCTAATTATTATTATTATTATTATGCATATAGCATGAACTGCCTTTTATAGTGTCCGCCTTATGGCAATTCAATTTTTTTTTTTAATTCCAGGGCCCAACATTGATGAATGAAAGATCGGACCAAAGTTGCCGATGCAGCAACTAATGTTTAAATGGAATGGGATCGGTCATAAAGCAAGGACAACGGGTTATAAGATCTTCTGGCCTGGAGTGGCGAAAGAGAAACAGCTACACAAATTCTGGCAGATCACAAGCAAGATGGTCTGATGACATTAAACGAGTGGCAGGAGGTCAATGGCGCAGAGCGGCGAGGGATACAGTTGTGGAAGTCGGGAAGGGAGGCTTATGTAGTATTATCATCTATATTACTATTCCACGCCAGCGGACTCGCAGTGCCGAAATCATCGTAGAAACTTACTTTATTGGCTCTGATGTGAATTTCATGGACAACAAAATCAAGAGTTTTGTTTCTTTAATATAATGAATGTTTTCTGCAAATGTGATATAATATTGTTTATTTGATCATTAAATTTCATATAAAATATTCAAAAAATTGTTTTTCTATTACATTAGTAATATGTATTCAAGTTTATAATTCATTGTATTTTTTGAATATATATTGGGTTTATTTATGTACTCGAATTTAGCAATAGCGAAGCGTTGCCGGGTCAGCTAGTATAATATAAAAACACAGTATCTGATCATATTGGGACTTTTTTTGTTAAATGTCTAAAAATCATTTTCAAAATAAATATTTCACGTACTTTCGTATGAAGCATTTGATTTTTGGTGTAGCGTTATAAAAAAAAACTTTTATATTAAACATTGTTTTTACATCACATCTTCTTAATCTTCAACAGGTTCTGAACTCTTGTAATTCCTGTCCACTCTTTAATGCTCCGCAGCCAGGCAGCTGCCTTTTACCAACTCCCCGACGTCCCTCCACTTTACCCATTAATATCAAAGGAGGTTGTATTTTTCTCCCCTTAGCATATGACCCAAATATGAGACCTTTCTAATTTTCACACTCGACAACAGCTCTCTATTGGCTATCGCTCTATTGTATTAAATATTTTAAAAGATAAAAAAATCATCACTTATTTCAGTTCCATTAATGCCAGTCCATATTTAATAGAAGACTAATTACAACGAAAACGGAATAATGGAATATTTAAAAAAAATATTTATCTAAAAAAATATTTTGCAATAGTGGCGATGAGGTTCGCAACCCATCACACCGCGTCTCCCGCGGGGCGAAAAGCGAAGGATGGAGTGCCGCATCAGTAAAAGTGTGACAGTCCATTCTTTCTGCCTACCCTTTCGGGGAGACGGCGTGATGGTTAGTTAGTTAGTTAGTTATTTTGCAATAAATATGGATTCGAATCTAATCCATATGATAACTCACTTCTTCCCAATCAGGACACTGTCTCCTCGGATACTAAGTATCAGAATATTTTAAATATAATGTGTATAGAAATTCTCTGTATTAATTAATTATTTTTATTTGTGTATTTGAAGCACATTTTGATATTTCAATATTTTCTTAATATGTTCCGGTCTATAAAGTGTTAAGCAATATTATATATAAACATTTACGTACTTTTATCCTTTAAATAAACCGTTAATAATACATCTAATCGTGGGCAGCGTTTAGATCTACTACATGGGGCTAACGCTTCCGGTTCCGGCCCTTTCTCTTTTTCATTTCCGGCGTCAAATCTTCGCCGTTATTCCTGCAACGGAAGTGTGACCAAAAGCTTTTTTAACTTAAACGGTTTATTCTCAGATGTGTGCTGGAATACACGAAGCTTCCTTGTTTTATTTATACATTCGACTTTTTTCTAAACACAGTTTTATTTTTATAAGCATTTATTTTGAAAGTTTAATTTTATATACAACATAATACATCTAAGTTATAAAGAATTTGCCAATAGTACATATTATTCATTAATTCACATATTTTTATTTTAGTAAATGATTAATCATACAAAACATGCTTTACCATTATATACTAAAAGAACTAATACCGACCACTACTGGACATTGGCCTCCCCATATTTCTCCACATATTTCTATGTTGTGCTCTTCATATCCAGTCACTAGCAATTTTTGTAATATTGTCAGACCATCGTGCGATGAGTCCCCCTCTGCTTCTTATATCCTCACGAGGATTTCCACTCCATCACCTTTCTGGTCCATCTTTGGCCTACCAGTCTGGCAACATGTTCCGTAAATGACCATTAGAGCTTAGGCGCCCTTTCGACAACATCCGTTACTCTCTAAAAGATAGAAGGACAGCTGGGAGTCTACCTCACAGGAGAAGCAACACTCTGGAGGACAGACCACATAGGTCAAACAACAAGGAAAAAGAAGAAAAAAATTTTTAATGAACTAAATATAATTCAATGATAATTATAAATGTGACAGATCTGTCATCCTATTTAATTTTAATATAGGATGACAGATCTGTCACAGTCTTTTCAAATTTAAGTACCATACGTATATTGTATTAATTATAATATATATGTAATTAATACACCCTGTATAAGTATATTGCTTAATTTGATTCATAGATCATATATATTTTCGTCGTTTTCAGATAAAATTTAAAACATTCACACGACTCGTGTACAAGTAAATGAATAGGTATTGATACTTTCAACCGTTTGACATTTTCGTTTATACCATACATCGTATTTGCTTACTTATGCGTGATTATCTTATCCACTTGAACCATTAATACCCCCTTTGAAATCGCTTTCATAAATTAGACTAAAGTGCGGTTTAAGAGCAAGGGTAGATAGACAATTGCTAATTGACACTAAGAACCGAAAGATGTTCTACCTAGGGCATATGCTTGGACACATAAAGAAGAAGAAATAAACAAAACAAACAAACCATCACGCCGTTTCCCCGCAGGGGTAGGCAGAGAGAATGGACCGCCACACTACTCTATCCTGGCACACCTCTCTAGGTTCCTCCACATTCATACATCGAGTCATACACGCACGTCGATTCTTCCGGCTTCTGACATGACCAACTTTTAATATTTGATTAATTTGGTCATGCCATGTTTTCCTCGGTCTACCTCGACTCCTTACTTCATTTACATTGTTAACGTATACTTTTTTAACCATTATTTCTTCACCCATGCGCTCCATATGTCTCATTTTGTTTGTTTGTTCATAATACCTTCTTTCGCTCTACGTTCCTTCCGAATATCAGCATTTGAGATTCTGTCGTACATCGTTCTATCACACATACGTCTTAGGGACCTCATCTCTACCGCATTTATTCTGCTCTCATCTTTCTTCTGCCAGTTCCATGCTTGGCTTCCATACATAAGGGTTGGACCCAGAACTCCATTGTGAACGGCAATTTTCGCTTTCATTGATAAATTCTTGTTTCCAATAACTACTTTTAAAGCTCCATTCATTTTGTTACCCGCACCAACCCTTCTTTCAATATCACTGTCCGTTCGGCCATCCGCTGTGAACATGCTACCTAAATACACAAATTCCCTCACCTGTTCCAAGTTCTCTTCATTTACACTTATATTACAAACTGTCATTTGCTCTTCCCTTTCAAAAACTAACACCTTTGACTTTCCGACATTCATCATTAAATCGTTCGACTTGCATACCTCATACTCGTACATTCGTCCGCACTATCCGCAACGAGAACGGCAAGAAGAAATAAGATTTGATATTATAACTCTGGGAAATGGGTACGTGATTTATTACAAGTAGTTTTAGATCTACGTGTCTAATGATTGAATGCGTGTCACTTAATCATCTAATTATTTCAATTTAATTCAAATCTCTCATTTAAAGTTTATCATGAAATCTTGTGAAGTGCCAATTAAAAAAGGTATCAATTATTCTTCGATCTCTGAACTAATTAAATAATAGTGTTATCTCTAACACTGATTTGATTTAGTAATATCCGTTTCTACAAAATGATAAAACCGAGTATTTTATTTACGATATATAATAATTTTGAGCATATCTACAATTTGATTTTCATAAAGGATAACAACGGCATTATCAGGCTAATATACAATAATACGAAAATCGTACGTGAAAAACGATTTTTTCGTTTTATTCATATCACGCTGATATGCATTATATTGTGTTTTACTTACATTAATCTAGCTAGGTGGGTAGGTGATAATTGAAAAAACGAATTTCATTCATTAACAATAATCGCTTTCAACATTTTTTTTTTAATATTTTTGTTCTTCATCTTTCGGTATCATGTCAGGTCCCCGCGACGTTGACTATCACTTGAGGGCAGGCGTCTCTGTCTTTGGCAGCTCATATTTATCTACGATGAGAGATCTCGGGATCATCTATGAGAGTAGGCTGATTTTTCGTTCACATATTGTGAGGATTTGTGGCACTGCACTGAGGATGTTGGGCTTCATCGTCCGGACCGGCAGAGTTTTCAGGGATCCTCATGTGCTCAGAGTCCTATACAACACGATATACGATTTCCGGGAACAAATATTCAAGTGGTCTACGAAGCAAAAATATTTGGGAACCTCTGCCTAAACTAGGGTTACTCAACTTTTTTTCTTCTGGCCACTTATACATATTTGCTAAGTTACGCGCGCCACAACATTATACTCATAAGACGAAAAAAACATATTGGGAAAAACAGTCATTTGTTGAAACCCTAATAGTACAATACTCGAATAAAGCGTCAGTTCGCAATATGCGATGATTATTCCCACGTATTTCAAGATATTTAAAACTAAGCATATATATTTATTAAAATCAGATCCGCACATGAAAGCTTGGCGGTAGGTATACGATCCGCGGACCACAGGTTGAGTATGATGGCATCGTTTATACAAATAAAAAATAACGTGTTCGTATGTTATTTCATATTGTAAAAACATGTTTGTCTGCTAGATAGAGAAGATTTTATAGAATATATTAAATTTTAATTGAATATTTTTATAGCTTGAATACCCCTTACGTTCTCCCACGCTCTCCCCCCTCTTTCCTTCCTCCTCCACCTCGTGCGGAACATCCGGTCTCCTTCCATTGGCGCCCAGTTCGTTTCATTTCCTTCTTACCTTTCCGTTCTCATTTCCTTTGGCCATATAATTTTATATCGCATTGTGTTATGCCTTTGCTGCCGTAATTGCATAGAATGTCCATATATAAAAAAACATATTTCCTAACTTATTTTTGCAATCATAAGTACCTTGAAAAGATTTTGTTTATTTATAAGTAAGAAACAACAAATTGTCGCGACAGCTGTTTCGCCAACCTATGTTAACATCATCAGGTGTAACAAACATCATGTGTATGAGTAGCGAAAGAGTATTATGAACAAAATTATGAAATAATCGATGCTTTGATTTGTACAAATGGAACCCATTGATGAAAGTAAACCCTAAAAGAGGATATGTTAATGATTTCCATGGAGTACGTAATCGAGGAAGACCGAAATTTTAGATGGTCTGCCATTTTAGAAGTCGTAAGAATCGACTGCGCGTGTGACTTGCTGTACGATTGTGGAGAAATTTAATGATTTTTATCAGGATAAAGTGTTGTGGCGGTCCATTCACTCTGCCTACCCCTACGGGAAAACGGCGTGATGGTTTATTTATTAGTTTATTGTTTATTCAGACTTAACTTTGGTACTTTTTAGGATTTAACATGTCGTTTGAACCCAATTTGTATTGATTCTCGTAACTTGTGATGTTCGAGAATCACACTGCCATCGCCGATAATCGAACCCGGGACCTTCGGTTTTTTCAATAATAGCTCTTACCATTCTGCCTCGAATGTCATCATGTTTCATATTTATTTACCTTGAAAAGTACTCACGTACATAAACAAATGTTCAAATAAAAAAATATTTAAACAATTAAAAATAATAATTAATATAAGGTTACATTTTGGTTACATGTCAATATAATTCTAAACTTAATATTCAAGAAGATTAGTATTCAATACAATCGATTTTAAATTTTATTATAACTGACATATTTAGTTTATATATAAAAAATTTATATTAATAATTTTATATTAAATTAATTTTATTTTTATGTATATTAAATTAATTATAATTTTATATTAAATTTAATATTTAAGTTCAGTAAATTTTACATAAATATTTGAAGATTAATTAATACGAATGAAAACGTCAGTTTTCTAGAAATTTTATTATATTTTATGGGAATGACATGTTTCGCCCTTCTAAGGCATAATCAAATGTGACGAAATTTCAGTTAATTGCTGTTTTTATACACTAGTAAATGAAGCAGAATTGAGTCTACGCACGCAGGATGGCGGTTTTATTTTTTAATATAATACTTAGAATCATTATTTACCTTGAAATATGTAAAATCATTTGTAAACAATTTGTAAGAAGATGTTTATCTTAGAAACACTTTATTTCGTCTACCTCAAATAACTTATTTTTTATTAATATTTGTGAAGTGTATACTTATATCTGTATACGAATCCTGGATTTTCACCTGTGGGTGGTTAATTTAAATTTTTAATTGTATCTCAATAGAGACGAAGAAACAAACTGGAAACTGAATATGGATGATCAAGGTGTTTACAGGACTTATGACCTGTCATTGGTTGGGTTAAGCGCACGCTTTATGTAATTACAACATTCCCCATTCCACCATTGTTATTATGATCATGTATGATATATTTTTTTGGAAGTTGTATATATACTCCAAATTCATACTTATCTTCACGTGGCAGTTCCAGTTAGCCATCTATGTAGATTTTGATTGCACTAATTAATTTTTTAAGATCAATCTATACAATCCATCCACTAACGCCATCTATGTAGAATGATTGTTTAGCATTTAGCAAACTACTTTATTAACACAATGCGAAGAGGCTACCGCCTCCTATCGCACTGTTAGAAGTCGCCTGGAGTATCCACTCCTATTTTATACGCCAAATAATTGACCAGAATATTTACAAATATTTGTGAAGTGTATACTTATATCTGTATACGAATCCTGGATTTTCACCTGTGGGTGGTTAATTTAAATTTTTAATTGTATCTCAATAGAGACGAAGAAACAAACTGGAAACTGAATATGGATGATCAAGGTGTTTACAGGACTTATGACCTGTCATTGGTTGGGTTAAGCGCACGCTTTATGTAATTACAACATTCCCGACTTAGGCTACAGGCGACTTCTAACAGTGCGATAGGAGGCGGTAGCCTCTTCGCATTGTGTTAATAAAGTAGTTTGCTAAATGCTAAACAATCATTCTTCATAGATGGCGTTAGTGGATGGATTGTATAGATTAATCTTAAAAAATTAATTAGTGCAATCAAATCTACATAGATGGCTAACTGGAACTGCCACGTGAAGATAAGTATGAATTTGGAGTATATATACAACTTCCAAAAAAATATATCATACATGATCATAATAACAATGGTGGAATGGGGAATGTTGTAATTACATAAAGCGTGCGCTTAACCCAACCAATGACAGGTCATAAGTCCTGTAAACACCTTGATCATCCATATTCAGTTTCCAGTTTGTTTCTTCGTCTCTATTGAGATACAATTAAAAATTTATTTTTTATTTATATAATATCATTTAGTATTCCCTAACTATGTAATCATTGTCATAAATTTTCTTAACGAGTTCCAAGAAACACTTTACAATATTTCTGGACCTACCCAAATAATTATTTGTTAAAAATGTATAAAGTCACATCAATTTTCGTTAACTACCATATTCTGCCCCATTTACTAGTGTATATAAATAGCAATGAGCTGAAATTTCGTCACATTTGATAATGCCTTTGAAGGGAGAAACATGTCATTCCCATAAAATATAATAAAACTTCTAGAAAACTGACGTTTTCATTCGTATTAATTATTTAATATGGAGTTTTACATCATTGATCAAGAAACAATAAATATTTGAAGATTATTTTGGTATAGAATCATATATACCACCCCTGATTTGTATGTATATAAAGGACTCGGTTTGCAATAGTCTGTCGATGACAGCGAGCCTGGCGAAACCGGTCGCTGTCGAAATAAAGACAAAAGTGAAAGTATTATAATTAAAAAAAACATCGTTTTATTTAATTACTATTTATTATCTTTATTGAATAATAAAATATAAGAGTTGAAGATCTCTTAAGAAGTTGACGTGTTGCCAGCGTAGGAATCGTTTATTGTAAATGATATCTCGAATCAGTCTTGAAATACGGCATTAAAATAAATCAACCGGCACTTCTAAATGCCAGCTAAATGTAAGCGCGTGTCCTGGTTCCTGGTGTATCACGATAAAAAAAGTTTAAGACCTGCCATTTCCGCATTGACCATTTACATCCAAATATTTATTTCGGACTTGTGTTCAACAATCTACGAATAAACAAGGCTTCATATATTTTTATATATGAACAAAAACAACGGTGTTATTCACGGAAGTAAAAATACCATCAGGCCGTTTTGCAGGCAGGGAAGGCGAGGATGGGCCGTCATGCTACTCGATCCTGATACAACTGTCTAGTTTCTTCCACATTCATAATAATAATAATAGTAATAATAATAATAATAATAATAAATAATAATAAATAAATAAATAAAAACAATAATAATAATCATAATAGTAATAATAATAGTAATAATAAAACTGACTTACTAACTAACCATCACGCCGTCTCTCCAAAGGGGTAAGCAGAAAGAATAGACTGCCACACTTTTATTTTCTGACATACTTCTCTCACGTCCTCAACGTTCATACATCGTGTCATTCATAATAAAAATAAAAATAAAAATAACTAACTTAATAACTAACTAACTAACCATCACGCCGTTTAGCCGAAGGGGTAGGCAGAAAGAATGGACTGCCACACTGTTCTTTCCTGACATACTTCTCTCGATTCATCAACATTTATACACCATCAATTTGACTCCCTATTTGGTTAAATTTTTTAATTGAAGATTTCTACTATATCATGTTCATTTTTTACAATTATTACACTCTATTATACAAAACGTGACATATTTCATTTCGTTCAATGCATAATGTTTAATTTAAATTTCAATTTGAACGCTATTATGTGAGGGAAAGTTTCAAGGTTGCCCCCATAAAAGAAAAGTTATCAGAAACAAGGCTCCAATGGTACGGTCACATATGAGGAGACCTCACGACCATGTCGTGAAAAAGTGTCTTTCCGTGACTAGTAAGAGATGAAGAGGAAGACCTCAAACCACCTGGCTGACGAATATGCAGATGGAAATGAAAGCTCCTGAAGCTGCTTTCCAAGGAAATACCTGGTGCCAAATGATAAAAAACGACCCCGAGTAACGGGAAGAGGCAATTGGGAAGAAAAATAAGTAAGTAAGAAAAATAAGGCTTAACCCAACCAATGACAGGTCATAAGTCCTGTAAACGCCTCGATCAACCATATTCTGTTTCCAATTTGCATATTCGTCTCTATTGAGATACAATTGATTCTTGAATTGATAGCCCGTAATGGGTGAAATCCAGTTGTTCATCTACAAGTATTTGTATACATTCAAAATGTTGTAAAAAAAGGAAAATAAGAATTTGATTCTTTTGTTTGCCGACCACTGGCTTAAGTTAATCAAAAATGTAAAAGATAACGTTTTTGTAAAGTTTTACCTTCTATATTGTGAATTTTGTGTGTTCAAATATTATATGAGTATTTATATAGATAACGGGAAATGCTCCGGAAGCCTACGTTTGGATAATCCCCTCTTTGCGTTATCGAAAATTCTAATTTTGTTTGGTAAAACGAGTTTTCGGTACACGGCAGATCTGGAGCGGATATCACACTTGACATTTGCCCCTAGCTGGCGGGAGATAACCTTTGATATTAGCTAATCATTTGGAGATACTCCCGCCTGGATACAGGATATCCGGCTTCAGCCAATATATCACCACTATATAAATATTTTTAACTGTTTAATTGAACAACAACAACAACAAACCGTCACGCCGTTTCCGAGAGAATGGACTGCCACCGTACTCTATTCTGACATACCTTTCTAGCTTACCCCACATTCATACAGCGAGTGGCGGTACTCTCATAGAAGCCCAGAAGCCCGGCTTGCGTAAGAAATTTTGAATCAAAACCTTTTATGGCTTACAGAGGTTTAGCTCTTGTGGCTATTCCTCTTACGTCTGATGGGAACATTGTTGGAAGGTGATTTTGTGGGTTGTTGGTTTATTCGGTGGCATGATTACTTTGATTTGGAGGTTTTGATTAAAATTACGCAAGCCAGGCTTCTGGGCTTCTATGGGAGTAGCGCCACTGCATACAGCGAGTAATACACGCACGTCGATACTTCCGGCATCTGACATGACCAACCTTTAAAATTTGATTAATTTGGTAATGCCATGTATTTCTCGGTCTACCTCGACTCCGTACTCCATTTACATCGTTAACGTATACTTTTTTAACCATTCTTTTTTCACCCATGCGCTCCATATGTCCTTTCATAAATATGTTCATAATACATTATTTCGCTCTATATTCCTTTCTAATATCAGCATTTGAGATTCATTTGAGATTTGAGGTTTAATTGAAACGACAAGAGGTTTAATTGAGTGCCGCGACAATTTCATAGAAGTTAAACCAATAGTGATGTAATAACAGTGTTACAATTAAAAAGTTAACAGTGATGTAATAACGGTGTTTCATTTGAAAAGTTAATAATGTTGAAATATCAAAGTGTTTCCGCCAAAACAATGGATTACAAAAATATTATGAAATTCATCAAGGATATCATTTATCATAGATCAATCGAATATTTTTATTTCCATGACTTATTATTAAAATGTATACATCATAATTTTATAACGAGTGAGGATAATGGAAGATGCGTATATCCGAAACAGATAACGTATACGACAAAAAAAATATCTGCTGACGTGACACAGACGTGGTGGTCGTAAGAAGGGCGGAATGGAGATGTTGTTAAACATAAAGCGATCGCTCAACCCAACCAATGGACAGGTCATAAGTCCTGTAAGCGCCTTGGCCACCATATTCTGTTCCCAGAAAAACAATTTACATATTCGTCTGTATTGAGATACAATTAATCCATATAATAAAAAAGGGTGATTCATTTATTGATTCTTGATCAATTGTGTTAAATTCCTTATTAAATGAATAATAGGAATGAAAACATCTGTTTTCTAGAAGATTTATACTATTTTATGGGAATGGTATGTTTCGCCTTGCTTAGACCTATAGGCCTAGAGGCTTCCATTGATATGCCCTAACAAGGCGAAAATTGTCTTTCCCGCAAAACTTCAAGAGAACAGACGTTTCCATCAAATTATATTGTTATTATTGTTGACTCGATCTTGCAGAGCTCGCTCGTTCTTAAAAAAATGTCACCCAACTAGGGTAAGCCGTTCTAGGGTCCATGTACTGTGCGAAATCCAAGTACTTGGTTAATTATCAATAAATAAAAAAATTTAGGTGAATGGATGTGGCGCATGTTCATGGTCTTCTTCGCTTGTTTCAATCCAAGGGATTGGTTTGCAGCAAAGTGTAACATTATTGCTGGTTCTTGGGATGCCACTTGGGCCTTTAAATGTGGTAGTTTCCTGTTGCTTTCCACATTCGTATACGGCAGGTTATTTGAACTCAATTACTGTATATTTTTCAGCTATCGATTCATGATATGCGATAGGTAGCTAATCCATCGTCATTTTATTGACAAATGAAATCTACACCAGACCAAATACATGTAGTGTGACAATCACACTGTTTTCAACGGGATTCGAATCCGGGGCCTTCGGTGTGGCGGTCGTAGCTCTTGCCGCTCTGCCACGGAGATCATACTCTATGTATTGTGTACTTGGTAAATTATCAATAAATAAAGAATCTTTTTTTTTTGTACAACAGGTTGTTTGAACCCAATTACTGTAAACATTTTTGTTTTAGCTATTATATTGATTCTCATGACATGTGATAGGTAGCCAATTTGTCACCATTTTATTGTCACGTGAATTCTACACCAGACCAAAGACAGCGTGGCAATCACGCTGCCATCGTCGGGAATCGAACCCGGGACCTTCAGTATGGAAGTCAGAGCTCTTACCACTCTGCCACGAAGGTCGTCAAATCAAATCTTCTTGAGAATTGAATGGATTCTTCTTCTTATTGTAGATCTTGCGATCTGTTTATGCAGGATATCAACTTTCTTCCTGTGATGAAGGCGACCAGCTTTCTCTCATCTCATTGGCGTCTTGGTGGTTGACGGCCCTCTGAAATCTCTTGCGTTACGATCTTAGGAGTCCTCGCTGGGTCTATTCTCTCGATGTAGTCCCTTGAGAATCGATTTCTCTGCCTACTCCATCTTAGTATGTCTTCAATTTTGCAAACGTGAATAGATGTGTTGATTTTAATATTTGAACTTGTTTACAAATGATACGAAAGTTTTATTGTTACTTGTGCCGAAAAATAATATTCCTTTGTGAGCGTGCGAGCAGCCAGGTAGGAACTTATCAGTATTTTAGAGTGATGTGATAGCGAATAACCTTTGATATTGGGAGATATGAAATGTTTATTACTAAATTAACATAACATTCAGTTTATCGTTTTATCATCGAATGTTTTATTCTACGAGTATGTACGTACACAGCATTGTGTGGTGTGTGCATTGTTTATGCGACTATCTGACATATCTGCTTAACCCATTAACGCCTATGGTATTATGCATCATATGCAAATCATATCATTGTAAAAGTATTGCCCAAAACTCGTACAAAGTACTACAAATGTATGATATACCGTACGTAAAAAAATATAAGGGCATACTGAACCAATATGTTTTTTTCTTCTTGTTTCTTAATTTCCTAATTAATGAGGGTCGTGATCTAGAAGTCTCCCCCAGTCATCTGCTTAATCTGGTCACACCACCGCCTGGAGATCAGCCTTACTTCTTTTTCCTCGAACACTTCCTGGGACAATTTCTTTTTATTAAATTATAATAAACCCATATTTTTAAATAATAAAAATATTCGGACGTAATGGGTAAATTATTTTATCGTTTTAATCAGTTTTTGCAATTCTCGATAATCACAGTGCAATTACAAACATACGAATTCTTTGTTATACTTATGTTGTCCATTAAAAAATATTGGTAATGAATAATAATAGTAATCCTTTATAATATAATGTTTATTTAGTTTTGTCGGGGTTAAATGCATAACCCATATAAGTGGACTTCGACTGCTGAACCAGCGTATTTCATGATGAAATATATTACACAAATAATCGAAAACGCCTGACTTAGGACCTACTTATCAAAAGTGATGAATCGGGGCCCAGATTTATTCACACAGGTCACTAGGTCACTAGAGCAGAGCATCGTGTGAAAGGGGAAGCAAAGCATATAAAAGCGGTACATCCGACCACCATGGACAGTATTCCTTCTTGCGACTTCTAACCAACACGAGTCTACGCCGTCAAGTCTACGTACAAAGAACCCTCGACTCTCCCACCGAGCTACGCTACTGTCTCCACTGCTTAGCCACGTAACTTCCGACGAGTCTTCGCTCCAGCCGACCGACGCTACTGCCCAGCGAACCATCAGCCCCAGCTGCTATCGACGTCCAGGCGCACGCTCCATCGCGAGTACATAATACTGTTAACGTATGATTACTTGTGATCTGCAATAAACGCTGAAACCTCGACTGCTTTTAACTCTCACCACACCCCCCAAAGTTTCATTCCACATGTTTTAATATATTATTTTACCTGTTCTCAATAGATGCCTTAAAAATTAAATTTGTAATGTCTGTTGATGAAATAAACTGTTTTGATTTGATTTGATTTAATTATTCGACTAGTTTTTCTGACCGGCTGTCCTGTCAAATAACGAAGTTCTATCGATTAAATGTTTTAATTTTGAAGCACTGTTATTACACGTATCACAAATTATTCTTATGAGATCGTCGCGACAGCTGTTTCGCCAACCTATAATTTTTTTGCCAACCGCAATTTTTTTGAATTTTATAAACTCCATTTTATAAACTAGTTAACCTAAACATATTTAGTACTAGGACTGCACCTGACGCAGATGATCAACATTTACATCAGGAAAGGATCATTTGAAAAAGTGTGTTTTGAGTCCCGATCTAAACTCTGACCGACTCTCTATGTAGTTGATGTCTGCTGGAAGATTGATTAGGATCTGGTCTCTTCGGTTCGGCATACGTGCCCAATCCATGCTAGGCGACCAGCCTTGGGTTATATGGATACATTTTTAGATCTTATTATTAATTATGTATTGTTTCAGATATATTTTATATTGAGTTGTAGTGAGTCTCCTTGTGTCTTTTGGTAGTTCATTGTAAAGTTTCAGTCCATTGTTCAATATCCTTGATTGTCCTGTCTTAGTTCGTGCATTCGTTAAGTGGTATCTGTCGCAGTTCCTGGTCCGGTGTCTGTGTATGTCTGAATTTTTAGTTAGTTTGTAGCTGCTGTCTGTTGTCTTTTCCATGGTCATTCTGTGCACAATTTTTAAGGTCTCATATTTGGTCAGGTCTGATATGTCCATTTGTTTTGTTTGTCTGTAAACTTGTATGGTTGGGGTAAGGTAGTTAATGTTATATGCTAATTTTTATTACTTACATAACTATTCACCCAAATCACATTTATTCCGCTTTTCAAATAAAAACATAAAATAATAAATTATCGCTTTGCTTTGAAACAGGAAGACATGAGTTAATCCACTATGAAGAATGATGTATTTGCGGCAAGGAATCGTCGTGTGGGGACTGGTGGCAGGAACAGTGTAACAAAGCTGGCAGCGGTTTGGCTCAGGAAGTTATTCCTGGCACTTCCGCGTTTGGAGCCCCGCCGCTACATGTCCGGGGACAGGAATATCCCAAGTACGCCAGACATCCTGGCCGCTACACAAGATCCCCACTAAATTAAAGAACCGGCATTAAAAAGTGAAAACATCCAAAAGAGAGTACTTCATTCTGTCGCATATGAACGTCCATTTTCTACTATGCATGTTTTATTACAACTCAAATGTATTATTTTAAATATTGATTCGTGTATTGGAACAAATTATACAAAATAAAGTAAAATTATGCAGAATAGTTATATCGGAATTTTATAATAATCTTATCATTCGCTACCAGCGGGACTTGAAATCGGAACATTTCCGAGCTATTTTTATTCTCTGCTGTTATTATGAATTGTGTCGTAAATTTTTATCAAGGGTTGTTGAGGCTGGTTAATTGTAATCGAGGCTTGAGATGTGAAAAGTTTTTTTTTGTCGGTATATTGAAGATAAGGTGATCTATAATAAAATGACAATATGTCAAGATATTTTAGCTTTCATTTGCTTTGATTTATTTGATCATGCCAAGTTTTCGTCTGTCTTCCTTTATTTTATGTTCCATTTCCATCGTTAACATAATTTTTTTTACGATTCTTTCTTCATTCATTATTTCCAGGTGTCTTAACCATATTAATGATCCTTTTATTATTTTGGGATAAGGGATGAGGGAAGAATGGTTAAAAAGATATATACGAGTAGTGTGAATAGGAAAAGAAGTCGAGGAAGGCCAAGGAAGACATGGCATGACCAAATTAATCAATTACTGAAAAGCGGCCATGTTCGAAGTAGGAACAACCGACAAGCGTGCATGTCACGATGTGCGAATTTAAAAGAGGCACGAGAATTTTGTCAGGATAGAACAATGTGGCGATCCATCCATCCATCTCTGCCTACCCCTCCGGGGAAACGGCGTGATGGTTAGTTAGTTAGTTAGTTATTATTTTGTTTGGGCATTTTTATTCGCACCGCAATCTCTTCTTATATTATTTTCGACACTCTATTATACTCAAATTTTCTACACATGCGTCTAAGAGATCTCATTTTTACTGCATTTATTCTACTTTCACGCCACGCTTCCCTTTCATACATAAGGGAAATAGAAAGTTAATGAGTCTTCTGAGTCTTACACAACAAACTGAAGTGATTCAGTGTTTTATCAGTTTTCACTCATAGCCGTGAACCTTGGCCTATCCCGGTTGAGAGTGTTATCTCAGCCGTTCAAATAAACAAAGTTAATTGGTCTGCAGCAAACTGGTGCGCGGATTGATACTTCTCCAGGTTCCTTTGAATCTCTATAATAAGATTACGGCACTTCCATCTGCCGAGATAGCCGCGAGCTCCAGCCACCCACGGCGGCTTCAAAGCTTTCAGCGGCGTGCATGCCGTTGGTGCAAAGAATGTACCCATTATCTCAAAGAGTTTTATTCTGTTTCTTATTCTAAAAATATTTTTCGACGAACGTACGTAATTACCTGTTTTCTAAATAAGAATTCAGAAAAATCCGCATGCAGTGTATTCACGTAATACAGCATCATCTTTGTGAAGATTAGAAAGAATACAATATAAACTATATTCAAGAGTATTAGCTATGTGGGACTGGGAGGATTAATCCCATCCCCCCTACCTAACCTACGGCGCTAGTATGCTGGCAGCAGCATAGCGCCCCCTGGAGACAAGGACCCTGTCTTTGCTCCGGGCTTATTACCGCGTCCTTCGGCCGAGCGACACGCGTCCGCTCGAACGCTCTCGCCCTATCTATTGTAATACACTTGTCTGTGCCGAAATAAATAACTGTGTACCAACCAACCTCTGACTTTTCACTAGCACACCGAACCACCTCACACTACAGCTATATCAGCATCATCGTAGCTAAGTGGTTAGTGCTACGACTGCCATACCGAAAGTCCCCGTTTCGATTCCCGGCGATGGCAGTGTGATTGTCACACTGTCTTTGGTCTGGTATAGAATTCTTCTTCTTCACTTTTGGTAGACTCAGGAGTCTGTTATTTCAGGCGGGTTCTCTTGAGACGCTGAACTCTAGCTTTCTCTTCACCGTTTCGAGGGTATTCCTGGTCGGCGTTGTCCGTTTGGCGTTTCATGGAGAACTATGTGTGGTGTCCTATTTGAGCTCATCCTTTCTACGTGTTTCTACGTAAGGTATAAAATTCACGTGACAAAATTGGCGATATATTAGCTACCTATCACATGTCATGAGAATCAATATGATAGCTATACACTTTACATCAATTTGGTCTGTGCTTTAATGATGTAAATAGCGATTCAACCAAAATAATAAAATTATTACAATCTTCTAGGTATTATTTATTGTTTCTTGAATAATAATGTAAAACTCCATATTAAATAATTAATACGAATGAAAACGTCAGTTTTCTAGAAGTTTTATTATATTTTATGGGAATGACATGTTTCGCCCTTCTAAGACATTTTTAAATGTTTGATAATGCCTTAGAAGGGCGAAACATGTCATTCCATAAAATATAATTAAACTTATAGAAAATTACTCAATACTAGAAATACATAATACTGAATTCTTCAGAAAAAAACAAGAAAAATGGTTAAACAAATTGCATTCAAACAGTCTTAATGGATAGAGGAACCGTGGACGACCGATGAAAACATGGCTTAACCAAATTAATCAATAATTACAAGGTCACAATCTAAGTCTGAAAAATCGACGAGCGTGCGTGTTACGATGTGTGAATGTAGAGGAACTGGGGAAGTTTTTCAGGATCTAGCAGTATGGCAGTCTATCCTCTGCCTACATCTTCGGAGAAATGGCTCGGATTGGACTTGGATCTTCTGGCTTACAGAGATTCAGCTCTTGTAGCTATTTCTCTTACGTCTGATGGGACCATTGTTGGAAAGGTTATTTAGTGGGTTCTGGATTTATGCGGCGGCATGATTTGTGTGGCAAGGAGTGTTCCTCTGTAAGAGGATCGATTATGGGCGCTTGTGGCGGCTGGAGGTGTTTGGATCGTAATTTAAGAGGTCTTTAATTGTGGGACTAGGATGTGAAGGGAGTTATTTGTAAAAACGTTTGGCAACTTTCAGAATGAATTCATCATATGATACAGTGACAAATGCAAGTATAAGAAGTGAATGTGGTGCGAATGAAAGTGTTATGAACAAAATAAGGAAAGGGTCATTAAGATGGTTTGGACACATGGAAAGAATGAGTGAAGACAGAATGGTAAAGATGGTATATGTAAACGGCGTGAACGGAGCTAGAAATAGAGGAAGGCCGAGGAAAACGTGGCATGATCAAATCAATCAAATATTGAATGTCGGTCACGTGAGGAGTCGGAGAAATCGACGTGCGTGCATGACAAGATGTATGAATGTAGCGGAAGCGAGAAAAGTATGTCAGGACAGAACAGTGTGGCGTTCCATTCTTTCTGCCTACCCCTCCGGGAAGACGGCGTGATGGTAAGTTAGTTAGTTAGTTAGTTTGTATGATCCTGGTACATGAAGGCGTACGAAGCGATTTATATCATTCCTACGATGATGAAGATATGACACCTTTAAAACAAGAATGATAGATATTTCCAAGTGATAAAAACGATGTTTTATTCATAATTAATCAGAGAGCAATCTTTATTGCTATCAACAAAAAATGTACTTTGCATTTGCAAATTACCATAGCCGAAACTTTTTTTTTTTTTGTAGGTATATCGTTTGAACCCAATTACTGTATACAATTTATTTTAGCTATTATATTGATTATCATGACATGTGATAGGTAGCCAATCTATCGCTATTTTATTGTCACGTGAATTTTACACCAGACCAATGACAGTGTGACAATCACACTGCCATCGCCGGGAATCGAACCCGGGACCTTGAGAATGGAAGTCGGAGCTCTTACCACTCAGCCACGAAGATCGTCTTATCTTATATATCTTATATATATTATCTTATATACACTTATCTTATATAAATAATAATCTTCATTAATTATACATAAAATCTTCCTGTTAACTTAAGGTGCATTGAAAAGATCAGAGTTCATATCAATTCTAACAACTTTTGACTTTTAACTTAAATATCTCTTACTTAAGTATTGTTCGATCATATCCAATTTACCCTTAAATAAGTAGGTACCCTCGTCAAATATTTACCTATATTTTGTCCTATTATATATCATGGATCGGCAATCTACGGCCCGCGGTCAGAATCAGGTTCGGGAGCGAATGTAAATTTAACATATTCAAACATTTATAAAGTAGGAAATAATGTATGAATCATTATAAATGCTGATTTACTACTACAACTATATTATTGCGTACTCTAGATATAATTTAATTTTTGGCCCTTTATTATTAAAATTTACCTTTAATCTAAATCGTAAGTTTACTGTAGAATATTTATTTCCAACGCCCCCTTTCTCTTAATAGTTATAATCACTATTATTAATATATGATTATACATTAGCTATTTATAATCACAAAGTTGAAATTAAATAATTTATCAAATATATCGATTCATAGTAGATAATTTTAAAATTATTAATTAATAAAAACAGTATTTTCAAAGTATTTCATTATTCTTCTTCTTCTTCTTCCTCAGCCTATTCTCGTCCATTTCTGGACAAAGGCCTCCTCCATTCGCTTCCATGTCACTCTGTCCTGTGCAGAATGCATTCAGGTTATTCCGACGTGTCTGTTCAGATCATACTTCTACCGTAGTTGCGGTCGCCCTGCACTTCTCTTTGCCGTGCACGGTCTCCAAGTCTGCCTACGTGACCTGCCCATAGCCACTTTAGAGTCGCCACCCAGTGGATGATGTCAGTGACCTTTGTTTTTTCTCTCACCGTATCGTTTCTGACTCTGTCTCTTAGGGTTATTCCTAACATGGTTCTTTCCATGGCTCTTTGGGTCACTCGTAGTTTCTCGGCACTCTGTTTGGACAATGTTACAGTTTCAAGACTATAAGTACCCACTGGCAGAACGCAGGATTCATAGACTTTTCGTTTCAGGTTGATCCGTATTCTCCGGTTTTTAAGGATGTAACCCATGTTTCCGAAAGCTGCCCAGCTTAGTCCAATTCTTCTTTTTAGTTCTGCGGTTTGGTTATCTCGGCCCAATCGAATAGTGTGTCCGGGACACACTATTCGATTGGGAAGAGATAGAGAGATACACACAGAAGCCCGGCTTGCGTAAGAAATTTATAATCAAAAACTTCTTCTGGCTTACAAAGGTTCAGCTCTTGTTGCTATTCCTCTTAAGTCTGATGGGAACATTGTTAGATGGTGATTTGGTAGGTTGTTGGTTTATGCGGGGGCATGATTACTTAGATTTGGATGTTTTGATTCAAATTTCTTACGCAAGCCGGGCTTCTGGGCTTCTATGGAAATACCGCCTCTGTATGTCCCAGGTATGGATATTCTTGGACATTCTCAATTTTGTTGCCATCCACGTTGATTTCCAGCCTTTCCGTGTCCATCACCTTAGTCTTTGCCGGGTTTATTCAAACCTACAGAATTATTTAATAAAATACGTTTCAGTATAATTAATAAAATAATCTTCATTATTATTTAATCCACTCTCTTGTTGTCTCAACGCTTCCTATTTACAATTTTACCCGCTACTGCCCCCATGGAAAGTTCCAGCGCCCACTGGGGGGGCGATACCCCCTACGTCAGCAACCTATGATCTAAATCAATCTGAACTGTTATGAATAACAATGGAATCAAAATAATGCCTAATGATTTTTATTAATGTTATGTATCATTGATGATTATTTTTGATTAAAACTTGGGTGATAAGATTGGTTTACCACAAAAAATTGCAATGTTTAAACTGGGTCATATTATTTTTCCAGGAAGTAATTGTTCTAAACGATTATTTGGTATCTGCCTGTTACGAATTCCAATAGAAGCTATTGCGAATTGCTGGATTCCTATGTGTTTCAAACAGGAGCAATCAAAACCAATAGATGGTTAAAACAAAGAAAAAAATCTTCGACTCGTGATCTTGGGGGTTATTCACAATTGTCTAATGGAAATATTTAATACTAAAATTACATTTATATTTATTTATTTAAAATACTAAATATAATTGTGTATATGCATTTAATATTGTTATAAATTAACTAATTAATGAGAATAAATCTATTTCTTCATTTTATGTTGGGCTCTTCTAATCGGTGAGCAATAGAAAAATTAGATTGAATTATTGTATAATATAAAATTTCATATTATGTCATTTGTCCATTATATTTTTATTAATAAATTTTATTTCGTTTCCCCTAAAGGGTAGGCAGAGAGGATGGACCGCCACACCGTTGTGTCCTGACATATCTCTCTAGCCTCCTCCACATGCATACATCGTAACATGCACGCTCGTCGATCTTCCAATCATTTATATTTGTAGTAGCATGTAATTGACAACAACAACAAACCGTCACGCCGTTTCTCCGAAAGGGCGAGTAGAGAGAATAGAACGTACAATACTTGACACACCTCCACCAGATTCCTCCACATTCATACAGCGAGTCATACACGCCTCTTATTTTAACTCATTAAAATTTTGAATTGAAATTGATCACGTTTTACAATTATTATGTTTTTTATATATTATGTAAGTATTACAATCACTGTTTATTACTCTAGGTCAGAGATGGCGAACCTATGGCACGACTGTACAACAACAAAAATCTTACTAATAATGAAGTTTTGAGGGTTTTACATTTTTTTTTATTAAGTCAAATTTTTTATTATTCTTTTATTTTACCATTAATAAGTTTTTAATTATTTTTTGGATGTATTAATGTTTTGTTTATATTAAAAATCTGAAGTTACACAAACATTTGATTCATTTTTATTTCCAAGGCATGTGTCACGCGAAAATTGAAAAAATAAAATTTGCCACTCAGGCTCAAAAAGGTTCGCCATCCCTATTCTAGGTATATGGAACAAGCCTAAAATACGCAATAATTACATTTTCATTTATATTTATATCCATGTAAGCCATCTCAATCATATCTTTAGAATATTTCGATTGTCATGTCCACATTTATTTTGATGGCACAATGAATCTGTAAATTCGGAACCATATTTTATAAGGTAGAAAGCCAAGAATGGTGTTTATTCTGCCCACCGAACCGGGCTTGCAGGAAAATCCCGCAGAAACGATAGGCGGCCGGACCGGAAATGACGATGACGCCGGCCGCTGCCGCTGGTTGGTTGGGAGCAAAACAAAAAAACCGCGAAATGTCGGCACCTTCCTGTGAGTGTGTCTTCGCGTCAAACATTTCCCCGTGACGGTCTCACGGCCAGCTGTGCGCAACACATATTATAATTCCACAGTTTGGAAATTTTCATCACTCATCCACACATCGTTATGACTTCTCTTAATTATTCTATAACTATTAGGTAGGCACCCAATGCGTTGGTGGTTGACCTACGCAAATTAGCGAACATTGAAATAAAGCAGTATTTGTCGTCTTTAGTATGGTAAGTGGCCGTTGACGGAGCAGCTATCGTGTATGTTTAAATAAAAAAAATCAGAGACCAAAAACAGTATCGATTTAAACAAAGGTTAATTTTTTTATTGAAAACAGGGGATATGTAATAAATTTGTCATTCAAACAGCTGATTGTTAGATATGTTTTAGGTTAATAAATTTAGGCTAAAAGAACTCTTATTCTTCTTCTTCTTCTTCCTTTTAATTTAGGTCGTATGACCTATTTCTGACGGTGGGCTGTCCTGGGATCATGATGTCCAGCCATCTCTCCATCTCTTCGGCGGCCTTCCTGGTAATCTCTTACGGCTTGGGTTTTCATCTTTAACAATTTTTGCAATTCTTGTATTCTCCGTGCGGTCCACGTGGTCTCTCCAAAAGCGCCTTCTGCTTCTTCCCCATCTCACTATGTCTTCAACACCACAGACAGACCTTATCGTTTCATTTCTAAACCGATCTCTGAGGATTTTGCCTGCGATGGAGCGTAGGGTTCGCATTTCTGCTACTCTAAGAAGGTTCTTAGTTCTATTGATATCGGCTCTGGCCTATTTTCCATACGTCATGATGAGGCGAACGCATGCCTTGTATATCTTGACTTAAAAGAACTCATATAATCTCAAATTATCAGATATTATATTTTATGTCGTGATTCATATTTATTTTCAAAAATATTTTTTAAAAAGCAGTTTGAATATAGACCAACAGAAATAAGCCTAGCTTTAATACATAACCTACTAACCATCACGCCGTTTCTCTGGAGAAGTAGGCAGAAAGGAAGTACCGCCATACTGAACTGTCCAGACGTACCTCTCGAAATTCCTCTACATTCGTACATCGTAACTTGCAAGCTCTTCGATTTTTCGGACTTCGAATGTGGTCGCCTTTTAGTATTTGATTAATTTGGTCATGCCTTGCTTTTCCTTTGTCTTCCGCGGCTTGTTTTTCCACTCACGCTGCTTGTATACAACTTTTTAACCATTCGTCTCTCCTGTGATTTTTCATATTTTTTTTGGGGAATGACGTGATTCGCCTTGCTAAGGCATTAACAAATGTTCAAAAATGCCTTAGCTAGTGGAAATATCTTATACCCATAAAATGTTATAAAACTTCTAGAAAACAAACGTTTTCCGTTCATATTAAATATTTACTATGGTGTTTAATATCGTTATAATTTTTTTTTATACTATTTAGCTGAATGAAACAAAAAGAATCGATTGCGTGTTCTGAATAAGCAGCAGTACCAACATAATAAGTTTACGTGATTTTGTATCGACGTAATAAATAACACGATACATAATTGTTTTTCCGTGTCGACCCTGCATAAGGAAGTGTCCGTGATATCTGACGTAGGTCTTATGTTTTGTTCTGTTATCTCTTATTTTACCGATAGGTAATCTCGTGCATTTAATATATGGTACAAGTATTAAATATCTTATTGATAAGAAGAAATGATCAGTAATTTGTAATCTATGAATCGGTAAAACAATAAACTTATATTATTAATAAACGTTCGAAATGTTCCCGTTATACCTCCCCTCTCCTCAATCCTAATTATACCCCTCCATCTTTATACACAACTCCACCCTTTTTACTACATAAGTAAATAATCTGTTATTTATTTATTTGTTCAGTAAGTAAAGAAAAATAATAAATAAAGCCAAATACATGCTACCACAAATACAATAAACAGTTAATTGAATTTAAGCTAAGGCAAAATACGGTCAAACAAAATGATTGAGAGTTAAACATAATAATAGTAGTAGAAATAAGAACAAAATTAAAAAAGTTTAAATAAAAATAAAAATAAAAGTAACATATTATAATATCATGTAACATATCATTGTAACATATCATTGTAGAACGAATGGATGAGGGAATAATGGTTTAAAACATATATTAGAAATCAAGGAAGGCCAAGGAAGACATGGCATGACGTGCGTGTGAATTTGGAGGAGGTGCGAGAGCTATGTCAGGATAGAACAATGTAGTGGTCCATCCTCTCTGCCTACCCCTCTGGAGAAACAGCGTGATGGTTAGTAAGTTTGTTAGCTGAAACATTTTTATTTCAAAATAAAATCCAGTCGAAAGGGTGAAAAAAAATTATCCTACATCATAAATCACTTGAACAAACTACTACCTACGAACAAAAAATATTGTTTTAAGGAAATAATTAATTATTTAATATCGAATCCGCGGTTATGATAAGAGTTCGCTTTCGATAAGAAAATACTTTTCAGAAGGATTTTGATAAGCCAACAGAAAGCAATCTCTAGGAGGAAAAATACTTCACCGTCATCGGGGATTTCATGTTTTCCAATTACCAAATTTTTCGATTTTCTTTGGAAGTTAATGAAACGTGAAAATTTCATATCGTAAATGTGTTCACATATTTACGATATATATGGATGTATGAGCATGTATGGTAATGATAATGACTCTTAAGCAGAGTCATTTCAAATATTTAGGATCGGCTATCTTAAGACCGAATTGAAGACACTACAAGTTGAATTTTGGAATAGTAACTTCCATAACTTGTCTTAAACGTCGTTTTCTTCTTGTAATTTTCATTTTATACCTTTGATCTGTTGCTGTAATCAGGATGTTCTCTCTTGAGAAGTTAACTCCCAGCTATCCCTCCACCTCTTTGGTGGTCTTCCAGGGAGAATGTAGCCAACAGTAATCTGATGCGCCACAACGTGTGGGATTCTGGAGGGATCCTTCCTCTGCACATGCACATTCCAGTATCTTCTACGTTGTCTGCCCCATCTTTAGATATCTTCTGTTTAAAACTGCGTTTGTCAAATTGCAAGGGATGTTCACATAATAAAAGTAACTTGCAAAAGTTCAAATGCGAAAGTTTCTCACAAGTAGATGCTTCGTTTAACCCCTATTGTGCGACTAGCTTCATTTGCAGTAAAAAAGCGGTCTCGAACTCCAGTTGTCAACACATACAGCTCAGACAGATAGTTCCAGTTTATCATAATATTACTCAATATTTAGTAGTATGGAACTAAAATAAAAAGGTTAATAAGACACATTCAGATACGAGCTGCAAATGTAGTCTGACACTATTCTAAACCATTTTTTGGGCTGCAAATGGCCGCACTGTAGGGATGGGTATAAGAAAACCATTGTACATTTTTTAAATCGGATTTTTTTTAAATTCCTACTTTGTAAAATGCATAATTTCAATTTACGTCTAATTAAATGACGGATGACGTATTATTTACCATCCGTCAGCGTCTTGTTAATTAAAAAAAAATGAAACAAACCGTGCGTCATGTCACCGGTGGTCGGTAGGCACTTTGAATATATGTTGCTAAAACGTCACACAAATGTGAGCGTCATTGCGATCGGCACTCATCACGCTTTTTTATTCTAACACGATTTTGTGACATCATACAAATGTAGTCATTAAGGTAACGCCTTTTTTGTATTCATGAAATTTTTATCGTATAGTCATTAAATTTTTTTTATTCATTGTTTTACAAACGACTGCTATTAGAATGTTTCAATAATATAATAATTTTTAAACTAGCGTAAAAAATTGTTTTGTTTTCTTCGTCTTGTTCCTCTTCTATCGGAGGTAAGATAACATCATGGTTATTTTTTTACTTTGGATTCGACAGTTCTAAACAATGTTGTATTGTAAATGAACCATTCTTGAAGCCAGGATTTTATCCCGATTTTTTTTTTCTTTTGCCTTTAATTTTATCTTGGGTAACCTTTTATTTATTTTTGTTAGTTTCTCATAACGACTTTCGAAAACAATAAAATAATTAAATGAAACCATGATTTCACAAGACATAGATTACGAGTTGGAATCACTATATTGTGAAGGATATTCTTCTTCTTATAGCTTATACGAGAATATTTTTATAAAACAATCAATTTAATATTTAGAAGTATATCATTTATTTTTCCAATTGTATATGTATTAGTGTTACCAAATTAATCTAATTTTAAAGGTTGGTCATGTAAGAAGTCGGAAGAATCGAAGTTGCTTGTATGACTCGTTGTATGGATGTGGAGGAATCTAGAGAGGTGTGTCAAGAAAGAGTAGTGTGGCGGTCCATTCTCTGTGCCTACTTCTATGGAGAAGCGGTGTGATGGTTTGTTTTGTTTTTGATTTTCCAATTGTATCATATTTTTTTTCATAATAGTGATAATTTATATTAATATAACATTTTTTATAATTAACACGAATGAAAACGTCCGTTTTCTAGAAGTTATATTGTATTATGCTTAATGGGAATGAATTGTTTCGTCTTGCTAACAAGTGCTAGTCGAACATGTCGTTTCCATAAATTTTAATAAAACTTCTAGAAAACAGACATTTTCATTTGTATTAATTATTATACATTGTTTTGGCCGAAACTCTATGATACGTCAACATTATTAGCTGTTGAATTTACAACACATAATGTCACAATTCGTTGTTGCTGTTTCGCCAACTGATGTTTTCGACAACACCTGAAGATGCTAACATCTGTTGGAGAAACAGCTGTCCCGACATTCTTAAAAAAAGTTAATAAATAAAAAAGGGGTATTATAATAGTGTTGTTAATTTAACAGTTAATATTATTTAATATGCATTTATTTAAGTAACAATAAAATATAACGTGTATTCCAACCTATTATTTTTTATCAAATAAATACAAGTAGGTACGTGAGTAACATGTTTTTTGACAAATGATAAACCATCAAATCACTTTTTCAACAATGTTATTGAATAGCCACAAGAGCTGATCTTCCGTAAGCCAAGAGATCTGAATCCAAGCCCATCAGTACACGTTTTAATACAATATGTACAAGTCGAAACAAGAATTCCTTATTCACAATCTTGACGGACATAGTAAAATATTTTTTCATGTTATCTTTATTAGTTTAGATAAAGAGATGAAAACAGTTCTGGTATGTAAACGCTTTAAGTATTACGTATACATTTATGATTTGCAAGTATTTTCATTCCAGAGAAGATGATTCAAACGTCTAAAAATGGAATATTTGCAACACTTACATCCGATAAAAACTCTGTGATAAACACACATTTTTTTATATTTTTTGAGACCAAAATATTCATATTTATCTTGGATTACTTCATATCGCACGTTTACAGGAACTGTGACATAATTTAAAATATTTGAATTTCAAATTACTGTTGGCATTCTTATAAACAACACAATTGATTATCTAATTAATATTGTTTTATTATATTTTATGGGAATGACATGTTTCGCCCTTCTAAGGCATTATCAAACGTATCACCTGTTATCATTTGATAATTCCTTAGAAAGGTGAAACATGTCATTCCCATAAAATATAATAAAACTTCTAGAAAACCGACGTTTTCTAGAAGTTATTTAATATCGAGTTTTACACCATTGTTCAAGAAACAATAAATACAATTGATTATTGATTATTATAGTCACATTTAAAACGACAGCACGTGAGTTTTTTGTACACAGGAAATAGCACGATATGTGGATGTTACGGCAGTTAATAAAGATATTTATTTATTTTTAATGCTACAAAAAATTTGTATCAAATCCCTTTCAGGAGTACTTTGCGACAGCAAAGTACCCTTGCAAATAAAAGGAAAGGTGTACCGAACCGCCGCGCCGTAAGACCTGCTATGCTATACAGAATTCTGGACCTCAAGGCGACAAGAAGAACAGAGGCTACACGGAGCATAAATGAAGATGCTGAGGTGGGCCGCGACCGCCGGGATTAAGTTGCTGGATAAAGCTAGAAATGAGCATAGTTACCATCAGAGGTAACCTGAAAGTCGCTCCCATAGCGGAAAAAACTAGCGAACGTCGTCTGCCGTGGTACGCTCATGTAAGCAGGAGAAACAATGAATACATCGTTCACAAGACCCGGCAACTGGAAGACGGGATGAGGAGACCAGGTCGACCTCCTGCAACGTGGATGTCCTCAGTTAGGAACGACCTGAAGGCGCTGGGACTGGACAGCCAGATGACCCTGGATCGTGAGACTTGGCGGAGCCATATTAGGAGAGCCGACCCCAAAGAACGGGAAATGACTAGGCAAAAGTAGAAGAAGAAACAATTCTTATCATAATATTTTATACAAAAAAATGTGTTGTGGTCAACCGATTTAAATTAATCTGGTGTTTGTGACGATGTAAGAGTGAGTGCGAAATGTTCTCAAGATTTACGACAACCGTGAACAGATTATATTAATATCATGTCAGATGTGAACGACATGCTTCGTGCGACCATACGTTAATGTTGCTAATTTAATTTTTCTATTTTTACATAAAATATAAATTTTATAAATATTTATTAAGATTTAATCTGCTACAGTTTTACTCATATTTCCCTTAAATCCTTAAAACGCTATACATTTTGAAAAAATAAATAAAAAATGAGTTCATACTACACTCAAAATAGTAAACAAAATTACTCCATTCGGACTGAATTTTACTGTAATTGCTCGACTTAATTCGAGCCCTGCATTACCAGGTACGATAAAAACGATCGCTCGCATTTACTCGAGTAAGCGCATATTCACTGGTATTGAGCTCGAGTTAACTCGGGTGTATCCGTTAAATGGTTAAAAAAAAACATATTTTTTTATGTCATACGAATAATATCTCATTTTCACAATAAATTAAATCAGCATCATAAATACACTATTACAAAAATATTTTTATTTAATAAATAAAAACTACGATATATCATTGCAATATCATATAAATAAATATACATCTTATTGTTCTTATATCTTAATTATGTATAGAAAGGGGCATAGTTCGATTATTGACCCTTTATGCGACAATAATATAATCAGTAACTAATCGCCTTATCAATATTGTAATTTGTTTATTTGTGATAATTAAGTAAGGTGAAAACGATTGTGATTAAAATTGATAAGTAATTAACACCAAATATATGTATGCTATCAAAATTAATATAGTTTATCTAAATAGAACATTTACATCTAAGAAATGTATTGACCACTGATAACTTCTAATACTTATGTCTCATATTTACTTTAAATTAATTACCATTAGAGCTGAACCTGTATATGCCAGAAGATCTAAGTCCATGTCCAACTTCTACATTATTTTTTATTTTCTGATTATTTTAGATTGAGAAATACTTATAACTAACTAACTAACCATCGCGCCGTCTCAGAAGGCAGAAAGAATGGACTTCCACACTTTTCTTTCCTGACATATTTCTCTCCATTCCTCAACATTCATATATCGTCGGTTCAAAGGTAAAACTCATTAGTGACATTTGAATTATTTATTTATTTTTTTGCAATTTCTGATCAGACTTGTGAATTCTACGTCAGAAAGTAATCACCAAGTGTTTTTATTAAAGAATAACTGTTATTCTTTAATAAATACACTTGGTGATTGTTTTCTGACGTAGAATTCACAAGTCTGATGCGGAAGTTGCAAAAAAAGGAGAAAAATTTGAAATGTCACTTAATGAGTTTTACCTTTGAACCGACGATATCGTGTCATGCACGCACGTCGATTTCTCTGACTCCTCACACGGCCGACATTCAATATTTGATTCATTTGATCGTGCCACGTTTTCCTCGGTCTTCCTCTATTTCTCTTCCCTTATGTATGGAAGCGAAGCATGGAACTAGCAAAAGAAGGATGAAAGTAGAATAAATGCCGTAGAAATTAGATCTCTTAGACGAATGCGTGGATACTCTGTGTATGGTAGAGTGTCGAATGAAAATATAAGAAGTGAATGCGGTGCGAATGATGGTGTCATGAACAAAATAATGAAAGGATCATTAAGATGGTTTGGACATATGGAAAGAATGAATAATGAAAGAATGGTAAAAAAATTATATGTTAATGATGTAAATGGAAATAAGTATAAGTATGACTTAATGGACATTTATAACAAAATAAGATATTACTTTAGAAAAATTGTATCGCAGTAGATTTAAAATAAAATTTATTTTACAATATATTCCTGTTATTTTGTTGATTAAATAAAAACACACCAATAATAACAAATCAAAAAACTAGCTAACTATCCATCAAGCCGTCTCTCCGGAGGGGTAGGCAGAAAAGTTCGAAATCTCGAGCTGGTCGCCACACATTGTGTGTCTAAAACTCTTCGTCTTCCTCTCTCTCTATATAAATATATATTGATATAATTTCTCTATTTTTCTTTGCTTATGGGATACGAAATGTTCATCTATATGGCTTCTTAATTTTAAAATATTTTATTTTAATACAGTAAATAGACCAAATAGGTCCAGAAAGGTAATGGAGTGGGGACCTCGTCAAGATAGACGAAGCACCATTGGTTTGATGATGTATTATAAACATTGCTGGTGACTGGAAACAAAAAGCACAAGATTCCTATATGTGGAGAAGTATAGGGAAAGGCGGTGAACGACATCGCCACAGGTAAGAAAGTAAAAGAATATTTTTAATTTTTCAAACAAAAGTCTTGATCTATGGCGTATTTCTTCACTATACCAATGACGGGCTCAATGTTCGAAATATGAATGTTATGTGAAATTGGCAAATGAAGATTATTATTTAACTAAACTAACTAACTAACCATCACGCCGTCTCCCTGAAAGGGTAGCAGAAAAAATGGACTGCACATTTTTCTTTTCTGACATATGTCATGCACGCGTGTCGACTCCTCACGTGTCCGACATTCAATATTTGATTTATTTGATCGTGCCACATTAATTAATATTTAATACGTACAATATCAAGCAGAAGATAGATGGCGCAATAATTAAGAGGCTGACTTCTCGTCCACTGGCCGACTCCACCAGCCAACTAAGCGTACCAATACAAATGCGAAGTGTCACGCGACAAGGAAGGAAGCGCGCGGGATTCCTGAAGTCTGTAAAAATGGCCGCGGGAGCAAAACGGGCGGGAAAAATGCCCGCGAAACGGGCACAGAGCCAGCGCGGACATACGCTGCAACACAACTCCAGAATCTCATAGTTTTCAGCTTCGAAAAGATGGATTATTTGTGTATCCATTTAATCAAACTAATTGAGAAATATAACCAAAACCCAACATCAAATTATAATATTATTTAGACAGCGTTAAGTGGGTGATAGACGGGCGAGCAAGTACGCGTACTTATGGCTCGACGACCTTTTTCGCTCGTGTGTCACCGTAAGTACGCGTACTTTAAAACCGCCGAGTAAGTTCGTCGGCGATCCAACCGGTTTGAAATCTTACTCGTAGCTCGTCTTGGCTCGTACGTGTGGCAGCACTGCGAGCCGCGAGCCGCCATTTTGTACGATATAATTCCTAAATACGATATAATTATAATACGATATAATTATAATACGATATAATTATAATACGATATAAATACGATCCTAAATACGATATAATTATAATACGATATAATAAATACGATATAATTATAATACGATATAATTCCTAAATAACACAAAGCTTCTTCAGTGGACGACATCGCGATACGGTATGAGTAAGTTGGCGCGTGTATCGCCGACGTCGAGTCAAGTAAGTTCGCGATCTTAAAAACCGCAGACTTTAAGTTCGTACGTCTATCACCACCTTTAAACTAAGCACCGACAATAAACTCCTTATATACAAAATGTTCACGATCAAATCAATCAAATATTGAATGTCGGTCACGTGAGGAGTCGGAGAAATCGACGTGTGTGCATGACAAGATGTATGACAATCTGGGGCTATGCAGCTTCGAGACATATACGAAAACTCCAAATCCTGCAAAATAAGGCTATCCGTTCTTCGTAAACTTCGTGAACCAGGATCACACAACTGCACCTAGAATCGGGAATCCCGATGATAGATGAATTCATTCTGAAACTTGCCGAACATTTTTATAAAGGACTCCCTTCACATCCTAACCCTACAATAAGAGACCTCTCAAATTACGACCCAAACACCTCCAGCCGCCACAAGCGCCCAAAATCAATCCTCCTTCAGAGTAACACTCCGGGCCACACAAATCATGCCCCTGCATAAACCAACAACCCACGAAATCACCTTCTAACAATGTTCCCATCAGACGTAAGAGGAATAGCCACATGAGCTGAACCTCTGTAAGCCAGAAGATCCAAGTCCAAGTCTTCCTCGTTTTGGATAATTTTGTCTGGGCCGATGACAGTTATGCCTCTTTCGGGATGATTACAGAACGAATTATATGGTCAATGATAAAGACTTTTGAAATGCTCTCATCTCGTTTATTTAGTAAGTTATCTGTTAGGCTCTAGGTTACGGACTGAAACTTAATGTGATATCGAGAACCTATATAAAGAAGATTGATAAGGGGGTACTTTGCCCTTGAATAAGGGTACAGTAAACAGGATGTTTACAGCTGATAAGTATTTATTTAAATTATTTCGAAAATCAGAAAAGAGTGAAATCCAGTTAAGGAGATAAACTCTACCCACGTCTTTATTAGTCAAGTCCATTACATTATCATAGATTATTTTATGTTTAAAGTAACAGAACATCATACTTTTGATAATAATTTAATGATAATACTTTCATAATTAGACACAATCTCCGACATTTATCAAATCATTACAGTATTGATATCCCACCACGTACTACTCCAAAGAAGATGACCAAATCACATTCCCAACAATGTTTCCATTAGACTAACAATACAAGAAATAGCCATTCCAACTGAAACTCAGTATGCCAGAAGATCCAAGTACAAGTCATGAGCCCGCTACCTTCTCAACATCCATGGGATTTCATGGAGTCCTACCTTCCTAACATCATAACATCAGATCGTTCACTTTATTTTTTTCATTGCTTATGACCTGAGCTGAGGACCTACAGATAAGCTTTGCCATTGACAAGAGAAAGAAAAATAACATAACTCATACAAAGCTTTAGTTTAGAAATGAGATATCTTTGACGAATGTGTGGATACTCTGTGTATGATAGGATATCGAATGAAAATATAAGAAGTGAATGCGGTGCGAATAATAGTGTTATGAACAAAATAATGAAAGGATCATTAAGATCATTTGAACACATGGAAAGAATGAATAATGAAAGAATGGTAAAAAAAATATATGTTAACGATGTAAATGGAACTAGAAATAGAGGAAGACTGAGGAAAACGTGGCACGATCAAATAAATCAAATATTGATTGTTGACCACGTGAGAAGTCAGAGAAATCGACGCGCGTGCATGACACGATGTATGAATTTTGAGGAAGCAAGAGAAATATGTCACGTAAGAAAAGTGTGGCAGTCCATTCTTTCTGCCTACCTCTTCGGGGAGACGGCGTGATGGTTAGTTAGTTAGCTTTAGTTTTAAAGCAGTACTTGTAATAAATTTATCATTTCATCGTGTTTCATTTTCTTCCATCTTATTACAATAGCATTGAGTTGATACAGCCCTCAATTTCATCGTTTGATCCGCGACGGTCGTTTTTGTTGTTAATTGAGTTAGGCAGTTACACGCATTGTATCAGGTTTGCACAGCTTTTCCGTTGAGTTTTTCCGAATCCGACGAATTTCGTATAATGAGAAGTTTTTACGTTTTTGTACGATCTAGTTGTATTACAGTTTTACCATGGCGAATCGGGTTATAAGTAAATTCAATTAACGAAATAATTAAGACGTTTAAATCGAGACGGATATGTTTTTATTAAGTAAAAAATCTTGATTTATTTTTAACTTAAATAAATAAGCACTTCATCTGTGTTATAATTATCGTTCTACAATAAATCATCGATAAATAATCTCATTCCGAAACTGTTTATTTCGGGGGGAATTTATACGTATTATTAATTAATATTATTTTGATTAGTACACACGTACCATATCGTCTTATGTATGGTGCGTATTTCGTGGATGTGCTCTCAGAGAGTGCAGAAATATTTTGGACACATAGCCCGGAGAGATCAGGACAACCTTGAAAAGCTCATCATCATGGGCAAAGTGGAGGGAAGGCAACCACAAGGACGACCACCGAGCCGCTGGTCCGATCAAATCAGGGATCTGACTGGTCTCTCATTAGCTGCAGCTTGGATACTGACGGGTGACATGAGCGCATGGCGTGCCATGGTCAATAGTTTACAGGATGGACTCGACCCTCAATCATGAGGAATACGACTGAGAAAAAGAAGATTAATTTCTCTCTCTATCTCTCTCCCTCTCTCCTCTTTTTGACGTTTTCTCTATTTCTTAATCTGGAAAGCATATTTACATGAGATGGAAAAATGTAAAAGGACATCGAAAGAAAGGTTCGTGCTGAAAAAAAAGGGACAGTCAAAATTATAACTGGCAACAAAAATACATCCACGGAAGTAAATTAATATGGTAGTTCATAATTGAGTTCCAGTGCCAACAGTGTATGTAAGTGAAACTTGTTCATATTTTCTTCGGCTTTCCACGACTATTTTTTCCTTAGGTACAACGTTTTTAACATTTTCTCTCATCCATTCTTATCGGCCACAATCCATATGTCTAAACCATCTTAGTGACAATTCATTTTCAGGGTATTTATCCTATATTCATCCGTCTTATGCCAACTCTAAGCTTCACTCCCATACATAATATCCAGCACTAGAACCCCATTGTGCACTGCCATATTTGCTTTAGTCGATATATTTCTATTTGACGTGATGGTTTTGAGTGCATCATTTATTTTGTTTCCAGCTTCATCTCTTCTTTCGATGTTTTTCTCCGCATTGTTACTTAATTTATAAATCTTCACTTGGACTTGGACTTGGATCTTCTGGCCGTTTTCTCATTATTTAAATGAACTGTTTTAACCACCATTAGTCATAAGCGTTTACTCAAATACTGTATCATAATTCAATGTGTGAAAATGAATCGTGAAATGTAGGAGAAATGCCACAATTAGGCCGTTATAAAATATGAATTCTCGTACAAGATATGAATCATATTGGCGATTAATCACCCGCAATGGCAGCGGGGTGCGATATGCTCCGAAGTCACTCGATAGACGATCACCGGGGTCTTCATCATTTCCTGTTTATGATAAAATCCGACTGCCATTTGCATACCGGAACTAGCGATTCATAATGTTTGGTGAAACCTAGTCACCGATTGCGGCGACCAGCACTTGCCAGTCACACCGAAGTGTTTCGGTAGGTAAGTGGCTTGCTGTGTATCCAAAAATGACAGAGACTGATTTAAAAGCGTTGTCAAATTATTTTATTTCATAATGTCACGCTTTTGATTAGGCTATATATTTACTTTAATTCATGAATCGAACAATTATAGAAAAGGGCACTTGTGATTTGTGATCACAAAGTAAATTTATTTATTTAAACAACTTATAAAAAACATTGGTGTGGAGTGTTTTACTGTACGGCTGCGAGACTTGGTGCCTGGGCGAAAGAGAACGCAAAAGGCTCGAGGCATTTGAGATGCGGACCTACCGACGAATTGCTCATGTTTCATGGAGGGACCACGTTACAAATGAGGAGGTTCTCAGCAGAGTTGAAGAGAATAGGCGCATGTTGAACACCATAGCGGAGAGGCGCGCGAGATGGATTGGTCATGTGTTGCGACACGAATTTTTCCTGCATGATGGAATGGTCGAGGGATCAATTGGCAGAGGACGACTTCGCCAAGAGTACCTAAACCAGATTTGACGAAGGCTGCACCTCTTATGCGGAGTTGAAGAGAGTTGCCGAGGACCGAGCAGTGTGGAAGAGGAGATGCGTCGCCTTGCTGCAGACCAATCATTAGATTGAGACCGGAGAAGAAGACATTGAGTAAAATTTGCTTATTACTTACGTAGAATTAAATAATTAAATAAAAATTCGTTAGTTAGAATAAAAATAAAATTTTGACCATTAAATTTGCGATCAAAAATCATTAGTACCCTTTATTTTAGTTGTTAAATTAATAGATAAATCAATAGCATGACATTTTCACATATAATAATTTGACAACGCTGTCAAATCAGTCTGTCATTTTCGGACAGACATAATGCGAGTCACCAACCAAAACACTTCGGTGTGGCCGTAACCTTAGATACACTGCATTACTGTTTTGTAAATGGAATAAATTATAATTTTTAATAACATAAAACGTTCCGTAAATACGTTTTTTTATGAATTAAATAAATGTTTATTGTTTTTTAAACAATTATGTAAAAATCAATATGGAATAATTATCGCCTTTTTAAGTCATTATCAAATGACATTGATAATGCCTTACATGATGAAACATGACATTTCATAAATAATAAAACTTCTAGAAAATAGACGTTTTTATTCGTATTAATTAAAACACTCCTTTTTCCATTGTTGGTTTATTTTATTTGTCTTTTTGATCGTTAATTATAAACTCACTATTGAGTATCCTTTCCATTGTTTATTAGTTATTCTATTTTTGATGGGTGAACTAGTCATTTGCTTCATCATTACTTCCTTTGCTAAATAAAAACCTTAATTTTGTAATGTCTATTGATGAAATAAACTGATTTGATTTGATAAAAAAAAAACGTTTTTATTGGTCAAAATCCTCTTAAGAGCTCAGAGCGAAGAAAGCGCATCGCTCATTCTTGGGCGATTATCGTCCGTAAACGTTGCTTATGACACAAAATGTCATGGCTTGGGTTGTCATGGGTTACCCATCACTAGTCTAGACAATCGCGTGTCATCAATTAACCTTTAATGTCATAAATCACCCTAAAACTCACTTTCAAAACCTTAAATACGAGGGAGAAAATTAATCTATAATTAACCGCAAATATAATTTTGTGATTTATGTTCATAGCTGACTGAAATTTATTAAATGTATCGATGTGAAACCACAATCAATCACAAATAGTGATTACGTCAGATTAGGGCTGTTCGGAAGGATATGCTTCTTGGAACATAAAAAAATATGGTGCGGTTAGTGGCTGACCACATCGCGTCTCATATAGCGAGTTACCAGTTAACACTGAGTCACTATCCCTCTTTCAAAATAAATTATCATATTCAACTGAGTCACGTCGTGACTGCATTTGTAAAAGACATATTTACTAAATTTCAGTCAGTGAGCTTTGAAAAATAATCGTTGTATAATTAGGTCACACTAACTTGTTTCTGTTTTCAACGTATTGCCCTACATATTTATCTACATTTTTAAATAATAATGATATAAAACAATGTTATTTTTAAGAACTACTTTCACTTTTGTCTTTATTTCGATAGTAACCGGTTTCGCCAGGTTCGCGATCTGTCGATGCCAGTGACCAGTCGGTAGCTGTCGAAATGAAGACAAAAATGGAAGAAGTTCTTAAAAAAACTCGTTTTATTTCAATATTACCTAAAATGCATTTTTATCAAGAGTTTTCGATGAAAACATTGAGATTATATTTTTTATACTTCATACATATAAATAAATGTTTGTCAAATTTATAAGTTATTTTAATAATTTATTTTATTTTAAGGCAATGACAAAAATTGGTGAGGCCATTTGATAATGGACATTATAAAAAATAATGGACATTTGGTAATGCCTTATTAATGCGAAATAATCATATTTTTTTTACAGAAAACAGGTATTTTCATTCGTAATAAATATTTAATATAGAGTTTTATAACACACTGTTCAAGAAACAATTAATAAAAATACGATGTCTTAAATATTTAACAAATAATTTTAACATTTCTTTCTAGCCTTACAATATTTAGACTTCTACATATTTATCTAAATCAATGGTTCCCAAAGTGGTCCATATGGACCCCCAGGGGTCCCTGGGAGGGGGTCCGCGGAAAATTTAAATTGATTTGGGGGTCCCTGAACAACATCAGGGGGTCCGGGGATATTTTTTTTAGCTCAACAGCGACTTCCGGTCAGTTGAATTCGGTGGCGACCATATTTTTTTAGATCCTTTGGGAAAATCGAATGATTTTTCGAATGAGCTTTAAAAAATTGGTCGCTGCCGAATTCAACTAACCGGAAGTCGCTGATAAGCTAAAAAAATTCACCAACGAAAAATATAAATTATAATTTATTACGTAACTTCCATGATAATAAAAATGTTTCACAATTTTATAAGGTGAATTTGTAATAAAATAAAATAAAACAATATTACGAAAAAAGGGGGTGTGCACAAAATAAAAAAAAATCAGCAAGGGGTCCACGGGATAATAAATTTTAGGAACCACTGATCTATATGATTTATATTCTCTAAGACAAATGTGATAACCCTGTTTGATGAAATGACAAATCGCTATGTAAGAAGAGAACCCAAAGCGGACGAAAGAGTAATGAAAGGATCGCTAAGATCATTGCGAATATCCGCGGCCACATCCGCCCCTTCACGTCCGGCATCCACAGATATGGGCACAATTTGCACATCCGCGATAGAACGGTGTACCAAGGATAATATGATTGCCCATTCATTCAATCAATTCTCTGTTTGCTGGACCGCGGTCTGAATTCGTCACTCTACTCCATGCAATCATTAATCATTGATTCTCTCAAGTGGAAAGTAAAAAGGTCTCTTTATGTTTCACGTTTCAAGTAAGTTACTGTCTTACACGTTTTTTCAAATAATCTGCATCTCTTTATTTTGATACAGTTTTTTTTGCCGCCTTAACTAACCATCAAGTAATTTCTTCCGATGACGGATTTCTACACTATCCTATCCGGGTGAACTTCTCTCCCACATTTTTTGTCGTATCAAGAACTTCTCTTCTTATTGATTTAGCATGTCAAAAATAGTTTCTGAAGACCAGGTAAACTTATCTTCTACATTCTACTTTGGCGACCGAGCCTTCGCGGAAGCCGGCCCTTCAGCCTGGAACAAGCTTCCAGCAGACCTTAAGTGTATTGAGAATCAGTCAGTCAGTTTAAAACTTAACTAACTAACCATCACGCCGTCTCCCCGAAGGAGTAGGCAGAAAGAATAGACTACCACACATTTTTTTCCTGACATATTTCTCTCGCTTCCTCAACATTCATACATCGTGTCATGCACGCACGTCGATTTCTCTGACTCCTCACGTGGCCGATATTCAATATTTGATTTATTTGATCGTGCCACGTTCTCCTCGGTCTTCCTCTAATTCTAGTTCCATTTACATCGTTAACATATACTTTTTTTACCATTATTTCTTCATTCATTCTTTCCATATGTCCAAACTATCTTAATGATCCTTTCATTATTTTGTTCATTACACCACCATTCGCACCGCATTCACTTCTTAAATTTTCATTCGACACTCCGTCATACACAGAGTATCAACACATGCGTATATAAGATCTCATTTCTTCTGTATTTATTCTTCTTTCATCCTGCTTTTGCCAGTTCCATGCTTCGCTTCCATACATAAGGGTCGGTAGAAGAACGTCATTGTGCGCTGCCATTTTAGCTTTTTTGGATAGGTTTTTTTTTTTAATCTTTATTATTAAATAACAGTTATGTACACTTCATGCAGCTTAAGGCTATGGGAAGGTGAGATTCACTATATTCACTACAATCACAAGTATTTTATGCACAAAGCGTCCTTAATTTATTAATGAATAGTTAGGTGGCCCAGCTAAACCAGGAATGCAACCCATAACTCAATGCGAACCATCAGATTCAAGGACAGATACAACTTTAAGATGGTGGAGGACTTCACTTACCTGGGCTCGTCTATAACAAAAGAAATCGAAAGAGGAATCACAATTGGTAACAAAACATTCTTCTCTCGACTACCAACGCTCAAATCAAGAAACGTACACTGGAAAACCAAAATCATCCTGTATAAAACAATCATCCGAACAGTAGTGACCTATGGATGTGAGGCGTGGACAATGACAGCGAAATCCGCAGAGCGACTAGATACTTTTGAGAGAAGGGTTCTGCGCAGAATTCTGGGACCTGTGAATGACGGTGAAGGCTGGAGAGTGCGGCATAATGACGAGCTGTACAATATTTACAAAGCTCCCAGTCTCTCCACATAGGTCAGACTGAATAGACTGAGATGGGCCGATCACGTGCAGAGGAAGCCGTCATCGCGAACCCCAAAAAGATTGCTGGAGTGGCACCCAGGTGGTAGAAGACCAATTGGACGACCAAGGCTACGATGGGAGGATGAAGTTGGGAGAGATGGGGCAAGATTATTAAGAGTGTTAGATTGGAGGGTCGAAGCGGAGGACAGGAGGAGTTAGAGGCGAAGAATACTGGAGGCTAAGGCTCGATATGGGCTGTAGGGCCATCGAAGAAGAAGAAGAAGCGGATACTCGTTGGGGTTAACAATATGGTAGCATCATTTGGACAACTACTGAAGTCGCGTCTATGAAAGTTCCAGATAACACAAGTTATTCTTCGTATTATATATTTCACCGTAATGATTAATTTCACATACTTGAAATATTTTCAGACGTTTCTGATTCAAGCTGAACTAAACGATCGTTTTTCTAGAAACGGTTTTTCTACCGTAAAATTGTTAACGCTCCCATTTTCCAATGTGCGGTTTTATACAAAGATCACTTCGCAACACTCTCATACATAACATCACGCTACTTCACTACAGCTTCTTATCGGTCACACTCCTAATCTGATAAGGTGAACTAATAATGTTATGGCTTCCCGCACAAAATAATTTACTTGTATTTCATTATACAACAAGTGATTTTTTATTATTATATCATATGGAAAAATAAATTTAGAAGAAGCAACATTAAGGTCAAAATATACGAAACTTGGATAAGGTCCCTAAAATCCCAAGTTTCTTCCACCTAAGACGATTAAAATCCGTCAAAAGGAGTATTGCCCATGACACTTTCAAAACTCTTGTAAATTCCTTCGTTGTGTCACGACTTGACTATTGTAATAGAGTTTATGCAAACATTCCAAACCAACAATTAAACAAACTTCATTCTGCGTTCAATGCAGCAGCAAGACTCATTAAAGGCATTCCAAAAAAGTCCCATATAACACAACATCTCAAAGAACTTCACTGGCTTAAGAGTTCAGAAAGAAAGAATCCATGCTGGACAATCTTCAAGGCGCTAAATATAATAGAATGGCTCCAAATTATATATCCGAAGTCTGTTTAACGGACAGCCTAAATACAAGGAAATCCCCACTTCGCTCGAACTCCTCGGCAATAGGAAGATTAGTTGAGCCAAAGCGTTGCCCTAGTACAAATTTCGGGGATCGAGCGTTTTCGGTAGCCGGTCCATCAGCTTGGAACAATCTTCCTACACACCTCTGATGCATAAATGATCCGACAGACTTCAGATCTAAGCTGAAAACCCATATTTTTCGGTCCCACCGGTCACTGTCGAAATAAAGACAAATGTGGAAGTAGTTATAAAAATCATCGTTTTATTTAATTATTATTTAAAATAAACTTCCATCAAGAGATTTCAGTTAAATCATTTGATATAAAACATATGTACGCATTTCTCAAACATTTAAACTTTTTTTATAACCGTTATATTAAATACTACAAAACTGCATCTAATATAAAATGCTAATTGACATAAGTCATTCCGGGAGTACCATATATCCACCTTAAAATATGGCGCAGCGGCAAGCTTAGATCTTCGACGATCATTAAGACATACATGCCATTTCCGTGCACTATTAATGTATTAATGTGTTACCGAACAAGCCAAAGATAATAATTGCCACACCATCCTCTTACAGTTCGTGCGGAAACATTTCACTAATACATTCCGCCCTAATAAAACAAATGTGTCCCGAAACAAAACGCACCGCACACGAGCAACAAGTCCGATTTTATGTAGATCCCCAAAATATCCTTTCATCAACCAGCGAAACATTTCATTTTAATAATGCTCGGATAACTTGCTCCGCTGTTTCAATAAGGACCGCGTAATTTTTTGCATGAATTTGAGAGCATTTGAATTTCGCCGCTTTTGAAGAGTTCCGGAAGGTCGTTATACTTAAAAGTCTCAGCAGTAAAAAAAACAACTTGAAATTCTCTTGAAAATATACAATTTTTTTCTTAATACATTATGTCAACCTTATTGCACAAAAAAATTAGAGCAATTCATAAAATTTATACAGAACACCCTTGAAATGAATCTTTCACAAAAATGGGGTTATAAAAATCATCGAGAGTCTACATTAGTATAAACGGTGAAAATCTGGAACAAGTGGATGAATTTGTTTATTTAGGAAGTATGTTTACAAAGGATGAGAGGGTGGAGAAGGATATTGAAAGAAGGGTTGGGGCAGGCAACAGAGTAAATGGTGCACTTAAAGTTGTCATCGCAAACAAAAGCCTATCCAAAAAAGCTAAGATGGCAGTGCATAATGGTGTTCTTATGCCGACCCTTATGTATGGAAGTGAAGCATGGAACTGGCAAAAGAAGGATGAAAGTAGAATAAATGCAGTAGAAATGAGATCTCTAAGACGAATGTGTTGCAAATTTGTATGTGATAGAGTGACAAATGTATTTATAAGAAGTGAATGTGGTGCGAATGAAAGTGTTATGAACAAAATAAGGAAAGGGTCATTAAGATGGTTTGGACACGTGGAAAGAATGGGTAAGGACAGATTGGTAAAGAAGGTATATGTAAATGGCGTGAACGGAGCTAGAAATAGAGGAAGGCCGAGGAAAACGTGGCACGATCAAATCAATCAAATATTGAATGTCGGTCACGTGAGGAGTCGGAGAAATCGACGTGCGTGCATGACAAGATGTATGAATGTAGAGGAATCAAGAGAAGTATGTCAGGACAGAATAGTGTGGCGTTCCATTCTTTCTGCCTAACCCTCCGGGGAGACGGCGTGATGGTAAGTTAGTTAGTTAGTTTCGAGAGTTATGTCAGGAAAGAATATTAGGGCGATCCATCGCCTACAGTCATGGCTCAGTGAAAGGAGATTTGACCAACGACGACCCCAACGAAGACCCCAACGACGACCCCAACGACGACCCTAACGAAGACCCCAACGACGACCCTAACGATGACCCCAATGACGACCCCAACGACGACCCCAACGACGACCCCAACGACGACCCCAACGACGACCCCAACGACGACCCCAACGAAGACCCCAACGACGACCCCAACGACGACCCCAACGAAGACCCCAACGACGACCCCAACGAAGACCCCAACGACGACCCCAACGATGACGCCAACGACGACCCCAACGACGACCCCAACGACGACCCCCACACTTTTATATTCTGATATAACTCCCGCGTTAGTAATTAATTAATTTGGTCATACCATGTCTTCCTTAGCCTTCCTCGACTTATTTGTTCATTCTCACTACTTGTGTATATATTTTTAACTTTTTTCCCTTATCCATTCGTTCCATATGTCCAAACCATCTTGGTGATTCTTTCTTAATTTTATTCAGGGCGCATTCATCCGCCTTACAATCCATTATTTCTTCATATGGTTTACAATAAAGAAATGTGATATCCGACAAATGTCTGTGACAAATTTATAAACGTGTGTTGTTTCAATACATTATATGATTAATCTAATTCATTGCAAATGTATATGTTTATAAAAACATAAAGGCGTGTTGTTTATACGTGATCTTAATTACAACAACGAATGTTTGAGGAACAATGCTTCCGTCTTAGGTGGAGCTAGCGAGCACTTGACAACACCACATGACTCCAAGCAAAACAGTTTTATGAAGAAAAAAGAAACATATTTGAACAGAAACTGAAAACAGATGTTTCCGACCACTCACACGACAAAGGAAAGTATAGCTTCTGCAGTAATTACACGATAACTCTGGCTTTTGGTCTGATTAACGAAAACACTTTATTATGTAAATTGTACACCCGGAGCACTGATTTTAGAGAAGAGATGGTGTTTTAATTTGCCATTATTGTACACGCGGTGTGCATGCAGTAGGTGAACATACATTACCAGTGGCGGCTCGTTTACTTTAAAATTATTATTATTATGATGCCCCTGAAGCCTATGGTACAAGCCCTGGTGTCTAATATGTATGAGATATGCAAGCGATACGATTCGATGATGAATGTGAATAAGTCCAAGGTTCGAAAAAGAAGGAAGCATGACATTCTGCAACATTAGTGAAATCTGGAACAAGTGGATGAATTTGTTTATTTAGGAAGTATGTTTACAAAAGATGGTAGGGTGGAGAAGGATATTGAAAGAAGGGTTGGGGCAGGTAACAGAGTAAATGGTGCACTTAGAGTTGGCATCGCAAACAAAAGCCTATCCAAAAAAGCTTAGATGGCAGTGCATAATGGTGTTCTTGTGCCGACCCTTGTGTATGGATGTGAAGCATGGAACTGGCAAAAGAAGGATAATAGTAGAATAAATGTAGTAGAACTGAGATCTCTAAGAAGAATGTGCGGTAAAAATGTGTGGTATGATAAAGTGTCAAATGCAAGTATAAGAAGTGAATGTGGTGCGAATGAAAGTGTTATGAACATAATAATAAAAGAGTCATTAAGATGGTTTGGACACATGGAAAGAATGAGTGAAGACAGAAAGTAAAGAATGTATATTTAAATGGCGCGAACGGAGCTATAAATAGAGGAAGGCCGAGGAAAACGTGGCACGATCAAATCAATCAAATATTAATTGTCGGTCACGTGAGGAGTCGGAGAAATGACATGACAAAATGTATGATTGTAGAGGAAGCGAGAGAAGTATGTCAGGACAGAACAGTGTGGCTGTTAGTTAGTTAGTTAAGATAGTTTTACCTACCGGGCGCCAGGGCCATCCTGACTCTGGTAACACCGATAAGAAGAACAATCAATCTGCTGAATACGATCTTCGCAGAGATCTACGCCTTTCAGATTAGCGAAAGTACGTTCAGGATACAAATACTCTTGACTTTATAGAGGATATTATCTTCCTAATGTCGAACCATCTCTCACGCGTACCTGATATTTTACATGTTCTTCAATACTAAATATACCTTAAACTAAAATTATGTTTGTAATATCCATTGAGAAAAATTAACCGATTTGATTTGGTGTGATAATTAGACTAATTTGCATGAGTAACTCATCTCGAGAATTGAGATCAAGAAGGAAATACAGAATAACATTGATTGAAATTCAGAAGCAATAAAGCATATGAATTCAGACGCAGAAAAAAAATACCAAAATACAGTAATGCCAGTGGGAAGAGCAATCAAACTGCTGTGCAATATTTAATAGGAAAATTTCTAACTAATCGGTGTCGTATTTGTTATTATGTTCCTGAGTCAATTCAACTACCCAAATTGATCATTTAAATGTACGCATATACCTATTTATTAATGTACATGTTTAATTGAGAGAGAGAGCATAGAAGGGCTTCATCAGATTACTCGAATCTGTTACAGGACGCAGCGGCGCCCTTTTCTAGCCCCCGAATTGTCATATATATCCCACTCTCACACAAAACAAAATACGTGTAAAATAAGGTAATTAACAAAAGAAAAATCATATAGCCAAACACACGTGGAATTCTCAAGGGAGGAACAAGGTCAGGAACTATACGGTATAAGTGAAATGTCAGGAATGTACAATAAAGATATTAAATTAAGAAAATAAAGAATTTAAATTTAGAAAACAAAGAATATAAATTTGAAAAATAAACAGTTCAAATTTGAAGAAGAGAGAATTTAAATTTGAATTTTATTCTCGACCAATGGATCCTCTACTGTTTTGAATATATAGAGTTATTTTTTTAGAGGTTTGGTTTTTAAAATGGCAAAATTGTTTCTACAGACTGTCAATTTGAAAATTGACAGTTGATTTGTAGTCAGTACGTTTTACCATTTCGCCATGAATAGATTGACGTCAGAACAGCGCTTACAAATTGTGCAAATTTATTTTGAAAATCATGGTTCGGTTCGCCAAACTTATCGTGCACTACGTCCATTTTACGGTCAACATAATCGTTCATCCGAGCAAGTTATTCGGAAGACCATGGATCTTTTTCGCACCACGTACAATCTAGTGGATAATAAGCATCCACAAAGACGACAATTGTCGAAAATTGGACTTCACGATTGCGCTTCATTCGAGCTAATAAAGTAAGCTAATAAGCTAATAAGCCCGAAATCATATTCAAACAATAATGGCATAAAATTATGTATTAAATAAAGCCAATATCATACACGTTAACATTATTTGAATGTATTTTTTTTTTTTCATTTTGAATATGTATTGTATACCTCTAAAAAAACACCCTACATAAACAACGGAGCCGTCACTGCGTTGACCTCTGTAGTGTTGAGAGGAGGAGAACAGAATCAAAACGAAGACCAGATTCCCTCCCCTCTGCGCGGAGCACATTTATGATTAAAGTTATTAACACTTCAAGTGTTTTATCGAATCTGTAATGCATTTGGACTGTGATGTTTACCAAATGTTGCGTAACAAGACTGAAAACTACATAAAATCGAATGCGAGCTTCTCAAATCTAAATCCAACCTGCCTTACAAAGAATATCATTGTGTGATACAAAACATCAGCTAACAATGTTAATTGGTAGTTATTTTTTATTGAAATTAACCACGTTTTCTTTAATTAGAGACTTATCCTTGAGGTAAACTTTCTTAATACGTTTAACCCATTCCGATGGAATAAAATGGAAATAATAATAATTATAATAATAATAATATCACACATTCAAGATTATTAGATTTCAAAATTTTATCACTTGCAGTAAAGGGGTTGAAGTGAGTGATTGGACTTTTTACCAACCCTAATCATGGTATAAGAGATGCAATTGAAGTGGTTGAAGTATTGTATAATGTATGTTTCACAATAAAATTCTGAAAAAAAAAAATTTCATCCTTATACCCGGAAAAAATGCTTAAAAGTTTTTCGTAAAATAGGAAAAATATTTAATAATATCTTCTTCTTCTCGGGGCTACATCCCGGTGTGGGTTTTAGCCTCCTCCACAGCAGTCCTCCATTAACTCCTGTCTTTCTATATTCTCCAGGTTTATAAGGGAGTCCGATTTCCGAATTGGTGTTCTTAATAATGTGATATTTTACTATGCATGATGATTAACCCTGCAATGAACCCTCCTTCTTTATCCACACATAGTCATCTATTGTAATTCCTATCGTAAATTAAATAATATGCAATAACTTCTTCTTCTTCTTCTTCCTTGTTGCAGACCTATGTAGTCTGTTCTCTAGAATGTTGCTCCTCCTGTGAGGTAGATTCCCAGCTGTCCTTCCATCTTTTAGGAGGTTTTCCACGAGGTCGAGTCCCATGAGGCTGATTATGCAACGCACTATAGAACATGCCCGTACCAGTCCCTTTTTCGCTGTCTGCTCCATCTTATGATATCCTCAACCTCACATATCTCTCTTATTCTGATTTCTCTCGGCGTCTTGCCTGCTATCGTCCTCAGTGCCTTCATCTCGGAAGTCCACAAAACTTGTTTGGTCCGATAAGATTGGTACGATAATACATATTAAAAAAAAAATTAAACACAAACATATTTTGTTTTTGTACTACTTTTTAATTGAACTACTCGTACCAACCGGTGTCTCCTACCTAAGCTTCATCAGTGTAACAAAACAAACCAAATAATTAACATGGTTAACATCTTAATTATATTTGTGTTTCAATTATCAAATTGTCACACCACATATGAAGTGTTTCATACGAAAGTAGAGTGTTAGCGAGAACAATCAGTAATGAAATATATAATCTTAATTAAACTGTTTATTAAATATAATAAATATTTATATTAGTTCCGTAGTAATTTCCCTATCTAAGTTCCGGTGGGCCTGAAATCAATTTGTACTATAAAATAATAATGTGTTAACATTTGGAGTAAACATTCTTGATTACTATTTCGCATGCACGTAATCCGAATAGTTTCAAAGAGACACGAAAACTATTATCATTGTTAAAATTGTATACATTGATAAAGGTTACTTGTAACCGAAACATGTCTGAGTTCAGTGAAAATAAAAAGTGTTTTAGTACAAAGTATAATTATATTAAAGCTAAAATGCTGCGAAACGCCCAATTGCATTCCACCGGCAACACTACTGACTAGTCCAACTGACTAGTCCAACCCCGGGCAATGGGATCACACTCATAACCGTGTGATCACAGCAGATAACGAGGGGATGAAAGGCGAGTTTCTGGCGCCTCCAAACCAGATCCAACCAGCTAAGGGAAGGAAACTCCGACAGAAAAATCCAACAGAGAAGGCAACGGGAAACCACTGGTCACCTTTTCCCAGGACTCACTATGGCGAGAGTGGACAGGAATAACAAGAGTTCAGAACCTGTTCTAAATGGCTCATGATAGAGATGCCTTTGCTGTATTGATCGCCAACGTTGGAGGGACCTGACACGGCACCGAAAGAAGAAGAAGATAATTATATTTATTCAAATATTATAATTGTTTTTATAACAGTTTTGTCCACATGTTCTCGCATGAAGCTAATGAAGTTGCAACTTCTGACAGCTGACCATAATGATCACGTATCACGTAGGTGCACACGTAATTAGTTTCGTGTTGTTTGCACGTCGCGCCGCTCTGTTTCTATTTCCGCACATTCGGGCACAATTTGGCGCCTGCTCAGCGTGGCGCCCGCGGCACTACCTGAAAACTAAAGGAGCCACAATTATACACATTCGGTGCATACACCAGCCAATTGCATTGTAATGATTCCCTTACGTGAGACTTCGTCGACATTGTAACAAATTCGAATACAAATCCTTTATTTTTCTACATAATTACTTTTAAGTCGCTAATTTTGAAGATTGCATCGAAATAATAATACATGAACAAGTACGATGATAATGCTGAATACTTTCCAATATTAGAGTATTTTCAAAGCAAACGACAGTTTGTAATATAAGTGTGAACGAAGAGAACTTGGAACAGGTGAGGAAATTTGTGTATTTAGGTAGCATGTTCACAGCGGATGGCCGAACGGATAGTGACGTTGAAAGAAGGGTGCGGGTAACAAAGTGAATGGAGCTTTAAAGAGAGTTATTGGAAACAAGAATATATCAATGAAAGCGAAAATGGCCATTCACAATGGAGTTCTGGTCCCAACCCTTATGTATGGAAGCGAAGCATGGAACTGACAGAAGAAGGATGAGAGCAGAATGAGGTCCCAAATAACGGGATAAGGCTTGGCGAAAGAAGAGGATCAATGAAAATTTTAAAAATATTTAGTTCCATAGACTTGGTCGATTATGTTTATTTGAAAAATCTAGTTTTTCAATGAAAACATTTTTAATGATAAACTTCCGACGTTGCACAAGGCGCTAAATTTCCAACTAATCTAAGCGTTGCACAAATTTAATTCTAATGCAAATTTCGATTCCAAATCAGCAACAAAGTTAACGATTTTCAATTGGAAATGTAACTGTGTCTATTACAAAAGATCCTAGATCGGCGCACTTTTTCGTAAATAAACATATGCGGAATACCAAATGGCTCCTTTCGATTAGATCATTTCTTCAACAGCCGCCGCGCATGTGAATCAGATTTTCACCGTGAATTTTTTTCACCGCGCCAACGATAACTGTACCACAAAATGAATAATTAAACATCTCTTGAATTATTAACCCAGTTAGCTGCGCTGATTTTGTCAATCATAAATATAAAATGGCTATAAATTTGCATTCTCTATCCGCAAAATTGATAAAGACCTTCTCTCGCGACTTAAATAAGAAGATTTACAAGGCATGTCGGGGCAGACCCGCATTACGAAACGTGAGTTGCCCAAGAGCATTAAAATGTATTACAGGAAAATCTTTTCAAATACATTAGGTATCTAGCTTTGCTTTAATGATTCCGAGAAATTGGAGTTGATAAAAATTACAAATGTTTGCAAAACATCTCCCAGACAAGAATTGTAAATTTCTCGTTAATTATTTTGGGATACTTGTAACGATCGTCTCCGTTAGACCTACAATAGAAGGGCACGGCATAGGAAATTAATATCGGAATAGGATTTTCCCCCTAAAAATCATCCATAGTCAAAATAAGAAAGCTCAATAGACAGCCAATTTCTTGAAAAAAATTAATTGTTCCTTATATATGTAATATATTAGTAAAATAAACACATGACACGGGATTTGAACCGGAGACTGTCCGGCCAGCAGAATAAGAAGGCAAGCTATCCGCTCAGCCACCTAGCTATTGAAACTAGTGGTGAAATTTCTAATACATAAGTTTCTTCTTCTCTCTGGCTCTACAGTCCTGGGTGGACCTCGGCCGCCTCCAAAAAGTTTCTCCAGCCGATTCTATCCTTAACTCTCGACGTCCACTCCTCAGGACTTATTCCCAACAAACCAACGGAGCCGCGGTCTTCCCACCCTGCGTCTTTCCACCGGTCTGGTAAATGTCAACTGTGCGGGTGTTGCATACGAGTACATAAGCAACGATATACGACAGAATCTCAAATGCTATGAACGTTGGTTCGGACATATGGAGCGCATGGATGGAGAAAGAATGGTTAAGAAAGTATACGTAAATGATGTAAATGGAGTACGGAGTCGAGGCAAACCGAAGAAAACATGACATGACCAAATTAATCTAAATTTAAAGGTTGGTCATGTTAGAAGTCGGAAGAATCGACGTGCGTGTATGACTCGCTGTATCAATGTGTGAATGTGATTTTTTTCTAAATAAAACAAGTTGATATAAGTGAGTAAATATGTTTCGGGAAGTTTTTTTTATGTAATGTTGTTATTTTCGTCACGTTAACATTAAAATAACTTCACTACTGGACTCGCGGTCTGCTTGTATCTGCATGCCCGCATCCGCGATTTAAATCCACATTCATACGATGCGACAAAAGACAAAGCAGCTCGCTATACGTGATATAAATTTGAAAATAGCTGATTCAGATCCTGTTTACCAATCTTTTCCGAAAATCACAGCAAATTTAATGTCTTCAACAAATTTAATGTTTTATACAGTCGTATTATATGCGGTTTTTCTAGATAGTATGTATTACAAATACTCGTATATTATGTATAGTATGATGATCCATAATACGTTATACTAAACTAACTAACTTACCATCACGCCGTCTCCCGAAAGGGTAGGGAGAAAGAATGGACTGGCACATTTTAACCGATACGGCACTCCATCCTTCTCTTTTCGCCCCGCGGGAGACGCGGTGTGATGGGTTGCGAACCTCATCGCCACGTTATATACTAACATAAAATAGAAGTTTTAAGACTTGGACTTGGACTTGGATCTTCTGGCTTACAGAGATACAGCTTATGTGGCTATTCCTCTTACGTCTAATGGGAACATTGTGGGTTGTTGGTTTATGCGAGGGCATGATTTGTGTGGCCCGGAGTGTTCCTCTGAAGGAGGATCGATTTTGCTGGAGGTGTTTGGGTCGTAATTTGAGAGGTCTTTTATTATAAGGTTAGGATGTGAAGGGAGTCCTTTGTAAAAACGTTGGGCAAATTTCAGAATGAATTCATCTATCATCGGTATTCTCGATTCTAGGTGCAGTTGTGTGATCCTGGTCCATGAATCCACCAAGCGATAAACGGATAGCCTTATTTTATAGGATTTGGAGTTTTCGTATGTAACTCGATCATGCATATCCCAAGATCGGCCTTGTGACCGTTTTGTATATCAGGAGTTTATTGTCGGTGCTTAGTTTACTGTTTCTAGCTAACATTGGGTAAAGGGCTGAGATTGCTCTTGAAGCGGCTTTGACTTTATTTGTTAGATGTTTTAAGATAATCTAACGATTTACTGAAAAATCTTCATGGAAACTCATTTTACATAATTAAATAAAACGATTTTTTTAAATAACTACTTGCAATATATCTTTATTTCCACAGCGATCAATTTCACCAGCAGGCTGGCGAGTCTGTAGATGCCAGCCAGCCTGGCAAAATCAGTCGAAAAGAAGGATGGAAGTAGAATAAATGGAGTAGAAAAGAGATCTCTTAGACGAATTTATGGTAAATCTGTATATGAGAGTGTCAAATTCAAATATGGGAAGTTTATGTAGTGCGAATGAAAGTGTTTTGAATAGTGTATTTAGCAAGTATGTTTACAAAATAATAGAAGTATAATTAAGATGGTTTGGGCACATGGAAAAATGATGGAAGAAATAATAGTATATAATAATAGTAAACGACGTAAACGGAACAAGAAATAGACTAGGACCGAAGAAAACATGGCACGATCAAATCAATCAAATATCGAATGTCGACAACGTGAGGTATCGGATAAATCGACGTGCGTGCATGACACGATGTATGAATGTTGAGAAATCGACAGAAATATGCCAGAAAAGAAGCGTGTGGCGGTTCATTCTTTCTGTCTACCTCTTCGCGGAGACTACGTTATGATTTGCTAATTCTTCTTCTTCTGCTTCAGCCTTCTTTCCTCCACTACCGGATATAGGTTACTTCAATTTTCGTCTACTTGTCCCTGTTTGTCCATTTCGCATCCAGACGTTTCAGCTATTCTGATAATGTATTTTAGATTGTTAGTTAGTAGCATATATTTAAATAGTCCATTGTTTTGGCCGAAACACTATGATACTTCAACATTATTAGCTGTTAAAATATAAAACGCTGTTAATTGTATCACAATCTTTTTTTGTTGCGAAAATATTAATATATAATTAAAATTTGTGACCATAAAACAGCGTTTTATATTGTAACAGTTAACATATATCAATCAATTTTTAGCATGTATATGTGTACTAATACAATAATCACATTAAGCGTATTTATTCATTCATATATTACAATGTTTTTTCACTTTATTCTATTTACTTAAAAAGAAGATTTATTGGGAATATACGATGCCCTTTGAGAGTACAATCGTCGGTTGAAACCCATTATTTGTCAATAGCTTAAACTACCTGCCGTATTATCAATTCTCGGAAGAAACCTAAAGGGGAGGTTACCGGAATATTTCATTCTGACAACCCTGCTGTACAGTATGCCCTAAATAAATATCGGACAAGACCGATGGATTTATGCAACGCACTGTAGGGATACACCTTCTCTCATAACATAAATCACTATTTTTTTTTAAACATATTAATCTCAAGAGATATGTCAGGACAGATCCGCGTGGCGGTCCATCCTCTCGACGTGATGTTTAGTTAGTTAGTACAACAGCAAACAATGTACGAGTATATTTGTTCTATTACACTTTCTAACCAATCACGAAAATCAGATCCAGCGTTCTTATTTAGATTTTTTGATGTAAAACGCGTCTAAATGCGCCCTTGAGGTGATTAACTAACTAACCATCACGCCATTTCTCCCGGAGGGGTAGGCAGAGAGGATGGGTCGCCACAATGTTCTGTCCTGGCATACCTCTCAGGCTTCCTCTACATTCATACATCGTACCATGCACGCATGTCGATTATTCCGATTTCGAATGTGACCGCCTTTTAGTAATTGATTAATTTGGTCATGCCATGTTTTCTTCGGTCGTCCTCGGCTTCTTTTTCCACTCACGCTGCTTGTGTACAACTTTTTAACCATTCTACTCTCATTCATTCGTTCCATATGTCCAAACCATCTCAGGGATCCTTTTTTAATTTTATCCATGATGCAGTCATCTGCCTTACATTTCTCTCTTATTTCATCGTTCGGTATTCTATCATATAACGTTTTCCGCACATTCTTCTTAGTGATCTCATTTCTACGGCGTTTATCTTGCTTTTGCCAGCTCCAAGCTTCACTTCCATACGTAAGGGTTGGCACTAGAACTCCATTGTGTACTGCCATATCTGCTTCTGTGGATATATTTCTATTTGCATGACTTTGCTCTTTGCTTCTGCGGATATATTTCTATTTGAAGTAATGACTTCTATTTGGAGTATTGACTTGAGGTGATTACATCACAAAAACGACGCTTTAACATACAGCATATTATTATTATTATTATTATCATGCGGTTTATCCGAAGGGGTAGGCAGAGAGAATGGACCGCCACACTACTCGATCCTGACACCCGTTTATAGCTTCCTCCACATTCACACAGCGAGTCATAAATGCACGTTGATTCTTCCGACTTCTAGCATGGCCGACCTTTAAAATTTTATTAATTTGGTCATGCCAAGTTTGCTTAAGTCTCCCACGACTCCGTACTCCATTCACACCGTTAACGTACATTTTCTAAACCATTATTCCTTCATCCATGCGTTCCATAAATGAGTTAGTTAGAAAAAGAAATTAATGCTTTCTTCGCCTTTCTATCTAAACCTTTTTATTCTAAATTATTTTCTTCAACGCGTTTATTGAATAAAACCTCAAAGGAAAGAAGATAGGTCAACGTGGTGAATATTTAAGATTCTTAATCTTTAGTAACCCAACACAAAGGTCTGTACTTAAATCAAATAATTATTTACCCTGGGGGTAGCCGGGAACTCCGAAATCAATTGATATTTTAACTATGTTATCCGGAAATGTTAACACCTGCTTTTGAACCTATTAGTAAACTGCTTCTACCTCGGCTGGATATTCACACAATATAATTACACAGAATTCTAAATACACTGGACCATTCAAAGGTTACTTTGGTATAGACTACCATTTTAAGTCAATAAGTTTAACCCATCCATTCAAACCTACTAAGAAGAGGAGAAATATAACACAGATAAGTCGCATTATATAGTATTAATATTTTCGGGTCATTTAGAATAAGGACAGCTACATAAAGAGACAAATCAAAATTTCTTAGTATAGAGTTTGGACATAGAACTATACATATTTTTTCATGTTTGCAAGAATCATAAAAAATAATAGACATGTTAAATCTTGTGCGATAGTTTTTCATTAATAAGTTTAAACAATGAAAATATATATTTTTTTAATAAATGTATGATAAATTTTGTTAATTCCATTATGTTTATGTCTTCGGCCGGTTTTGGCATCTCGCTGCTCGCTGGTGATACCATAAGAAAGCAGCGAGTTGCCGAAACTGATCGAAGACGTAAACATAAGTAGAATAACTCAATATACATTATAAAGCAATCTTTTTACAAAAAATAATGTATTTTCATTATTTACAATGGTAAAACCATGAAATTTCAAATAATATATATTTTTTTAATAAGTTTATTCTCTTAATTTTAAATACAATACTATATTTCCTTTAGTTAATTAATTATCTGTGTATATACGAGAAGTTAGTACACATTAATACAAATAAGAGAAATTAAAAATGGAGGAGATAAAGATGAAGGAGTTATTTGAGAGACCATGGAGAATGGACGCCCAAAAACTACCACACCTTCCTTTACATAGGAAACCCGAGGGAAGAAGGATGCCTGGAAGACCCCCTCAAAAGATGGAAAGACAGCTGGGAGTCCACATCGCAAAAGGCGGTTAACTCTGTACAAAAAGGCTCTAGCGGGCTTCGGCCAGTATAAGAAGAACAATAGGTCAATCTAATGATTTTTGGAATACATCCACGCTTACGCTCCATCGCAGGCAAAACCCTCAGAGATCGGATCAAAAATGAAACGATAAGGTCTGTCTGTGGTGTTGAGGACATAGTAAGATGGGGAATAAGGCGCTTTTGGAGAAACTACGTGGACCACATGAATAATTCAAAAATTGCAAAAATTGTTAAAGATGAAAACCCAAGCAGCAAAAGACTACCAGGAAGGCGGCCAAAAAGATGGAGAGATGACTGGACATCATCATCCCAGGATAACTCACCGTCACAAACAAGTCATACGACCTAAACTAAGAGGAAGAAAAAGAAAATAATGTGACTATGGTAAGTGGTTGATTTATAAAAGTTTATTCCTTGAGTAGGACACTTATTGAACTGATGAACAATGATGATGAAGGCTGCCAAAAAGATGGAGAGATGGCTGGACATCTTCATCCCAGGATAACTCACCATCACAAACAGGTCATACGACCTTATCGAAGAGGAAGAAAAATAAAATAATGTGACTATGGTGAGTGGTTGATTTATGAAAGTTTCTTCCTTGATAAGGACATATAATGAACTGATGAATAATAGGATGCATTATCGATTAAGCGATATGTGGAATTAAGATCCATGGAATTCGACTACATGCTCCCGTTTTCGGTTTTTGCAATGAAACATCGTGAGATTATGTTTTCGACGTTATGTTTTAAACGTTCTTCGAGATTATGTTTTCCTTACCGAGTGAATGAAATTGCGATTAATATTTTAATTATAAAATATAATAATATACCCATGCTTCCAGGAAAGAGACATTTTAATTCATATTAAATATTTCGACGAGCTTCGTGGCCGAGTGGTAAGTGTATTGACTGCCACCCTGAACGTTCCGGGTTCGATTCCCGGCGAGGGCAGTGTGATTGTCACACTGTCTTTGGTCTGGTATAGAATTCACGTGACAATAAAATGGCGATAGATTAGCTTCCTATCATATGTCACGAGAATCACTTCGATAGCTATAATACCCTTTACATCGATTTGGCTTATGCTGTCATGATGTAAAGAGCGATACAACAAAATAATAATAATAATAATAATAATATTTAATATGGTGTTTTATATCAATGTTAAAGAAATAATATTTTAATGAACAAATTCGCTAATTTTTGTGTAGATTGTCACGGTTGGTAGAATTATATTTTGTGGCATCTTAAATATATATGTGTTTCTTAATATTCTCATCCACAAACGTTTCGAAAATCGTTTCACATCCTTATTCAGGGTAGTTGTTTAAAATTAAAATAAACAAAATAAAGAGGATATATCTAGAGAACTAACATATGTTTATTGAAATTTGGGCATATTTTCATTGGTATCCAAATAAATTGATACCTTAAAAATGAAGTTCGATAGAATGAATACTCCCAAGATCAAAGGTATAATAGTAAATTATATAGTAATTTAAAAAATTTCAAAATTAATGAACCTTAACAATTTAATAAAACTCATGTTTAGTATACTTCTTTCCACAAATAAAATATAACATGATATTTATGAATATCATTTTCAGTTTATTTAAAACTAGCTGACCCGGCAATAATAAATCCAATATATATTCAACAAATACAATTGAAGTTCAATATCAATTAGTTTATTTATTGGATTAAATGACATGTGTATGGATGCAAAAATGTGTGTCTATAAATTCTCTCGCTACATGTCCATTGCTGTACGCTAGCGACCACTTGCTCCATTTTACTCATGTCGTTCGAAGCGTGTACGATGCTTCCCATGGTCAGCAATCCTCTCCACTGTCTGATATTCCCGAGCCATGACATTCTTTTTTGGATTGGTATGAAAAATTCTGATATCTTATATCATTAGTCAACAAAAACCCCCATTATAACGGTAAGTGATATCACTTGTCAATAATTCAATTCAATTTCCTGTTTAACTAATTGTAATCACATTCGTCACGAGTAAGAAAATATCATTCGGTAATCGCAATCAGTCATGATAAAGACCGAGTATCGCGCTGCTTCTAGATTTTTCGTTCGGTACCATAAATAATCCAAACTTATCTAAATCTCATACCTCACACGACCATAAAGATTCTTTTCACTTTCATTATTCACATTTTTTACTCCACTTGTATTGCAAGCGAAAAGATAGTGCAGTTCATTAAAACTTAATAACTTAATTCGACTGTACATTGTTCAGTTTATCTCGGTAAAGTATACGTAAATTTAATAATGCTATCATAATATAAATAGGCAAAAACTCGGATGTAATCAGAGAAAAGAGAACGAGAATAATATTTAGAATACAAGAGAGCGAAAGAGGAATACTTTGTTGAATTTTGTTCTGATTCTGAATCTAATTTTGAATATTGTTCTGATTATCCTTGTTACTAACGCAATCTCTTGACCCAGATGTAGAGATAAAATGCAGAATTGAGGCAAGAGTAACATATAATAAAATGAAATCACTCTTCTGCAATGATAACATAAATTTAAAACTCCGCCAGAGAATGATCAAATGCTATGTGTGGTCTGTTTTATTGTATGGATGTGAAACGTGGGCCTTAAAAGTGAACTCAATGAACAGACTGGAAGCATTTGAAATGTGGCTCTATCAGACAGACATGGTTACCAATGCCGAAGTCCTGAGGCGAGCTAGAGTTGACAGGGAGCTGTTGTCAACTATCAAAGTTCTGAAGATTTCACATCTGAGTCATGTACTGCGTGGGAAAAGTACCACCTTCTCCAACTGATATTGGAGGGGAAAATTAAGGGACGCCGAGGGCCCGGTAGGAGACAGATGTTATGGCTGCGAAACGTGAGGGAGTGTATCGGCATCCGAAGTGTGGAGGAGCTGTTCCGAGCGACGCAGGACAGGGACAGGTTCGCCGAGGTGATCGCCAACGTTGGGGGGACCCGACAGGGCACTTGAATACGAAGATCGTTGTATGACACAGTAGTGTAGAAAACAAAAGGCAAACAATTTGGTATTATTAATTGTGAAATTTGAACGTGTGTGAAAAAAGTATTCATATTTAACCTTACAACTTTTTACTGATTACGATTGTACAGTGAAACAAGTTTTTAAATAGTAGAAAATATTTACTTCCGTGAATATTTCACGGGTTGCAAGTAATATAAAATATTCTACTTAAATTGATGTGATGAATATGTATAAAACTTCTTATTCTTCAACTTACTATCTTATATGACTTAAGAGTCTGTTATTACATGATTCTCCTCGTGTGACGCTGAATTGCAGCTATCTCTCAATCGTATCGGGGGACACCCTGGTGGACGCTGTCCATCTGGAATTCCAAGTATGGACTTATTGTAGGATTCATTATCTGTACATGTTGGTACCAGTACCGTTGTAGCCCGCATATGACCATATTTTGAACCTCACAGGCCTCTCGGATTGTGGTGTAACTATTAAATACAATTATTTAAAAAAAATAATACCGGCGAATAGCGTCCCAGATAAACATTTCTATTTTGACTTTTCTATAACAACAACAACAAACCATCATGCTGTAGAGTAGGCAGAGAGAATGGACCGCCACACTATTCTATCCTGACACACCTCTCTAGCTTCCTCCACATTAATACATCGAGTCAGACACGCACGTCTATTCGTCCGACTTCTTACATGACTTACCTATAAACTTTTCTATAATATCTGTAAATTACTAAAGTATTATTAGAATTACTTAAATAACTGTGCACAGATCATAAAATTTTGTTTAAAACTATGTTAGTTCCTCTTTCAGTAAAACACAGAAAAAAAATATAACTTTTAGGGTCCAAGTTTCACACCCGTACAATAAAACAGACCACTCATAGCATTTTATCATTCTCTGGCGGAGTTTCAAGTTTACGTTATCATTGCAGATGAGTGATTTCATTTTATTAAACGTAGATCTTGCTGCCTCAATTCTGCATTTTATCTCTACATCTGGGTCAAGAGATTGGGTTAGTATGCTGCCGAGGTATTTAAATTTTTCCACCCTTTCAACGTTACGGCCGTTCAAATGCAATACTGACCCACTGTAGTCAAGCCGTCCGAATGTCATCCATTTGGTTTTGCTGACATTTATTGTTAGCCTCAATCTTTCACCGGACTCGTCAACAAGATTAAGGAGGTCCTGAAGATCGCTGACACTTTCAGCTAATAAAACAGTGTCGTCGGCATATCTTTACAATGTTTATTTATTGTAATTAAAAATCACGTTTACTCTTAGCTTGTGAGAACTTAGAAATCAAATAATGAAGTTACGGCCTCTTATTATTCTTGTCCTGTCACACCTTCGTGGTGCATAGGGCCTCAAGGAATTTTCTCCACCCGACTCTATCGCATGTCTGATGCCTAACATCATCTAGCGACTTGTTCTCTAATTGGCTTTTTGGAGAACCGCGTACAATATTTATAATCATATCTTAAACAAGTGAAGTAATTATAAAAAAAGACCCTAACAATGCTTATGTTCTTAAACATGTGGTAATCAAAAATCATGTAAGCCGAAGTTGCACGCCTGTTGAGCTGTGTGTGTATGAGTGAAGACCGTATGATATTCAGTGCACGTGTGTGCAGTCACTGGATACTGGATGCTGCAGGTAGACGCGGATGGGACAGGAAGCGGACCGGTTCCCGCGCAAGGAAGTAACCTCTCCCCCCACTCCCTCAGAACCCGGCCTATAGCCGGATAGCTTCCGCCCAAACGGGGATACATTCCAAGTTCAAAAATTATAATCTTGCCGCGGACGCAAGGAATAACGCGGGAAACTGGTTCCGTATTCGATGTTTGAAATATTATTTATTGATTAGCATTCTTCTGTCACACAGTAAAAAATCATTCGGGGATATTAGCGTTAACATATTGTATTGAAATCCCTTATGTATGGAAAAGTGAAGCTTGGAGTTGGTAGAAGAAGGATGAAAGTAGGATAAATTCCGTAAAAATGAGGTCACTAAGAAGAATGTGCGAAAAAAAATTGTATGATAGAATATATATGATGAAGTAAGAAAGGAATGTAAGGCGGATGAATGCGTGATTAATAAAATTAGAAAGGGTCACTAAGATGTTTGGACAAATGGAGCGAATGGATTAGGGAATAACGGTTAATATGAGGCAAGGAAGACATGGCATGATGAATTTAATCAATTATTGAAAGGCGGCCATGTTCAAAGTAGGAGTGCATGTCACGATGTGTGAATGTAGAATATATATATCACGGTGTGTGAATGAAAATCCAATAAATTAAAGTTTATTTTATTTATTGAGAACACATAGGTACAAGTTAACATAACAGTTTATTAATATTCAAAGTTAACTAAAGGTAAATTATGATGAATGAATAAAATGTCCTCTGCGTTTGTGGATAAAAAGCGATCGCGAGCGTCTTCATAGACAAGGCCGACTTCAGAAAACAACCCCTCACTATAAACGCTGCTGCATGGAGCTGAAAGGTAAATTCTTGCAAATTTTGACAAGTTTGGATATTGTTTCGCATTGACTGACCACCAAAGGTAAGGGTCGGAAATACGATCGAGACGTACAGTTTTCAAATAATATTCAATTTCATTGTCAATCGCGCTTTTCTCTTGATCCTGACACTGCCGACTATTTTCATTTGCAACTTCGTTGAAACAATCCCGAAAGGTGTCACGAGCTTCACGAGTTACAGTCGATCCAGCCTCATCAAATCTACGTCTTTTAACAGGCGATGAATAATCGTCGTAATAAATAGAATAATCATCACAAGACATTTTTAAGTACTCCAGCAAAATTTTCTGCCGAGCTCTTTCAGCTTTAACCACCCCTAAGTAGTTTGTCTTAAACCTCGGATCCAGGAAGGTTGCAATCAAATAATTTTGATCTTGTTCTAAGATCCTGAAACGACGTTCCATTTCAGCTTTCAACGAGGTTCTCATGTGCGGTAAATCAGGGGATATTTGTGCTATTTCAATCTTGTCCAAATACTTCTTTAACGCAGCAACATACGGAATTACCTCAGAAATGCAAGAGAGACCAGAACTGGTGATTTTTGTTATTTCCTCAAAAGGTTTCAAAAGCTTAACGCACTGTTCCATCAAATCCCATTGCTGAACGGTTAAATTATTCAGATTAAGTGTGTTGCTGTCAGCTACGTAAACAGAAATAGCTTGTTTTTGCTCCAGTAAACGTTCTTTCATATAGTAGGTAGAATTCCACCGCGTACTTGTATCTTGAATAAGTTGGTGCTGTGGCAAATTAAGCTCTTTTTGAAGTTCCTTCAGTTTCTCTTGAGCTAAACCTGAACGATTGAAGTGCGTCACAAGACATCTACCAGCAGCGATCATCTCTACTACTTCATGTTGCACCTTTAACGACTCTGTTACAACTCTTTGAAGTGAACGGATGAAGCATCTAGTAGAATCATACTCGGCTATTTGAACATCTTGGGGCATGTTAGCGTCATCATGAATAAGTAAGTGTATTTTACTTTGGTGAATGTTCCAGCGAGCTGCGATCGTATTGAGTTCTTTTGTTATATTTTCTCTAGTATGGGATCCGGGAAATGGTTTCATAGCAAGAACAGCATGTTCCAGTTGAAATTCAGAAGACAACCAATGAGCTGTGAAGCTCAGGAAGCTCGCATTGTTATGTAAACACGTCCAAACGTCAGAAGTCACTGAAATCGCGAGAGCTGTTGATATATGTGCTGCAATTTTTGCGTGAATTCGCTCGTAAATATCCGGTACAATTTTTTCAGTAATATAGGCACGACTCGGCATTTCATAGCAAGGTACCGCTTGTTTCATAAGTCTTGTGAATCCAACTCTTTCTACGATAGATAATGGCTCGTTGTCCAGTGCAATCATTTCTGTGATTAAATAATGATACTTTTTGGCATTCGTATCATTCTCATCCCATAATGTGTTTTGTTCAAATGATTCCGAATGACTCAATTGTTTTTGTGTGGATGTCGAAGATGAACTTGGACCAGAGAGGGCATCGGCTGCCGGCGACGACGGAAAAAGTGTCACGGATTTTGTTTTACTAATCTCGATAGACTTATCCGGATGTTTCGATTTCAAATGGTTATTCATGGCCGAGGTACCTGAAGAAAGAAATAATTAAAAGTGAAGTAGGATTTGGAATCATCTGGATTAGTAAACTAGTTTAATTTAACCTCGTTCAATAAAAGTGAATACTCTACGTGCCTAGATTAGCACAGCAATATCAATTTAGGTAATTTCAATTAATTTGTGACTAAATGTGGTTAATTTATTAAAGCATCATGAATTTAAAATGAAATGAAAATAAATACATTAATAATAGAATAAAAAAATGTAATAAATACCTAACCAAAATCTGTACTACAAAGCAAGATAGTTGGTACATATAATGTACGTAATGTAGAAAAAAGAAGAATTGGACTAAGCTGGGCAGCTTTCGGAAACATAAGTTACATCCTTAAAAATCGGAAAATACCGATCAACCTGAAACGAAAAGTCTATGAAGCCTGCGTTCTGCCAGTTGGTACTTATGGTCTTGAAACTGTTACACTGTCCAAACAAAGTGCCGAGAAACTACGAGTGACTCAAAGAGCTATGGAAAGAGCCATGTTAGGAATAAGCCTAAGAGACAGAGTCAGAAACGATACGGTGAGAGAAAAAACAGAGGTCACTGACATCATCCACCGGGTGGCAACTCTAAAATGGCAATGGGCAGGTCACGTAGTCAGAAGCTCAGATGAAAAGTGGACAAGAAGACTGCTGACTTGGATACCGTGGACGGCAAAGAGAAGTGCAGGGCGACCGCAAGTACGGTGGAAGGATGATCTGAATTGACACGTCGCGTCGGAATAACCTGGATGCAATCTGCACAGGACAGAGTGACATGGAAGCGAATGGAGGAGGCCTTTGTCCAGGAGTGGACGGGAATAGGCTGAGGAAGAAGAAGAAGAAGATAATGTAGAAAAAAAACATACCTGCTTTTTTTCCTTCTCCACCACGAGAGATTTGCAATCGACACAACAAACACACAGCCATCTTTTTGTTGTCATTGTTAATATCAAAATATTGCCAAATTCTTGATCTTTTATTCCGCGTAGACATCGTCTTAACTTGAATTAAGAACTTGGTATTATTTATTACTTCTTCAATTCCGTCCGCACATGAACAAACGTCAACGTCAAATGTTAGCTCAAACAAAACTAAACGGGTGGGTGAGCATGCGCATAACTTTACTCTCTCCATCCCGCCCGCTTTCCGTACTACACTACCGATAATTCTGCCGGATATCCGGCCATCCGGCTTGTGGGCCAGCCGGATATCCGGTATCCGGCCAAATCATTATCTGTTTCATCACTAATCATAATATAAATAGGCAAAAACCCGAATGTAATCGGAGAAAAGAGAACGAGAATATTTTGAATACATGAGATTCAGAGAGAAATACTTCGAATGCGCATGCCCGATTATATTAGTGCGCATGCTCAATAACATTATTTTGAAATTTGACAGTCAGATAACAAATTAATTGTCAAATCGTCACCTAAGAGTAAGAAGGTTAAAACTGTCAAAAGTAAAAAGCTGAGAAAAATGAAGTCAAAGTTTTGTTGGTTTCGGGTGTGTATCTTGGAATAAAAGGGTTCCATCTTAAGCAGATGAAACTCTTTTACCGAGAAGCGTGTAAATTTTCTCTGGCGACAGTTGGAATAATAAAGTTCTAAGTGTAAATGAATCCTTCTTCAGGGAATCGTGTGTTTCGAATGATCAGATGGAACTTGATTCTTTTCGTAACATCAAAATGACGATACTATTACATGTTTTTTTTAATTGTACGTATAGATAAGGTTAGTAAGAACCCTTTTCACGAAAAAAAGCCAAATGTGAAATTTTGTTAGTTAAAACCCTCTTACTCTCAGGTGACGAAATGTTAAACGGGTTTGAAAAAATCGATTCACATTAAAAAGTTAAAACTTATTACTGATTTGAGGTTTTTAAGAGTAGAAAATGTTTCGCCTTAGACAGGCGAAACATGTTATTCACATATAATATAATAAAAACTTCTAGAAAATAGACATTCTCATTCGTATTAATTAAAAGCAAGTTTGTTATTACAAAATTATTACACAAATTATGAACCCTGGTTTTGATGCGAGCTTAAACATAGCTTCACAATTTCATAAAAAGGTTCCTAAACAAACACTTCGGTATTTTGTTTGTATCTCGAACGGATTTTAATTTCCTGTTTCAATCTCGAGAAATAAGTTAAGATTCCGTTGTAGCAGGATACGCCTGAGGCTGATACTCCTCTTCCGCAGTCGGCATAGCGGCATAGCAAACTCAAATGAAATTCTTAATACCGCTATATAAGCCTTACAGACAGTATAAATGAAAGATGTTGGTGTTTTGAGGAGACTTCAGTATTAGTATCCCGCCGTCTCGTCCCGCCTTTAATAAGAGATATCTATCACTTCCTTCTATGTGTTTTTGTTGCCGGTTGTATGCCGGAAGTTGAACCCAACTTAAATTTAATAGAACATCAAATTAAAACGGTAAATAATTCCGATCGATGTCTGACTTTTCACCCGGAGAAGATAAATTATCATGTAATGATGGGAAAGAGTACGCAATTTTATTATTAAATATGTTCATTCGACTACTTACGTGCGACATAATGAGCGAGTATTAAAGTAGGTACTCGAGCAAGTACTTTAAATAAAATATTTTACATCTAATAGCCACCAAAAACGAATTCTACTTTTAAAAAAGATTCATAGCAATAACAAAAGAATACGATCGTGCCAATTCGATTTATATTTTTGAATAGTCATCGATAGTGATCCATTCGCATGATTTTTATAATAGTTTGTAATGTTTACTCCCTTATATAAAATGAAAATTTAATATAATATTCTAAGATTGTTTATATTATATTGTGTATGATATTTTTACTTTGAAGATATACGTATGTAAATTTTATATATACAAATGTATGCATGTACGCATGATTGTAAGTACATATGTATGTATCTACTTACCTGTGGCTTTGATTATATTTCCGGTAAAAAGATGATTTAAAAATCGTAATTTTAATAACGTCGCCAATGATGACGCCTCATTGTTTCGAAATACATTATTATGATCCTTGCTAATGATTATCTAAGGACACTTCTAGTTGTTTTATAATTTTTTTTTTTTTTTTAAAGGAACATAGAAGTTCCCGCCACATACCCGAGGCTGTTATAGGGCGTAGGGGCGCCCTTTTATCAGCCTCGCTCGTACACTCCCTGGGCCTGTCCCCGGTCCATCCGGGACTTACATTTAAATACGGCAACAACAAGGGGGTGCCAGACCACATTTAATCTACTCAATTTCACTTCTATGCTCCGCTGTACTTTATTGAATAAATAAATAAGCATAATATATAATACATTAACATTTCAAGAACATTATATAAAAGATAAAACATACACCGCAGGAATATACAGAAAATTTTATTTATTTATTTGAATCAAGCTCTGGGGTCCATGGGCTATTTATATATGTTCCGACATTCGCCTTACAGCTGAGGAAACCATGGAAAACCTCAGCCGCAACATTTAGGGTATAACTATGCGGAGAGTAAAAAGTTAGAAGGATATTTATTATAAAGTAACAATTATACACATTTAGGTAATGCAGCTTAAGCCAATGGGAAGATGAGATTCACTATATTCAATTAACTAGTTGGCATCAATCGTAAAAACCACATTGGTTAAATACAACATCTCAAAGAACTTAAGAGTCCAGAAAGAATCCAGTATAAACTCTGCTGGACAGTCTTCAAAGCGCTACATGGAATGACTCCAAATTATATATCCGAACTCTGTATAACGGACAGCCTAAATACAAGGAAATCCACACTTCGCTCGGCGAACTCCTCGGCAATAGGAAGATTAGTTAAGCCAAAGCGTTGCCATAGTACAAATTTCGGGGATCGAGCGTTTGCGGTAGCCGGTCCATTAGCTTGGAACAATCTTCCTTCACACCTCAGATGCATAAATGATCCAACAGACTTCAGATCTAAGCTGAAAACCCAGCATTTTCATATTTCATACCCAATTTAAAACTTGCATATTTTTTTCTATTATACTTTCTAGTTGGTTGGTTAAAAAAGCATACGTTAACGATGTAAATGGAGTACGGAGTCGAAGTAGACCGAGGAAAACATGGCATGACCAAATTAATAAAATTTTAAAGGTTGGTCATGTCAGAAACCGGAAAAATCGACGTGCGTGTATGTCTCGATGTATGAATGTGAAGGAATCTAGAGAGGTATGTCAGGAGAAGGTAGTGTGGCGGTCCATTCTCTCTACCTAACCCTGCGGGGAAACGGCGTGATGGTTTGTTGTTGTTGTTGTTGTTACTTTCTAATCGATCGCGAATATCAATCATATGCAACGTTCACATTTAGATTTATAATACGTCTTAATGCGCCCTTGAGGTGATTACATCACAAAAACGCCGCGTTAAAAGTTAGCATATTATTATTATTATAAACTAACTAACTAACTAACTAACTTACCATCACGCCATCTCCCCGGAGGGGTAGACAGAAAGAATGGAACGCCACGCTGTTCTGTCCTGACATACTTCTCTCGCTTCCTCTACATTCATACATCTTGTCATGCACGCACGTTGATTTTTCCGACTCCTCACGTGACCGACATTCAATATTTGAATGATTTGATCGTGCCACGTTTTCCTCGGCCTTCCTCTATTTCTAGCTCCGTTCACGCCCTTAACATATACCTTCTTTACCATTCTGTCTTCACTCATTCTTTCCACGTTTCCAAACCATCTTAATGACCTTTTCCTTATTTTGTTCATAACACTTTCATTCGCACCACTTTCACTTCTTATACTTGCATTTGTCACTCTATCATATACAGATTTACCACACATTCGTCTTTGAGATCTCATTTCTACTACATTTATTCTACTTTCATCCTTCTTTTGCCAGTTCCATGCTTCACTTCCATACATAAGGGTCGGCACAAGAACACCATTGTGCATTGCCGTCTTAGCTTTTTTGGATAGGCTTTTATTTGCAATGACAACTTTAAGTGCACCATTTATTCTGTTGCCTGCCCCAACCCTTCTTTTAATATCCTTCTCCACCCTCCCATCCTTTGTAAACATACTTCCTAAATAAACAAATTCGTCCACTTGTTCCAGATTTTCACCATTCACACTAATGTTGCAGACTATATATCTCTATTTATATATTTTATATCTCTAAGTGTAATTCATTTGGATATCGAAAACATGTTTGTAAAAGTGAATAAGTCAGATGACAAACAAGTAACAAAATGGTGAGCCACAGGGAATGCTGCACTCTCTGTTACTTTCGATAATGCAGCGCCCACGCGTCTTGCACGTATACGCAGCTCCAGCGATGCGTGGGACAGAAACATTGCCACATGTGAAATGCTGTGAATATATTTTCGTTTTATTTTACAATCACATTCATTTATTTATTTATTATACATTCTAAATTCATTCAGCTCACTTGGTGAACCTGCCATTTTATATTTATTTATTTTTGAATAGCTCTATACATAATTAATACGAATGAAAAAACTTATGTTTTTTTAGAATTTTTTTTTTTTTGGGGTTGACATGTTTCGCCCTTCCAAGGCATTATCAAATGTGGCTATACTTGGGCGTGTTACTGTTTATATACTCTATTGAGAGGAGCATAGTATGGCAAATTAACAATGATGTGGCTTTATACAATGGAAAAGATAATTATTGGGGGGAGTTCAAAAAATAGAAAGTGTATCCTGGAACTCATTATAATTTTTTTTTACCTCGTTAAGGAATACTAAATGCAATTATGTAAATCAATTTCATAATGTGAAAAACATAAGTTTTTTATTCGTATTAATTATTTAATGTGGAGTTTTTAGATCATTGTTCAAAAAACAATTAAAAAAGCTCTATACATATTGATGATTTTAGTTTTAATTTGGTAAAATTTCATTATAATATGTTACGAGTATGTGTTAAAAATGTGATTGTTTTTTTTTTTGGTTTTACATTTATTTATTTTTTATTTATAAAAAATATATATGTATAAATAATAGTGTCAAATTTTTTCGCCTTTCGAGGACAAACTAAAAATAAGTTTGAGAATGGCCTCAAAAGGCGAAAAAATTTGTCACTGTTATTAATATAAATAATAATAAAACAACGTAAAACCAAAAAACATTCGTCATTACAGAGCCAAATCGATGTAAAGGGTATGGCTATCATATTGATTTTCGTGACATGTGATAGGTAGCGAAACTATCGCCATTTTATTGTCACGAGAATTCTACACCAGACTGTCATCGCCGGGAATCGAACCCGGGACCTTCGATGTGGCAGTCATAGCTGTTACCATTCTGCAACGAAGGTCATGAAATGAATTGAACGAATGGAAAAAAAACATCTTTATAATACAAACCTCATGTTCTTCGTGTTTCGACCGGTTTCGGCAATCGGTTGCCATATTTTAGTCTATCAAAACTAGAGTAACAAATAATCATATAATAAAACCAATAAATAAAAAACTAACTAAGCATCACGACTGGACCGCCGTAATGTTCTTTCATAACATACTTCTGACAATTCCTCAACATTCATACGTCTTGTTATTTGATTGTGCCACGTTTCCCTCGGTCTTCCTCTATTTCTTGTTCCATTCGAATTTTAATACTGCCTCCCTAGAACGGGTTACCCCAGTTGGGAGATATCAAAACCACGTACTAAATAAATTATCAAAAAATAAATTAATTAATTAAGCTTTCTTATATCTACAGAAATTGGTTCTGTTTTACAATTGTGTTATTTTAAGGAAGGAAGTTAATTTATAATTTCTCTTTCATTTTCCCTAACAAAACCACTATATCAAAAATATTTAAATTAATGTATATATTCCATTTCCACCCCACATCCGTATGTATTCATTTATATTATTTTTCCTCATAAAATTATGTGAAAGCGCTTTTCAACTTTTATTATAATAACAAAACACTTTATGCAAATACGCGGACAGACTTATCCCATTGTCGTAAATAATTTCTTTTAAGCATTTTCCTTCTTGGCTGTCCTAAATTCTTATTGCTATTTTTGTTGATTCCTACACGAAAAGCATAGTTTAAGAATAGATTACGGAAGTTTAAAACTCATTTTTAAGTCATCTTAAAATAATATTTTAAGTTACACTTAAAGTTGTCATCGCAAACAAAAACTTATCCAAAAAAACTAAGATGGCAGTGCATAATGGTGTTCTTGTGCCGACCCTTATGTATGGAAATGAAGCATGGAACTGGCAAAAGAAGGATGAAAGTAGAATAAACGCAGTAGAAATGAGATCTCTAAGACGATTGTGTGGCAAATCTGTATATGATAGAGTGACAAATGCAAGTAAAAGAAGTGAATGGGGTGCGAATGAAAGTATTATGAACAAAATAAGGAAAGGGTTATTAAGATGGTTTGGACACATGGAAAGAATGAGTGAAGACAGAATGTTAAAAAGGTATATGTAAACGGCGTGAACGGAGCTAGAAATAGAGGAAGGCCGAGGAAAACGTGGCACGATCAAATCAATCAAATTTTGAATGTCGGTCACGTGAGGAGTCGGAGAAATCGACGTGCGTGCATGACAAGATGTATGAATGTAGAGGAATCGGGAGAAGTATGTCAGGATAGAACAGTGTGACGTTCCATTATTTCTGCCTACACCTCCGGGGAGACGGCGTGATGATTAGTTAGTTAGTTAGTTTAAAATAATATTTATTTGCACTCAAAAGTTTTGAAACGTAAACATGACAAAATGGCGACCCATATTCCGTAATTATTAAAAGATGATAATTTTTACAATCTACTCAACTATTCGAATGAAATAAATCATCAATCATTATGACAGTTACAATAACTATAACGTTTAAGGTGACCTGAGACCTATCACGACAGCAACACAATGAAACAGGAAACAAAAATTGGATATGCGAACACTTAATGGTCTGCTTCATTTAATGCGTTGGCTCCAAACTCTTTCTATCCGATTATTGATCAATATTTATGTAAAACAAAAAAATCACCAATACTTAAAATTGCATTATGGATATCCTTTAAAAAAATAACAACAAAGAAATTCAAATAATTAATGTTTTTAATTGAAATTTCTTGGTAGAAGGTAATTTTAAATAATGACAACAAAAAAAAATTATACATAATTTCTTTATTATATGTATTTAGTGTGCTTCCACTTGTGTTTATGTTCGACCGGTTTCGGCAGCTTGCTGCCATCTTCTGGTACCTACATCAAAATTTATTTGGTTTATGTAATAAATTATTCTAAATTATGTATTACTGTTATTAAGTTTTAGTTGAAATGATTCTATTTAATTTAAATTTTGGGTTAATTTGTTTACTTTATAATTTAAAACCAATTACTAGGGTGGCTAATTCTTGGAATGATTCTATTTAATGTGTCTAAAAATCACATTATATAGAATCATTCCAAGAATTAGCCACCCTAGTAATTGCTTTTGAATTATATAGTATACAAATTAACCCAAAATTTACATTATGTAGAATCATTTCAACTACAACTTAATAACACACGACCTTCGTGGCAGAGTGGTATGAGCTCTGTCTTCCATAGCGAAGGTCACGGAAAAAAAAACAGTAATACATTATTCAGAATCAGGAAATAAAATTAGCCCCCACCACTATTTTTTATTATATAAACCAAATAAATTTTGATGCAGGTACCAGAAGATGGCAGCAAGCTGCCGAAACCGGTCGAACATAAACACAAGTGGAAGCACACTAAATACATAATATAATAATAAAGAAATTTTGTATCATTTTTTTTTTTTTTCATTATTTACAACGAAATTCATTTGGTTTGCTGCATTAAATTTATTTTAATTCAGAAATGATCTTTATATTATTGTAATAAATGTACTCAGAAAAATCTTGAACCGTAAAATAGTATAATACTAATACTGCTATAGATTGTGAACAAACTTGGATGGATATGAAATACAGGAAGACATGAAATGAAGTAAGATATGGCGCTTGGTTCTCACGTTCACTTTATAGCTAGAATCGTGATGTAATGGAAGGATGGGATTTGTAAATGAGCTCGGAAATCGTTCTATCAGTGATTTAAGTACATTTTTAATACTCGTAATTATTGTTATCGGAACGCTAAATACAAACGATAGTTTGGAGGGTAAGTAGTGCAATTTGTGGTTCAATCTGATTACTTCATACGTACACTTGAACACCAAGTAATTATTCTAATAATGTTTTTTTTTAACCGTTTGTTTTTGGTAGAATGATCCTACATGACGGTACTCGTTTTAATTTGTGAAATTCACCGAAATCACGTAATGATAATGCACGATTGTTTGAATACCACAAAAGTTTTTTTTTGCATTTCATTTCAACGTTCTTCACTTTTCAGTTTTCAAAAAAATATTGAATAACGCTGGCATGAACACATCGCACGCTTAATAGAACACTGGCTTAACTATAAAAAAAATAAGTTTTGCTCAATCTGACATGAGTTGGTGTTTTAACAAAAACAGCCGAAAAACACGTACGAATGGATAGCGTTAACATTGTGAACGATTATCGTACGTACGAATGGATAGCGTTAACATTGTGAAAAATATATGGATAGCGTTGACGCAAGCCTCTGTCTAATGTTAACTAAATTATAACCTAAACCATAATCGGTCAGTTTACTATTAAGCGTGCGACATATTGAATAATTCTATTATGAAATGTCGATATTGCAAACATCGTTAACGCGCCTGTGGGTAGACCTAGTAACCAAACGGTTGCGCCGAATTCTATCAACCGGTGAAACGAATCCAGATAACTCTGTGGTGTCAAAACGCAATCGGGAGACGAAATCTTCTCGAGCAAATAAGGCAACACCAGCAATGTCTGCGGTGTCAATTATTTTGCAAAGTTTTGCTGTTACAAAACAAGGAAGTGCTTAGAACAAAAATGAGAACCTCAATCCACGGACTGTCGCAAGATATATCTTGAGCATCTACTTATGACGCGATATTTTCCGATGAAACCTAAGCTAATCACTCATGCGTTATCCAAAGTTAGGAACTCAGGAACCCTCCATAGATTTATGGTATCTATATACATAGACTTAATATTCACAACACGGCTTCTAAGCTATCGTAAATTTAATTAAAATTATGAATCACATCGAGAAATATATAATCTTAAGGAAATATACAGCACATTTATATGTAAGAGTATATACATTCAATTCCAATAGAATTTAATTAATTTATAAATCTCTTGAACATATTTGTTCTGAATACAAAAGTACAAATAACTGTGTTAAACTGATGAGTAGGTAGGTACTTTAAATTTTTTTTTTCACAATGATAAATTATCGTGGTCTAAGTAAAAATATTGAAGTACTACCTAATCATTGGATCGCGAACGAAAAAATATAACTCAACAACGCATTAAATCATCTTCCGATTAACATTTGGCGTGAAAGTACGTAGGAATTATTATTAGGGTCAAACGGCATCGTGTTTTGCTAAGAATACAGCACCGGATTTCCGGTCATGAAGTAATTACCGGACTCTGTTTCTTTTTCCGGCCGACGCATTCCGTTAGTCTGCGCAGATATACTTTTTTACGTTTTTCTAAAGAACATTTCAAGAAACATAAAATTAATTTTAGAATTACTTCTTCTCCAAAGAACTTGGAAATTATCTCTGGTCTGTAGTATCTTCGGACTTCAGACATATTATTTTAGTACGACTTAGACATTCTTAAACGAAATGTTTATTTTTTATGAGAACGATTATTTATGTACTTTTAAATGGCAACAATTTAAATAAATGCAATTATATTTTATCCCTCTCATTATTAAATTTACTAAATAATTAATACGAGTGAAAACGTCTGTTTTCTAGAAGTTTTATTATATGTTATGTGAATGACATGTTTCGTCTGTCTGAGGCAATATTAAATGTCATTTTCTAATGCTTTAGTTTCTGATGCTATTGTTACCATAAAATATAATAAAACTTTTAGAAAACGTACGGAGTTAAACGTTATTGTTGTGGAAATAATAAATACACTTACTAAATGCTTGTAATTACTAATTATATTTTTAGAGCTCATTCGCTTTCACTAAAACAAAAATACTTAAAAAAAAACAATTCATTTCAAATAAATTCTACCCAAATTAAAATATATGGTTTAACTTTGAACAAATATAATATACTCTGTAGGTAATACGTTAAATAATTTGTTTCAAAGTGCAGACTATTGAAATTAAAGTTTGGATGTAGGGTAAATGGAGGTATTATCGTGATGGAAGTAATATCGTGATAATTTTACGATGGTATTACGCTACCTATGAAAGGTCTAGAGAATTCTACTGATAACCCTATGCAAAAACTTACTTGCTGCCATAGGTACCATGGTAAACCTGTATGTATTTAAATATAACCCTTTATAAAGGAGTCGGAGAAATCGACGTGCGTGCATGACACGATTTATGAATATTGAGGGATCGAGAGAAGTATGTCAGGAAAGAAAAGTATGGCAGTTCATTATTACTGCCTACCCCTTCGGAGAGGCGGCGTGATGGTTAGTTTGCAAATGTGATGTAAATACGTAACTACAGTCAAAAATATTGTTTTCATTTTACTTGCAATTAAATAAAATATAAATCACATTTAACCTTCCTAACGGAATGTAAAGACATGTTTACAGTATTATCTATGTTTAACTTTTATTTATTCGTAGAATCAACGGGATTGGTTAAAAATACGGGATGCTTTGAAGTCGCTCGGAAGCGCGCGGGAACCAGGAACCCGGAAGTCGGCGGCTGCGTGCAGACTGTTGGAGCAGCGGCGTGTGTGTGCGTCCGTGAGTGTGGTGGTAGAGCCAGTGCGTAGGTACTGCCTCTGCCTCTCCTCCAGCTCCGGCGGGACGCTGGCTGTGCCAAGAGTATTATTACACCGGCCAAATATTTTTACATTTTATCCACTAATAACCGAGGAATGCCGCCTATTCCTGGCCGCGCACACCCAATAGCAGGCGCACATTATAAACATCGTATTTTGGGGAAATGTCAACAAGACGTCTGATGTCGATTAGCGACACGAAAAGTGGCCATCACGTGAACTTCGATGACATCTGCAAAAGTAGCTACTTGCAAATGAATCACTACCTTATAATTTTTTTTATCTGGTAACATTTTTTATTGTCAAATTTAATATTGGAACAAAAATAAGATAATTAATATGAATGAAAACGTTTGACATCTAGAAGCTTTATTATATTTGTGATGGAATGACATGTTTCGCTCTTCTAAGTCATTATCAATTTTTTTATCAAAAATATAATAAAACTTCTAGTAGACAGACTTTTTCATTCATATATATTATTTAATGTGGAGTTTTACATCATCGTTCAAGAAACAATAAATAAAAAATAAGATATGATAAACATGTATGAAACAAGCAAGATGTATTTTATTTATAATTAACCATATTTATATAATAAGTCTCCTACATTTAATCTAACTAACTAACCATCAAACCGTTTCTCCGGAGAGGTAGGCAGAGAGACCGCCACACTGTTCTATCCTGACAATTCTAGCGCCTCTTCTATATTCACACACCGTGACATGCATTCTCATCACTTGTTCCGACTTCGAACATGGCCGCCATTAATAATTAATTAGGTCATGCAATGTCTTTTTTGGCCGTCATCGAATTCTTTTTCCATTCACATTGCTTGTATACATCTTTAAAACATTCACAGCATTCCACAACCCTCTTAAGATGATTAATTCACAAAAAAATGGCGCTTATAAGTAATCCAATTATTATATATTATTATATTTATATATCTCTAAACCATCTTAGTCACCCTTTCGTAATATTATTTATGACGCATTCATCCGCCTTACATTCTTTGCTTACATTTTCGTTCAGTATTATAATGTGAAAACGATAAGTAATTTGCGTAAACTGTAAAAAAAACTGCATTTGATAGGAAAAAAAACACTTAAAAATATTTATCACATATGTTTTGGATGCAGTCTGCACAAGACAGAGTAGCGTGGAAGCGAATGGAGTAGGCTTTTGTCCAGGAGTGGACGGGAATAAGCTGAAGAATAAAATGTTTTAAATAAGGAAGGAAATAAACATTGCGTCTTCAGAACCATGACCCAAAAAGTGGGCAAATGCCCACTGGACCACAACCCATAACAATATAGTTCATTCGCTTAAGTCAATTATTAGATCTTATAACTCTATGTGCAGTTGATTATGTTTGATTGGTTTTCTATACAAGTAGATAATTATTACTGAAATTTCCCACGGACATCCCCAGCTAGCAGTACCCCGCGCGCTACTCACATTAGGATGTAAATAAGCGAACCGTTGAATGCTAAATCTGATTTGAAAAAAAAACTAATAACGTACAAGACATGACCATCCGGCTACGGCAAGTAGTATCGTTCAAGATGGGTTTTGCTTTGTATAATCTTTCGCCCTCCCCCACCTCCCTTGGAGGCTTCCTGCCACCAACGGTATGGCCCAAAAGGAGAAAAAACAGTCAAAAGAGTACCGTGTGTTTTTCAGTAAAAAAGCTGCAAACATTTCTTTTTTAATGCGTGCGAGATGCGTGTTGAATTTGTGTCTTTTTGTTGAAGTCTTCGTTTATCTTCACCGCTGCTTCTGGTGTATCTCGTGTGTGCCGGCAGACACCGGCATTCCGGGTCCCCCCTGCCCCGCGCCTCGCAACCGCCGCCGTATCGTGCCCTCCTCCACCCGCATGCACGCTTACCTCACTCAGTTGAAGCCGGGACTTTGGGCCGATCGCACGCTGGCGTTGGCAGTCTGAGTCTGGCAATCGCTTTTCGTTCGACTTTGTGACACTTGTTACGCTTCCTTTTATGCATCACCGAACTCGGAAGATGTTTGGTACCGAACAAAGTGAAATAATCTATTTTAACAAGGAACAAATGTTTGTTAATAAGTGGACTCGTCATTAGTGACTGTTCTTACTTTAGTGATATTATTAGTGAATGCGGAAGTGTTGACACGATCTCATTGTGGCTGATAAGAATATTACGTGTTTCGTGGAAGGTTTGAACGATCTCAGTGTTCACGCACAGAATCTTGCGTAAAAGTTGTTCTCCAGTGTTGTTTGTTGTGAAGTGATTTTTGTGACGATTATTGGATACACAAGAATCGCGTTTATTTTCGAGAAGTTTTTCTGAGGTAAGGCATCCACTAATTCTAAAGTACCCTTAAAATAACCACTTTATGAGAATTCGAATATGAATTCCCGCGAATAGTTTCTCTAACTTCGTAGCCACCCACTGTCTTTTTTGTAACATTTCGCGAGTAAACATTACAATGTGTTATGTGTTTACACGTTTTCTTCAAATATCCATATTTTCATAATGCAATACATTCGCACGGACCTACTCAAAAATAACTGATTCATAGAACTGATGTGATTTTTTTAGAAAGATAACACAAAGATTTTCTGCCAAATACAGTTTCAAATTTCATGCGTAGAGTGAGAATTTTTTCAACAATTGTAAAACAGATATTCAATTAAAATGTTTTTTTTTTATTCTTTGCATAATTTTAACCAAAATAATTTTAATATTATCCTTTCGTTTGAACGTGGGAATTGAATTTACAAAGTATCCGGCTAGAAGGAAGATGTAAACAAAAAAATGCTTTGGTTTAACTTAGTCAAATAATATTGTTTTCATTCTATAGTTTAAAATTGATTTAATTCCTCCATGACCTATATCATATCATGATATTTTTAAGTTCTTTTAAATATGTTTATTTATTATATTATTTACATTTTCTTTTTCAAAATAAACGCGAAATTAGTTATTAAAGTTCATTTTTTAACAATTACATTAACTCGACGGGTTTTTGGTAAGCTGAAATTCATCAAAATCCTTCTTTATTGTGATTTTGACTCCTTGGTTAGTTGTTTTTATTTATTTATTTACACATCGTAAAACCAAAATATATTGAATTCTTCCTCACTACATCATATTTTTAAATTTACAAATTGTATTTATGAGTAAGTTGTTTTTTCTGAGTTTGTGTTAATTCATTTGAATTTTAGTATTTTTTTTAGTCAGTATTGCGTATAACTTTAGTTGTTTCGTTTTTTCGTCTACCAATCTAATGATCATAATATTTGAATTTTCAATACACAAAATTGTTTACATTTGAACGTTCATAATTTTGAAAATAAATTTAAAACACGAATATCCTGGCTACGTATATCTTGGTGTGATATTTGTGTATTTTTTTTTTTACTAAATTGAATCTGATGGATTTTTGGAGAAAGAAAGTTTTGCTCCAAAAATGGTTAAATTAAGTTGCTCTAATATTGTTATTATTTTTTTGCTTTTTCTGGCTTCATTCAATAAAATTATGCGAAACAATGATTATTTTATACACTCATCGTAGATAAAGGCATTACAGATTTTTTAGGGAGTCAACATATAAATATGTTATTATCGTAGGATGTTAGTAGTTACCCAGATTTGAATTTTCTACTACTAGCGCCATCTCTTGCCGGTGATATGAACTGTAAAACTCCTCAAGTCACATGCTTCGTACAAATCGGACTAAACCAGAACAAGGAACAAAATCGTTTGACTTCCGTGTTGTATTTTTATTTTTTTATTCGCTCACGAATTCCTTATGGTAATTGATATGTAATAATTAGGTATGAAATAACAAACATTACCAAAAGATATTAATGATACACATTAAAACTCCACAGTAATATATATTTTTCCAATCACTGCAGAAAGAAATATTTATGAGTTATGTATTAATAACGCTTATTTTTAAACTTAATGACTTACAATTGGTATTTTTAAAGTTTGTCTTCCAAAACGTTGAAATAATAATAAATATTCCATTGAAATGTACCAACCATCAAAAAGTGCAATTACTTATTAGATTTAGTATATTTATTGGAGATTCAACTGACGAATCGAACTGACATGCAAAAACACAGAATGTGGTAATTGTCTTGTTAGTACTTTTTATATTTTGACGTTAAAATATTTTTTCTTCAAAGTAGGTACTTTATTTAATTATGCACATCACTACTTAAGTGGAAATTAATAACATTATTTTAATTTATGTAAACATCGATAACGGTATTTGAGCTTTAATTCTGATGAGGTCTTGGATCATGTTAATCTTTATATTTTTTTTCTTTCTTGTTATACGTATTTACTATTTGTTTTATATTGTCACATTTTGTAAAATTCTGAAGTATTTTCATTTACCTACGTATATAATTGAATTTTGTGGTGATATGAAGTGGTATTGGAAATATGTCATATAAAAACACAACAACAAATGGCAGAAGAAATTTTAAAACAATATCAGGTACATTCAGTAAAGGAGTATGTGACCATTATAAAATGCAGGAATTGTAAAGAAATATCCCATTAAAATTTGTTTTATTAATTTATATTTGTAATATTTTGGATAATTTTTTTTATAAAAAACATTTTGTACTAAGATTTAACATAATTAAAATTAGTTCATCGTGTTTAGAATAAAAATCCCAATTTCAATTAGAAGAATTGCACTTAGTACAAGTTAGTTAGCTACAAATAAAGTTCTTCACAAACTTGTTACTGAAATGACACCATAATAAAAAATATATATTCTGCACATAATTCTTCCCTTTATTTGTTATTTTTTTTAGTAGAATTTGGATCTAGTTTAAATTATATGATCTACCCACCTGAAATTGATAATTTTAAATTTATAGATGAGTTATAATATGTTGAGGTTTATGTAATATGTAGATTAATATTAATAACACAGAATATCACAGTAATCTTTACTTATTAAATCAAAGTGTTAATTATTAAATTAAATTGCATAAAACATTGCTGATCACACCTGTAATAACTTTTGTTTTCCATGAACTTATTTGAATAATTATGTTTCAGCAATCTGGCCTTGAAGTGGTTATGAAGTTACTACCGCCCCAGTTGCCACCCGTAGCCGCGATGGAGCGCGTGCCCCTCCAGCTGTCCTTCAGCCCCAACGATTTGCTGTGGCGTTACCCCTTCAGCTTCCCGCCGCTGGCACAGCCTCCCTCGCCGCTGGCTGACTTCAAGTCACACCTGCCCGGTTCCCTGGCTTCAGACCCCCGGATATGGGCTCGTGAGGATGTCGCCACTTTCCTCAAATGGTGCGAAAGAGAATTCGACCTGCCCAACTTCGATATGGAGATGTTTCAGATGAATGGTGAGTTTTCTCCCTTCTCTATCTCCATTTATATATCTTTACTGTTTAAGAAAATCTATTTCTTACAAAATATTTCATATATGTCAAAATACAATCTATTTACAAAATTACAACCATAAATATATTTAAAAAATATTGTGTACTGCTCTGTGGTAAATTGATATAAAACTAGTGGTATATTGATATAAAACTAGTGGTATATTATTATGAAACTACTGGTATATTGTGTGTATTTTAACAAACAGTTTTTTTAAACATTACTTTGCTTACTTGTATATAAATTACATTTGATTGATATGATTAAAATTGCAAATATCAGTTAAATAGTATTTTTTTATAAGTAAATATTAAATTTTAGTAAATATTAATTAAAACCATTCACGATAATTTAAAACATAATAAGTACATTAGGGTTAACGTATTGCATGAATAACAAATCACTTCCTCATTTGTATATACAGTTATAAAGTAGTTTCTCAATATTTTTCTTTTTTTAATTGCAGGCAAGGCCATGTGCCTACTTACCAAGAATGACTTGGGAGAGCGGTGTCCAGGTGTAGGAGATGTGCTGCACAATGTGCTGCAGATGTTAGTTCGAGATGCCTCTCATGGGCGGGGGCTCCCCTCCTCCCCCATAACCCCTACCTCCCGTACCCCCTATCCTCTCAGCCCACACTCCCATCCTTCCACACCAAACTGGAACCTTCTCGCACAACCCTCTGCAGAAACTGTCTTTCAGCAGGCTAAGCACTCTGCCAACCTTGTTCACTTCATCAACCAGGGAAACTCCGTAACACTAAGTCCTGCGCCTTCGCTAGATAGTCAAACCGGAAGCCCGCAGCATGTTGAGCACGGAGCTGCTGCCAACTACGTTCAAACCTTATTCGGGAACACTGCTAGCTCTGGTAGCAATCAATCTGATTCGGATGAAGACAGCTATCACGAGAGCGGGACTAGAATGAGTGCAAGTGTTTCGGCTTCACAGAGCACTCCTCCCACCACCCCAAGCTACGCCGTGGCGCCACTGTGCCTGCTGCCGCCCCCGCAACCACGTTCACCTAAAGAACCCTCCACACCATCACAAACCTCGCAACACCACTCCCCCCTCACTCCTGGAGGATCCAACTACAAGAACGCGCCTAGAGAATTCTTCCCCAACGACATGCCCGAGCCCAATACAAGTAAGTTGTCACTATGCATAATTCTTACATTTACATTAAGCATCATTTTATTGAATATATTATATTTTATCCCAATTCTGACTTTAAAAACATTAACTTTAAACTTATATAATTCATATGTTTTTACTTTCTATACTGCAAACGTTTACATAAAGAATCAGATTTTGTTTTATACAAATTGCACTTCATATTAAATTCAAAGATTTCCATTTATAAAACATCGTCCAATTTGAAAATGACATTTGACTTATCCAATATGTATTTGTTTTAGATGGCAGATTACTTTGGGACTTCTTGCAACAGTTATTGAATGACCCGAGCCAGCGTTACACCAACTACATTGCATGGAAAAATCATGATTCTGGAGTGTTCAAAATTGTGGACCCTGCCGGCCTTGCTAAGCTTTGGGGCATCCAGAAGAACCATCTCTCCATGAACTACGACAAGATGTCCCGGGCGCTACGCTACTACTATAGAGTCAATATCCTAAGAAAAGTCCAAGGAGAAAGGCACTGCTACCAGTAAGTACATAGACAACTTAACTAAAGATTCTATCCTTTAAGTCAAATCTTTTTTTTTTATGGTTCCGATTGCCAAATTTTATGATTCATTTTCTTTATTGAAAGTTTCCACTACAGAATTATCCACCAAATGATTTGTATAATGAACTTATTTTTAATTGTACTAACTTTTATGTTTATTTTAAAGGTTTCTTCGAAATCCTACGGAGCTGAAGAACATAAAGAACATTTCCCTGCTGCGACAACAGATGAGCCCTACACGCCTGCCAAGCCAGACCGGAGTACCTGCACCCCTACCACTCACCATAAAGGCGGAACCCAAGGTCGAGGAGGAGACCAGCTTCCCCACGTGGACCCAGCCCGTGCAGGATGATGACATGCCCACGGACCTCAGCATGCCCTCTGACCTGCAGTCCCGTAAGCGTCCGCACCCCGACTCCAAGCCCATGACGCTGTCTGATAAACACCGAATCAGCATGATCGTGGGAGAGAACCTCCAGAAGCTGAGTCGCGAAAGGGAGCAGCACTACGCGTCGTTGAGTTTAAAACACGAAGAGAACTCCCAACAATGACGGTTTCATGCAATGGGCTACCAGTGAAGCTGTGTTGACTCTGGACAATTACGTCAAGACTGATTTATAATTTGTAACGTGCAAATGACAAATATATAAGTGATAATGTGATAAGACACTGAAAACAGTATGTGCCAATAAATATTTAAGTTACTTCTAGTTATTATAAATATTGTGTTAAATTTTATATTTCAAAATTTATATCCAGCTTTGTGATGCTGAAATCTCTGCGGGTGTGATTTATATAAATACAAATTATAGAAAAAAACATAAAAATGTACAAATATTATATTGCCGGAACAAAATGTTCGCTGTTTAATTTTGTAACAAATTTTAAAATATACTAAAAATTGTATAGACTCATTACAGTTAACCCACCGAGTGAAGTTTCCATCTGCCTAGAAACATTCCACGGTATTAATGCAGAACGGAGTTTGTATTTTGTGTGTAGAATTTGTATTCTGTTGTTATCGACGACAGCGTAAACGTTTTACCGTACAAAAGTATTGTATTCACTCAACATCTTTTTATTGACACGGTATATTTTTTTAAGTGTAACTTCTCTAAGATTACTGACACTCGTGTATAAAGCCTGATGATTCATGAAGAACAAATTGTTTTACTTCTGTGATAGGTATCATCGGGTGAATTAACATTTATTATCTATTAGATTTTCAGCTATATTTTTCTGTGATCTCTTATGTGGATACTGTCTGAAGGAAAATATACTGAATCTTGTAAATATTTTGACTACAAATATTGTCATATGTTTGTACATGAACATACGTTTATAGATAAAAAGAGCTTTATGATTTATAAAAAAGTATATGCTAATGTTTAATTCTATATTCAGAGATTAGTGTTAGCTGGGCTGTTGTCCTTGCCGAACAAGACTAAGGGGTAACATATATCTCCCGGCACCGCCGGGTCCTTCAGGGTAAATGAACCAATAAGCATATTTACATTGTAAATTTATTTTATTAAATGTGATTTGAATATTTCAAATTCAGGAAAACCACCTGTAAAATTCACGGCCTTTCATTCGTCTCTATAGTTAATAAATTTAAATATTTAAGCTTGTTGGAATATTTACCAAATACATTATAAGATATTGTAAGATAGTTCTCAGAAATCTGTTTACATTACATTATGTTATGTAGTAACAAATGGAAAATATAAGTGCATAGAATGCAACACATCTTTTATTGCCATCGCATTTTCCAGCCCTTCCTATTCCCCACCACTCACCCTTACATTCACATATCCAATAGATTATTTTAATAAATACAAGTATTATTATTTTTTTACTAATATCATGAAAGAATTAGATGGCATAAACGCTGGTGTAAAAATGAACGATATGTCCTTATATGCAGCTGAGACTGTTTTAATTGCTGACAGCATGGATGATATATGCAGCTGACGCTGTTTTAATCGCTGACTACAAGTCCTGGTTTCAAGAATGTAAGAAATATGACCTTGTGAACGTCTAAACTTATGGTATTTGAAAAGGAAGAATGTATGACGGATTGTGACATAAGTGTGAATGGTGAGAAATTAGAGCAAGTTACCGAATTTATTTATCTGGGAAGCATGTTTACAAGAGATGGAAAAATGTATAAAGATATCGGAAGAAGGGTTGGAGCTGGAAACCAAATAAAGGGTGAGCTCAGTCATTAAAAATTTATTGACTAAAGCGAAGATGGCAAGTGCACAATGAAGTTATAGTGCTGACCCTTATGTATGGAAGCGAAACTAGAGTTGGCAGAAGAAGGATGAAAGTAGCATAAATGCGTAGAAATGAGGTCGCAAGGAAGAATGTGCGGAAAAACAATGTATGATAGAATATCTAATGATGAAATAAAAAATAAAAATAAGGCAGATGAATGCGTGATAAATAAAATTAAGTATAGGTCACTAAGATGGTATGGACATATGGAAAGAATGGATGAGGGAAGAGTGGTTAAAAAGATATTTCCTAGTAGTGATAATGGAATGATATTGCGAAGGTGATAAACTTCTCACGATTTATTTTATTTGCGGAGGATCTGAAATTATTCCTAGAAATAAACAATTCTGATGACTGTCTTTGCCTCCAATCGGACATTAATAATATTGCTAACTAGAGTCACAGTAATCAAATGCAATTCAATGTCTCTAAGTGCGTTATGCTATCTTTTACTAGACCATTGAGAACTGTGTATTATAGATACACAATGAACAACCAGCAATTAGCTCATGTATCTACGATGAGAGATATTGGGATCATCTATAAGAGTAGGCTGACTTTTTTGCACATATCGAGAGGATTTGTGACATTGCACTGTTTGACTTGGGCTTCATCGTTCGGACCGGAAGAGTTTTCAGAGATCCCAATGTGCTCGGAGTCCTATACAACACGTTGGTTCGGAGCAGACTCGAAAGTGGTTCTGTGATATGGTGTCCTCACGAGGGGAGATATTCCGTTATGCTGGAGAGGGTTCAAAAAAAAAATTTAGGTATTTCTACATGAGGGAGTATGGTAATTATCCGTGGCTCTATCCCACGGCATTTCTTTTGGGAATGCTCGGAACCAATTCTCTACAGCTTAGAAAAGATGGGCATCTCTTTATATTAATCAGAGGATATATACTCGGCCGTGCTGGATGGTGTTGGTCATTTTGTCCCTGATAGATATCTCCGACAGCGAGAGCACAGATTGGTTTACCTACCGGCCGCCAGAATCAATCTACCTGTGGTGACACCGGTAGGAAGAGCATGACTGCTGAACGCAGTCTCCTTAGAGATCGACATGTTTTATATTAGTGAAGGTACGTTCAGTACAAATACTCTTGACTTTAGAAAGTATCTTACCTTCCTAATGTCGAACCATCTCTAATCCGTTTCTGGTATTATGTTGTGTATATATAATATTTTACCTGTACTCAATAGATGCCTTAAACTGATTTTATTTGATTTGAAAAAGAAGTCGAGGAAGGCCAAGGAAGACATGGCATGACCAAATAAATCTTTTTTTTTTTTTAAAAAACAATTGGGATATATGGATAAATTTTTAGATCTTACTTTTAATTATATAATGTTTCAGGTATATTTTGAACTGAGTTGTAGTGAGACTCATTGTGTGTGCTAATTACTTAAAGGCGGCCATGTTCGAAGTAGGAACAATCAAGAGCATGCATGTAACGATGTATGAATGTAGAAGAGGCATGAGAATTATGTCAGGATAGAACAGTGTGGCGATCCATCCTCTCTGCCTACCCCTCCAGTAAAACAGTGTGATGGTAAGTTTGTTAATTATCATTGGATACCAAAATAATAGCATTATTAAATAAAATATTATAATACATGCAAATGATTTTTTTATTTTACGAAATCGCCATTCTCCATCTTTAATGGTGGTGATTTTGAGTCAAAGCATTAATAGTCATAACGTTTTTTTAATTTTTACCAAGTTAAGTTTATTGATAACAGGTGATAATCAGACGGTGCTAGGTCTGAAGAATACTGGGTGAGACAAATTGTCTTCCATCCAATGTCATTTATATATTTGTTTTCTAGTAATTTTTACAGCATTATCGTGCTGCAAAAAAATCTGATGGGCCTATGAGGGCCTTTTATTATTTAGGCGTTTAAACAGTCCAGACGTTCATTTAAAAAATGTGCATTTGTCAATTGTCCAAGTTTGAGGGCCTCAAAATACGAGTACATAACATCCTTGCAGTCCAAAAAAACAGACAAAAATATTTTTTATGTGATGTCGAGCTTAGCAGTAGACTTCTCTACCTAACCGAAGAAAGGCATCGTTTATTACATCCTTAGTTTGAGTATACCACACATTTCTCATCTCCAGTAATCAGATTTTGTAAAAGTGGTGTTCTTAATTCCATATTCAAAAAAATTTCACATGCTCATTTAATCACCTAGGTGCTCTTCGCTTAGTTCTCACTACAGATTCAAGTTTCTAAAGACGCAGTTGAATGCTTGACCATGAGTAGCTAAGTTTGTATGTGATTTTTTCAACAAAGTGAATTCTTTTAGATTTCCCACAACCAGCAAATTGTCATCCACTTTTATACGTGAATGAAAAATAAGACATTCTTTTCTGATACCTCTAATATATTCGACAGATTATAAATAATCAATATTAAATAATATTGAAGAGATCTGCCGGTTCTCACGTCGTTATTCGCCCCATGGTATATTATAATCAAATTTTGCCAAAATCAGGCCATCTGATTGAACCCACCTTCACAAACCAGAATCACACTGCTCCTGGAATCGGGAACCTCTATGATAGATGGAGCCGTCCAGAAAGTTGCTAAATGTTTGAACAAATTACTTCTTTCACGTGGTAACTTTACAATAAACTATGTACTTGAATAGTTCCAGCTACCCTAAGTCCACAAAATATATCATCCCTCGGAGACACACAGAATATGCCCCCGCTTAAACCAACAACCCTCCAAATTGCTATTCCAAGAATATTCCCATCAGATGAAAGGAATAGCCGCAAGAGCTGAACTTCCATATACCAAAAGATGCAATGTACCAGATAAACAATATTCCAGAAGATGCAAGTCCATGCAATGTGTACAAATGTATTTAGTGAAAATATTTTTGATCTAAAAATATATATAATATGTATATAAATTGTACAAATAATACAGGTAAAGAAAATGCAATTATAGAAAATTGTTTTTATTGAAAATACTATTAACTACATAGGTACGGGTAAAAAAAATAAACATTTATAAATTAACAACTAGGAACATTGTTAGAGTGACTATTTTTGTTTCAGAGAAAAATTCAGATCCATCAAAAATGAGATGCAGCCAGAAATGTTTTACAGATCAAATTCTCCATAAATAATTGGGTGTGGATATAATATAATATCAGAGGTATCTATGTATAATGAGGGGCCGAAGGCTGGGCTTGAAGGTCTTATAAAACAATTTCTAAAAATACGAAGGACTCTTCATAGCCAATTTTTACAAAATCATTATACTGGGTATTCCACCAAATTCAAATTAAATTGAACATTGAAAAATTCAATTGGTTGCGGACAGCTACTAATGAATTAAAGTAATCATTTTAAATAGTCGAGCACTATATATTTCGAAAATAAAATGCATTAAAATTCTAATAGTATAAAAATATTCTCTTAACAATGCAAATCTTTGAAATTATAAGCAAATAAAGATGAAATTTTCAAGAATTAAAACACTTATTTTCCACTTTTGAGAATATTTTTCTCACCATGTTGTTACTTTCATCATTATATAATAAAGGATATTTTTTTAGAGGTATACAATACATATTCAAAATGAAAAAAAAAACACATTAAAATAATGTCTGTCTATGATATTGGCTTTATTTAATAGATAATTTTATGCCATTTTTGTTTAAATATGATTTCGGGCATATGAGCGCCACGGCTAACTCAAATGAAGCGCAATCGAGAAGTCCAATTTTCGACAATTGTCGTCTTTGTGGATGCGTATTATCCACTAGAGTGTACTTGGTGCGAAAACAATCCATGGTCTTCCGAATAACTTGCTCGGATGGACGATTATGTCGACCGTAAAATGGACGTAGTGCACGATAAGTTTGGCGAACTGAACCATGATTTTCAAAATAAATGTGCACAGTTTGCAAGCGCTGTTCTGACATCAGTCTATTCATAGTAAAATGGCAAAATATGCTGACTTCAAATCAACTGTCAAATTGACAGTCTGTAGAAACAATGTTGCCAAAAACCAAACCTCTAAAAAAACATCTTATAGTAGGATATTTTCAAAATACGTCAAAATAAATTAACTCAAGTGTAAAAAACAGTGTTCTTATTCATAAAAAAAATAATCATTATGGAATTTCAGTGGTTTATAAAAAATAAACCTTATTGTGACAAGTTATGAAAAAAATGTGAATATCACATACCCATTTTATAATGTTATTTGAACTTCAGATTGACAATGTTCATTTTCTACATAAACAAGAGATGGTAAAAATTTAAGCTTCAGTGTTGTCATTATTGACATTAGTGTTACCAGTATTCTGCAAAAATACCACATCATCCGCAATTATTGAAGTACTTGTTCGAACTTCCCCGCTCTCAGTTTTAACTTCTCCATATGTAAGTCTCCCGGTAACATAAATTCTCTGACCCTTCTTCAAGTACGATTGAACCATGTCCCGGAGGCTGGGCTTGAAGATGGTTATACGGTGCCAGTCCGTGCGCTGAAGCATATCACCCGAGTCGTAACGGTAGTTGTTGTGGGTGGCGAGGGAGAATGTTACGACCGGGTGCTGTTCTGTGCCACGAGCCTGAGGGTCATTACCCACTCTGCCCAGAAGAGTCACCTGATTGATAGCTATAAAAAAATATTAAAATATTCATCTGGAACACAAATTGCATTATCACCCCCGTCGCCGGCCAATTTAGATAATGAATTTTAAAAGATGTAATAAATGCATTGCAGTTATAATTTGTTATATAAATTAAAGGTAAAATACCTATTGCTTAACAAAAAATTCTACTAATCGAAGTCATAAAATTAATCCATACAACAGAATCTCAATTTTTTTGGCTTTACTTTCTGAGATTATTATGATTATTTATTTATTTTACAAACATTAATGCTATAAGTAAAATAAAAAAGGGTTACAATAGTGAATTTTTTTTTTTAATATTGACATACAATATATCATATGCAAATTGCATTAAATAGCAGAGCCTAAGGGTTCAAAAAGTAAAAGTTAGAATTTTTCTGGAATTTTATTTATTAACATAATTAACAAGTTCCTGATGGGGCATTTTTTGACACATTTCCGACGAGGCAGGTGGATCCATTTCCCAAATGACAATTACGTTGGTCCAAACCGTATCTAAAACAATTGATACAGCGAGACAACGGTTGGTAGTTATGTCCAATGATATTGAATAACGGCGACATAGCGGTGGTTCACTATGGCTTGAAGCAGCATGCCATCCCCATGTGAATGTGTTAAAATAGATTTATTTTTTAGGGATAGATTGAATTTTAAAAATATGCTCTCCAGGATAGAACTATTGAATTATTTACAGTTTAAGAAATGCATATAAAGGATATACGTACATTTTTCAACTCTTACATCGTCTCTCAGTGTAGATGTACAATGTATGTAGTTTTTCGGTACATTTGAGCAGCGATTTAGGGCAGAGGATATAATCTGTTAATCAAATAAAGTGAATTGTTCAAATATATTTTTGAAAACCATTCGACCATCACATATGTCAAAATATTGCTCTAAACTCAAATATGCACACAAACAGGAATTGTTAATATTTATTATCCAATGTCAACATTTTAAAGATAATTAAAAAAACATGTACCCTAGAAGACAACATGTCGATAGCGAAAGTACGAAGTTTTATAAAATAAAGTGGACAGTGTATACAATTTTCTTTAAAATTCGTATTTTCAAATCTTATGAATTTTAACTAAAACAAAGGGGAAAATGTGAATAATTGGAACCACAGAAGCCAGTATAACAATTTACCGCTAAAATATATTTTAGGTTATTCACAATGTAAAAAATAACATTACCCATAGATAAGAAAATAATTCAAATGAATACACCAGCTGGTATGTCTTTACACGTATATATTAAATTATTCTTAAAAAATATTCAACCCACCATCTTTGAAAAGATGTATTTATTAAAAATTTCATTATTTTACCTTTTAAACTTCATTTGGTCGGAATCATGTAATTCCGAACAAACGTGAGTTTCTTATTATTTACTACATATTTAATTTGAAAAAATTTTGTGTCTCTGTCCTCTGCTAGCCGGAACAAATCCCTCACTATTTGGATTTCGGTCCACTCTCTAATATTCCTCAGTCAGGACATTTGCCCTCTTCCCACACTGCGACTACTTTCAATCTTTCCTTTCACAGTGAGGTGCAGCAACCCCCATGTGAATGTGTCCCAAATATGTTATTTTTCTAATCTTTGTGTTGGACAACGATTCTCTTTTTGTTCTAGCTCCTCGCAATATATCATTGTTGATGACCATATCAGTTCATGGGATCGCAACATTGTGCAACACAGTGATGGGAATAATAAGATTTTATAAATAAATGATTGATATGGCCATGTTTCATGGCATACTAGGTGAGATTGCACTGAACAAATTTTATATGGCCGAAAATACGTTTTCTCTCTGGAGGCTTGTTTGATCTTAATAAAGTTTAATTTTAATTAGTGATAAGACTATGAAAAACAATAATAGTGGATAGGAAAAACAATAATAGTGTTTAAAAAGTGAAGTGACAATTTTGTGATTAAAAAAAATAGCGTTCTGCCCCGGTATTGCAATTAAGTAAGTACTGCCGGCCGGGTAGGCCGGAGAGCGGGGAGATATCGCGAAAGTGAGATACCGGACTTCGGGAGATAATCGAAAGAAAAGTTCGCGATATCGCCGGATGGTGCCAGTAACCATGGCGCCAGCCTATCATCATTGTGGCCTGATGCTGGCCACGGCTGTCTCAGTGAAGGAGACTAGACCGCTTCTCGCTCCTCGCTCTTCCTCGGACGTCCCTCGTGGTGTGGACCCCACGTGTCGGCTAGTGCTGTTATCAGCGACGGATAGCGTATCAGTTAATGCTGTTTCAGTGACGGATTAGTTTTAAGTCGTTGGTCAACGAATAGCATGTAAGTCATTTTAGTTTATAAGTAATCTTGTTTCTTTACTTTGTGTCATTAAATGTAATTGTAAACAGTAAATATTGGTTTCAATCTCAAATCACTATACATCCCGGAGCATCTCAGAGATCACATATTGAGGTTACATTGGCGAAGCATAATACGTAGCGAAGAGCAATACGTTGGGAGGAGTTGTTTCGAGATCGGGAATGAGATACGAGTAATATTTCATGTTTCACCCCGTGACGACGACTTCTTCGTAACATTATGTTTTTTATTGATCAAAATTCTTCACCTTCTATTGCTGCATATTCATTACTGCCTGTTTACGACGACTTCCTCCATTTTACTTTTGTCCATCAAGCGTATATGGGGGTATCATCCACTGTATTGTCCGATGTTTCCTAGCCATAACAATTTACTGCGTCCCATACCTTTTCTCCCCTCGATCTTCTCCTCGTTTACCAGCTGCAGAAAGTGATGTTTCTTAATATTGTAATCTCTAAATATTGCAATGATGACATTCCGAGAATCTTAATATATTGATTAAAATAAATCAGCGGCATTTAACAAGTATAGGATGTTTTTTTTAGAGGTTATGTTTTTAAACTAGCGACATTGTTTCTTCAGACTGTCAATTTGACAGTTGACAATTGATTTGTAGTCAATACGTTTTGCCATTTTACTATAAATAGACTGACGTCAGAACAGCGCTTGCAAATTGTGCAAATTTATTTTGAAAATCATGGTTCGGTTCACTTAACTTATCGTGCAATACGTCCGTTTTACGGTCGACATAATTGTCCATCCGAGCAAGTTATTCGGAAGACCATGGATTATTTTCGCACGACGTATACTCTAGTGGATAATACGCATCCACAAAGACGACAAACAGTGCGCACAGAAGAAGTTATTTCTGCTGTGCAGAATCCGAATGAGTCGATTCGCCATCGTGCATAGCAATTGGAGCTGTGCCCATCCACTTTGTGGAAGATTCTGCGCAAAGATCTTGGCTTAAAAGCTTACAAGATCTAGCTTGTGCAAGAGTTGAAACCGTATGACCATTATGCCCGTCGTAGGTTCGGTGAATGGGCCGAAAACAATATTCAGCTTGATCCTCTTTTGCAACGCAAAATTTTATTCACCGATGAGGCACATTTTTGGTTAAATGACTATGTCAATAAGCAGAATTGCCGAATTTGGAGTGGAGAAAACCCAGAAGCCTTTGTCGAGACGCCCTTACATACATTAAAAGTCACTGTTTAGTGTGTTTTATGGGCAGGTGGAATCATTAGCCCATATTTTTTTAAAGACGATGCCGGCCAGAATGTTACGGTCAATGGAGAGCGCTACAGAACCATGACTACTGACTTCTTCGTACCTCAGTTGAATGGCATTGATGTGACAGAGCTGTGGTTTCAACAAGATGGCGCAACATGCCACACGGCGGGTGCCACCATCAATTTATTGTGGGAAACATTTGGTGAGCGCATAATTTCACGTAATGGACCTGTGAACTGGCCTCCATGATCGCGTGGGTATGTGAAGTCTGGGTTCTTTGGGGGGTATGTGAAGTCACTAGTCTATGCTGATAAACCATTTGTTGGACCATTTGGAAGTCAACATTCGCCGTGTTATTATTGTCGATATATGGCCCCAGTTGCTCGATAAAGTTGACGAAAATTGGACTTCAAGATTACGCTTCATTTGAGCTAGCCGTAGCGCTCATATCCCCGAAATCAGATTTAAACAATTATGGCATTAAATTATCTATTAAATAAAGCTAATATCATAGACATTAACATTATTTTAATGTGTTTTTTTTTCATTTTGAATTTGTATACCTTTAAAAAAAAACACCTTTATAAATGTATCAATAGGTAAATTTACATTCGTATCACCCTTGTTAATTTTTAGTACTGGTCATAATTTTGCTTGAAGGTGACAGCCAATCGACTACCTTCTGGCTTGGCATGCGTTTTTTGACGTGCATATTAGACTGTTTGCCGGCTGACGTGCTTGGTCGCGTTTTATCGGCAGATATTTTAGATTCAAATAGTGCTATTTTTTTTTCTTGAAATTTCGTTTTCTTTTTAATTATTGGGTTTTTACGAAGCTTCAATAAAAAATAAAAAAAATATTTCCTGTTAATATTTTAATCACTGTTTACTATTTAAATACTTAATCTAATTAATTAGCTCCGAAGCACCACGTGCCATTGATGTGCTCTGCATAAATAAGTGCTACTTTTATATCATCGCGAAGCCTTTCTTGTAACATAGTGACCGCAATGGCCAATTGCGAGAATGGGTCAGAGGATTTACGCGACGGTCTGTCCGTTCAGGAACTCTTCGCTTCGAGCGAAGGATTGACTTACAACGACTTTCTTTTGCTTCCCGGCTACATCGATTTTTCTGCTGATGATGTTGATTTGACTTCGCCGTTAACCAAAACAATATCTCTTAAAGCGCCTTTTGTGTCTGCGCCGATGGATACTGTGACAGAAGCCGATATGGCTATAGCTATGGCTCTGTGTGGAGGCATCGGGATAATTCACCACAACTGCTCTCCGGAGTATCAGGCAAATGAAGTATTAAAAGTAAAGAAATATAAGCACGGTTTTATTCGAGACCCTGTCTGCATGGGCCCTAAAAACACCGTAGCCGATGTTACCCTCGCCAAGAAAAAGAATGGTTTCACAGGCTACCCTGTCACTGTAAATGGGAAGTTGGGTGAGAAACTCATCGGCATCGTCACGTCCCGGGACATTGACTTTAGGCAGAATAGCCCTTTGTTATTATTAGAGCAAGTCATGACCCCAATTAATTGTATGATCACTGCTAAATCCGGAGTGACTCTCCAGGAAGCTAACTCTATTTTGGAAACGAGCAAGAAAGGTAAATTGCCGATAGTCAACGAGTCTGGCGAGCTGGTGGCGCTCATTGCCCGCACGGACTTGAAGAAAGCCCGCAGCTACCCCAATGCGTCCAAAGACTCCAACAAGCAGCTGTTGGTGGGGGCCGCCATCGGGACTCGGGAGGACGACAAGGAGCGGCTCAAACTGCTCAACCTCAACGGAGTGGATGTTATTGTTATTGACTCTTCCCAAGGTAACTCCATATATCAAATCAAAATGATTCAATATATCAAGTCCCAGTTTCCCAACATTCAAGTTATCGGAGGTAATGTTGTGACGCGGAAGCAAGCCAAGCGACTCATTGATGCTGGTGTGGATGCCCTGAGAGTGGGAATGGGGAGTGGCTCCATCTGCATCACCCAAGAGGTCATGGCCTGCGGGTGTCCGCAGGCTACTGCCGTGTATCAAGTATCGTCTTATGCTCGTCAGCACGGAGTTCCGGTCATCGCCGATGGTGGTATACAATCTGTGGGACACATTGTCAAGTCTTTGGCTCTCGGGGCTTCGGCAGTCATGATGGGGTCCATGCTCGCTGGCACTTCGGAGGCTCCAGGTGAGTACTTCTTTTCTGATGGAGTTCGCCTGAAAAAATACCGAGGAATGGGAAGTTTGGAAGCCATGGAGCACCAAGATGGTAAAGGAGCTGCTATGAGCCGCTATTTCCACAAGGAGACAGACAAACACCGCGTGGCGCAGGGGGTAAGCGGAAGCATAGTGGATAAAGGTTCAGTCCTGCGTTTCCTCCCATATTTACAGACCGGTCTGCAACACAGCTGTCAGGACATTGGTTCCAGATCTGTAGCCGAGTTGTTGGAGATGACGTATTCTCAGGAGCTAAGGTTCATGCGTCGCACACATTCCGCTCAAATCGAAGGGAATGTCCATGGTCTCTTTTCTTATGAGAAAAGACTCTATTAGAATTTTTATTTTATCTTATCGTCAACATCTCATTATTTCTAAATTATGCTACATAATTCTTTTTATGAAATAAGATAATCTTAACTATTCTTTTATATGAATGTTTTTCTTAACAACAACTACTTATAAATTAATAATTTCTTAGTATGTCTAAGTAAACATGAGATAAATATATGATTTTCTTTAAAAAAATGTTGATACATAGTATGAAAAATGTTTGTGTTGGAATATAATTGATAATGCTTTGTGTTGACACAACACTTCATTGTTTAGAAAATAAATAAAGTGCTCTCTGTTAATACAAAGCGTTATCAATTATAATTATAATATTATAGAAATAAGTCATACAAACTAACCTATTATTCTGTAAGATCACCTTCAAATTCTGATACAAAATTGTAATTTTGTTTTGATTACTGAATCAGATAAGATATATCTTAAAGGTTATGACAAGTACAAGTATGCAAATATACTACAAAGTTTATTGCCTCATCCCTAGTCGAACAACATACATTCATTTGTTTACTTAATAATTCGTTATGTATATAAACACGTAGCAATTTGTGACTAGATATTGCCAGCCAGTTCATTCAGTGGCAATTATCCGTAATACTACTTATTACTAATAATTACATCTATCCGAACTTAAAACCGTACTTTTTTTTTATATCTTGTGATTTTTTTTCGTTTACAATAATACTATTTTAGTTTTTTAAAGTACTAATATAAAAGTTAAGCTTTTAGAAAATTATTTAGCCTAGCAAACTTACCAGTACACACTTTTATAATTGAGTTTTAATTAATTTAAAAATATGTATTGGTTATCACCGATTACCTTTGAGGTATTCTTTAATAATACATTTATAGCAAAAAGAATTGAGGATGAAATTAATTATTTGTTTTTATATACTTTTATATCTACTATACGTAACCACATTTCTATTGTTATTGAGGTAAGTCTGTTTTTTCAACATGTTTATATTTTATTTCTAGTTCATTATCAAATATAATATATGATAATGTTGTTCCCATAAAATATAATAAAACTTGTAAAAAAAAACACATTCATATTTTGTTTTTTTGAATGTATACAAATACTTGTAGACAAATACTGGATTTTACCCATTGCGGGTTAATCATTTTTAAGGATTAATTGTATCTCAATAGAGATGAAGATGTAAATTGTTTTTTTGGAAACAGAATATGGTTGTCGAGGCGTTTACAGGACTTATGACCTGTCATTGGTTGGGTTAAGCGATCGCTTTATGTTAACAACATTCCCCATTTCGCCCTTCTTACGACCACCACGTCTGACAAAATTATGAAAGATGTACGAGTACTCGTATATATGCTACTATGTTAAAAACACTTCACATTTTTTAGGTCAATCTACACTAGCGCCTAATGCAATCGCAAGATCTATCTATCTATCAAGATTAAATGTAATAAATCTATCAAGATTAAATGTAATAAATCTATCAAGATTAAATGTAATAAATCTATCAAGATTAAATGTAATAAAACGCCTCGACTACCATATTCTGTTTCCAAAAAGCAATTTACATCTTCGTCTCTATTGAGATACATTAATATTATATATTCCATATGGAGTTTTAAATCATTGTTCAAAAAATAATAAATATGTATTGAATGTATTAAAAACATACTCGTATACGTTGTCATAGACCTCGAATACGATTGCATTACAATTGTCTTTTTTTTTAATTTTGATTAAAACTGAAAAGATAAATGGATTCAGGAAGTGTTTAAAGTGTGCATATCGGTTGTGATAAGACTGGTTTGCCTCCAAAATTTATTAATTAACAATATATTCCTCTTATTTACTAAATCAATTGATTTTAATGAAATATGTTTTAGTATGTATACAAACTGTTTATCTATGTTTTATAATCTCAAAGTTTTGCGTAATATTAATAAATATGAAATACCACCATTCTCTTAGCCACAAAAAATACCTCATTTTTCCAAGTGTATGTATTGCATTAATAATAAAATCTCATATTTTGTATGTCAGTATGTATACAAAAAAAATAGGAACTAAGTATGAATGTACTTATATTTTTTATGTCACTCTAATGCAATGATGGGAGATAAATGAATATATATTTTTAACCATAAATTATTACTGTTGTGTAGTAAGTTGATTGACATAGTTATTACTAAGTGTCCGCACTCTGAATTATTATAAAATGAAATTTATTGACAAATTATTGTAACAATTTTAAAAAATATATATAATTTAACTTGTAGCTTCCACTCAATTAGGGACTAAATGAATTTATTTCCCCATTCTAGTGGTACCCTGATTGGATTAAAAAACAATCAGGTGTAAGAAATTTGTTTTTTAGGTATACAATTATGTAAGGAGAATGTAATAAATTTAGCAAATATCTTACAGTAGAATGTAAGTATAATTGTTGCAAACACACTTGACCACAGTAGTTCTGTAACTTTCTCCCAAAGCAGAAGAGTAGTTATTTGAACATTTAGAGAATTCAGCTTTTCCTACAAATTTGGAATATATTTGAGTGAAAGACAATGTGATATTTAAGTATTGAATATTTATTATTACGAGGTAATATAAAAAAGTACTTATAACATAAATTTGATTGCAACACAGCAAATTTAAATGTGTCATATAAAATTATAAAGTTCACATATATGTGATTAAATATTAAGTCAAATTCTTGGCTGCTATCTAAAAAATGTGATGTATACACAGAATTTACACATTCTAAATAGAGTGGAGAAAATAAAAATAATTTGAAAAAAAACAATTAATTCCACAAGCTTATGTTTAAATAGCTTCCACTGTAGATTTTATGTATACAATATAATTGATATATATGGAATAGTAGCCGATTCAGATTTGTGCCAATCATTATCTTAAAAACTACACACGGATAAATGTATCGCTAGTGTCTACAGAATCACATAAACTGCTTCTGAAATGATTATTTATCTGATGCTCCAGTGATTTTCCTACTACAAAGTTTATACAAATCTCCGCAGAGGTTACAAGGGCTACATCTCAGATAAAGATGGATTTTGTGAATTTTGTTTGTACACCAGCAATACTGATATTCCCGGCTGATTTAATATTCTGATATTTTTACATTCCTATGTATAAAGAGATTTTTTGATAACATTTATCCTATTGAATTGTGTTTAGACAAATAAATATCATATTACGCAAATAATGTCTTTTATTTACTCAGTTTATAACTCCACGTACTGCCATCGAATGCCCGCTTTTGATATGGAATGGTTGAAATAGCGCATTAGTTCATATTTAATATTACTTTAAGATGTGCTTTTAGCAATTGTTCCACAAATTATGAACCATACGTAGCAATTACTTAGTCTATATAAATTACATACACCCATCCCTTATTACAAATTAATTTGGAATTAATATTTATTATATGAAATTACAACAAATTAAATGATACGGTGCACCTTACTTTAAAAGGAAATTTAGCAAAATTAATACTATTAATCCCCTTGGAAAAAATATTTTCAAAGATTGATATTGAATAATTAGTAAAAAAATATAAGAATTTAAATACCTTGGCAGCATTATTACTAAAGCGCTTGACCCGGATATTGAAATAAATGCTGAATTCAAGTTGCACGAGCTGCATTTAATAATATGAGAACCTTCTTTTGCAACGATAATCTTAACCTGAAACTCCGACAAAGAATGATTAAATGTTATATATGGTCTGTTCTAGTATATGGCTGTGGGACTTGGACTCTGAAAATGAATGTAATAAACCGGTTGGAGGCGTTTGAGATGTGGATATACCGCAGAATGCTCTGATACCGTGGACCGATAGGGTCAGTAATGCAAATGTACTACAAAGAGCCAGAACTAATAGAGAGCTGTTGTCGAGTAAGAAAGTTAGAAAGGTCTCATATTTGGGTCATATGCTAAGGGGAGAAAGATACCATCTCCTTCGACTGATATTAATGGGTAAAGTAGAAGGACGTCAGGAAATTGGTTAAAGTCAGTTTTACTGGCTGCGGAACATAAAATATTGGACAGGAATGACCAGAGTTCAAAACCTGTTCCAAGTGGCGCAGGACACAGATGCCTTTGCTGCAGTGATTGCCAACGTTGGGGGGACCTGACACAGCACCGGAAGAAGAAGATAAGAATAAATTAAAGCTATTAATTTGGTGCATATAAACATTATATGAATATAAGGGATGAGCCCAGTATATAGAAGATATCACTCAAAAATCATTCTTAGTTGAAAACTTTAATATTTGTTTTATAAACACACTTCCTGAGAGCATAGAAGAAATATTTATTCATGCATCTATCACATTAAATACATAATACGCAAATATGCGGCTTAGAAAATACACATGAAAAGACAAAATTGCCCAACATCTATGTATATTATAAAATATTTGGTAAGCGTTGAAAAAGATAAGCTTCAATTCGTATGCCTTTGATGTAAGCGTAAATTAATATTAGTCCAGGAAACAATGGCATTAGTTCTGCACTTATTTGGCGAAAATACCGAGCTAAGCAAAGTACAAGAGGTTGGAACCTTCAAGTCAGTAATAGAAATCATCCAATGTTTCCTGCACTATGATATTTATGCACTTACAACTAAAATCTCAATCCCCATACAACATATTCAAAAGGATCCTTGATTTTAGAAATGAAAAGCAAATGGATAATTTGAGTAAGAAAGTAATAATGATGGTAACATACATAATTTGGTCTTCAATATTCCATTAACCATATTCACTCATTCAATCAAGGATGTCTCTTTTGCATATCTTGTAATAATTTAGTTCTCTGTGCTGTTTCATTCCCCACTGACATCGGGCACAGTCTTATTAGCTCCTCCGTCAGCCTCGGATTCGGACACATTTTTCTCATTTTTTTCGAATTCTGGACCAGCTTCGGCATCGTTTCCTTCAAAAACAATATCCTCTGGATCAGGAGCACGGGGTAAGAACTCTGCTTCCGGACAGATTTTGGAAAATATTTCACGGCCCTGTAATATGAAAAAATAATATTTCCATCAACATGAAATGAATAAATCTCACAAGTATGATAGTTTTACAAGGGGCAGGCGAAGTGTGCGGTCGAGTTTTTGACGTTTCGTAATTTAAAAAAAAAATTATATATAATAAAATAAAATTAATAAAAAATGTGATTTTTTTTCATGTTTCTTGGAAAGTTACCTGGAGGTAGAGCGGTTATGCAATAAATATGTTTGTAATGTATTTTGAGAAAATAAACTGATTTGATTTGAAAAAGTAATTTCTGCAATATGTCATTAGTAAAATAAATAATAACTACCTGTTTCACGGCATAATCAAAATCAAGATCAATATCCGGACCTGAGCAGAGATGAATTTTATCAGATGAAGTCTCACACATTCCAGGCTGACTTGTGTCCAGCATATTGAAATAAAAACTCCAAAGCACCTGGAAAATAATTGTAAGTTATTGGATGTATAAAAAATATTGAAATCCACGAAGTACAGAAATCTGCAAATTATTTTAAGGGATAAAGTACAGTCAAGAGAGTAGATGCCCTTAAATAAAGTTTGGATGCCCTGGGTAAGTCATTAAAATTAATTTAAAAAACGAGCAAAAATATAATGAAACAAGAATAAAAAATTGTCTACAAATTACCTGTGGTTTGGTTCGCTCTGTGGTATTTTCACCACTCTCTTTATCTGGAGATTCCACAGTATCACATTCATCGAATGTCAACAACTTTTCAGCATACACTTGGAGGTCTTCCTTTGCAGTCTTGCTTTGCGGGCATGTCATGTGTACGAGATCTAAAAAAAATCGCAATCATTTAAATGAAATAATTCTTAAAAAAAAAATCATCTTTTTGCACTCAAAGTGTGCTTGGAAGGAAACATGGTATGTTTCTCCTCAACTCAACTTCTTTTCGTACAGCAAAATATTGTATTGCATTACGCTGTATCATATTAAATTAAACAGTTTTTATTATAGTAATACATTTGCATAAGGTAAAAAAAAATGCTGTAGCTTCATACAAATTCATATACTTACATAAACCCTTAGGACACGAAGACGTGGAAGGCCCTAGTTCGATTATTGTGACAGGGTCACTTAAGCCCTCAAGCGGAGGAAACTGTAAAAGAGTTAGTGACTCTTTTTCAAACTCCAGAACACTCTTATTGGTCACAAAAACGGCCCGAGATATCCCCTTGGTTAAATCGGCATTAGAGAGAAATTCTTTGGGTGCCTTGTCAATGCCAATAACGACATGTTCGCAAGAGAGAACCTTATTATTGCTGTATATTTGGACACTCTTTTTAGGGTCCTCGGAATTCTCCTCAATCTTTATGGAATCAATTGGTCTCTTGAGACAGTAAATCCCGCCGAAAACTGCACAGAGCCTGAAAAGCAATATACATTATTAAAAAATGTATGAATCATAATAGATCTTATTTAAAAAAATAAGTATAACTAACTAACCATCACACTGTTTCCCAGAGGGGTAAACAGAAAGAATGGTCCACCACACTGTTATTTCCTGACATACTTCTCTTGTTTCTAAATATATAATTGTAATAAACTAACGTACCTACAAAAACATTGTGGTAATTCACCACAGCCATACATAGACCACAGGAATGGTGTATTTCCATATCTACCCAAACTCATAAGAAATCGTTTACATCTGTAAATCCCTTCAAAACAAGGCGTGGAGTCAGTTCCTCCAGCAATGGCATACAGCACATAGTGGATGAGATTCCCTGTTAGCTTCTTACTTTTAAGGAATTCTAAGAAAGTTTTATTTTCTGCACCTGTAAGATAATACAGAAAAAAATTAACAGGTATAAATGTTAAACAAATATATTTAATACAAAAAATATTTTTATATGATTTGTTCTTAAATTAATTTCCTTGGCAATCATTTAGAATATTTTAAGTAAGATGAACGATTGCTCTGATAACTTTTCAACAAGAACAACAAACCATCAGGGTAGTTTCCAAAAGGGTAGGTTAGGTTAGGTTGGACTGTCAGGAAAACCAAACTCTAAAGTGGAAAAAGCAATGTTTTAATCCATAATTTTTTTTATAATTTTTATAATAATTGTAACTGAGAAAAAGCAAATCAATCTTATATTTACAATACCTTTGAATTCTTCATGTTCCTTGGTTTTCTCGTATTCAAGAAATGATGTTAAAAGTTTCATCAACATTCGTTTCTCTACCACCGACACGTGTTTGGTAGCAAATACATCGGCGCGGGAGCACGGAACAGGCTCCAGGACATCTCCAATCCATGTTAAAACTCTGTTGACGCAGCGGAACTCTGCATAACGTGCTATATTTGACGAAATCAACAGCTCAACCAATTCACCTCGCGCAAAGAGAAGCTGTAAAAATTTGAATGTAGACATAAAATAATAATATATGATTTATATATTTTAATTATTGGTAGTTCATTGAGATAAAAAATATATACCTTGGGAGCCAAATCAACATTAAACTTCCGGTACTCGTTTTTAACTTTGTTTTGAGACCACACAATTTTAGGAGCTTCAGTTTTAACTTCTTCCGTAGCATTTTCATCTTTCTCAAGAGATATCTCTTGAACTTCTTTCTCAATGCTTTCAGTGTCTTTATTAGATCTATAAAAACATTTAAATGTATTCAAAATCTGTTATTCAAATGAAAATCAACAATGCAATAAAAATAATTGCTTGAATGTTATATTGTCTGACATAAATAAACATAACATTTTGAAAATTATGATAATTAAAAAAAAAATTATCTGATATTATATATTTACCCACATTGATTAATAGTTTATCTGCATACTAAAAATTCGTCAATTTTTTACTATTAGTAACATTAAAAAATAAATAATTTCCTACTACCCACTTAACCAAAAACACAAATAATGTCAGAAGTAAAAAATAAAACAATGCTGAATTCAAATTTAGAACCAAAATCACAGATATAAAAAAAATCTTTGAGTAGGTTCAGACATAATATAAAAATACTTACTCTTTGATATACCAATGATCTTCTACATTGAATATACCAAAATCAGCTTTGGCATAACTCTTCCCCTTAGCATCCTCCACCATCTTTTGCAACCCATCAAAGTTGAAAGATGCCCAAAGTCCACCATAAAAGTCACTGGAGTCCAGATGTAAGACGGTCTTGCCAATCCTGCTAGCCGCGGCAGCGACTATGGACTCCGTCATACCTTGGATAATAAATATATTTTATGTTGATATATTTTAATAGCGCTATACTATTAACAGAATCCATTAAGAAAAATCAAAATAGAAATAAACACAAGCAACCAGCAATGTTTCCTCTAAGCTGTACTCCCAGAGTGCGCGCACATACATTACAACAGAGCGCACAAAAGTTTCACGAGTGATAGGATCATTTCACAGCAAAACAAAGAGAACGAGAACTAGTATCGGTATGCAAATTTTGTTTTTCAATTTATGTATTACATTAAATAGAATTGACTTTTTCAATAAATAAATTAATTGACATTATATTGCATTGTTAGTTATTATCATTATTAAAAATTAACCGTTTCGTTTTGTAGGTCTAAAAACCGTTAAGTGGTGTTGAAAAGCAAAGTGTTCTGTCCCCTAAATCCTAATCTAATTATTTTACGTATTAAATTTTAGTCAAGATAATCTTGGTCAAACATGTATTTAATAAAAATCTTGTAGATGAATAATTACAAATATAAAAAATGTATAACTTATTGAAATAGTTATAACAAGAAATATATTAGTTATTATTTTTTTTTTAAAAAGAAATTATGCATTTAATACATAAAATTTTACAAAATAAAAAGGGTCTTTTAAAAATATGTTTTTGATTCATGGGGTTTCTATGATTTTGCATTGTCCTCACAGATAAAGACATTTTTATTTGACTACCAAGTTGACTACTAACGTGTAGATTTAAGAATTAAAAATTGTGAAAATACTGAAAATTAAAAGAGGCTTATTTTATTTTAATGTTCATTATAAATTAAGAATTAATTAAAACTCTAAGTGGTAAGCCTACCAGATATTAAAGCAAGAAGCCTATAGAGCTTCTGTCAATGTTCGGTCAGTCAACGCGATGCGGTTGTCTTCTGCTTGATGTTATAACAATAACCCTATGGTTATGCCAAACACCACCATAATTATTTTGTAATCAATGCTTATTGCATCGTTGAAGATGTATACAATATTTCATTGTTCACATTGTTCTATCCTGACATAACTTTTGCGCCTCTTCTTCATTCACACATCGTGACATGCGTGTTCTTAATTCGAACAAGGCCGCCTTTCAGTAATTGATTAATTTGTTCATGCAATGTCTTCCTTGGCCTCTTTTTCCATTCATACCACTTGTATATATATATTTTTGCATTCTTCCCTCATCCATTCTTTCCATACGTTCACACTATCTTATTGACACTTTCTTAATTAGGCATTCATCCACTTTACGTTCCTTTCTAACTTCTTAATTGGGTATTCTATCATACATTGTTTTTGAGCACATTATTCTAAGTGATATTATTTCTACGGCATTTATTTTACTTTCATCCTTCTTCTGTTAACTCCAAGCATCACTTTCATATATAATGGTCGGCACTAGAACCCCATTGTGCACTGCCATCTTTGCTTCAGTCGATATATTTCTATTTGCAATGTTGATGTTTAATTGTTTCACATTGTTTAATAGTAATAAAAGGGTTACATGTTCATATGGATTTTCTAATCCTAAAGATTTTTTTTTATAAAAAAGACTAAGAAAAATTTAAGAATAATAAATTAAAAAAAAAACAATAAACCAGTTCAAAACACAAAGCAGGTATATATTTTTTTATGAAAATTGGGTCAATTAATCATCAGTATAATAATTAACCTTTTTTTTCAAGATTTTTTAATATAAATTTTATTTTAGAGTAATTCCGGCATATGATATATAGTACATATAAAACTGGAAAAAAATATTGAGATTTCATTATGAAAAAAAAAATAATAATAATACGTAAAATTATCCGTGACCAATTATTATTTATTTATATGCTGCTCATATCCGAAGAAAAAAAATCATCGTAAATAACGACACAAAAAATGACATAAAATTTTTGCCTCTCAAACTTCTAGAATGTTCACAGTTGAGTGCTCATGGGAAAAAAGGAATGCCGAATAAACTTGTAACTAAAACAGCAGCCAGTAAAATCATGTCAATCTCCTCTCAAATGCGATTATAATTGCATTAAAGCGAGACCAATTACTTCCTCACTTCAAACAAAACCCGGCGTTTTGTGCAAATATTTAAAATGCTAACAATATTCAGTAACATTAATACTCTGTTATTGCATTACCGAGAAACATTAATAAAATTAACCCATTAATAATACTAAAAAAAGAGATTTCTCTCAAATCTATGCGGCATAATATATCGCTATACGCGTACGCATACTAGCTACATACAAAGAAAATAAGTAGGCATGTATAAACACCGTTTCGTATTAAAATATGTCATCGCTTTAGAGAAATTCCCAAATAGACATTATTATGTCTAAATATACAAAAATATTGATCTTTTGTACAGAAAAACATAGCTAAAGTGTCGGAATTGCTACACATACCGATATTTTATTAATGGTTCTAAGGTGTAGTCACAAAGTATGGTAACGATAACTATTGAAAGAAGAGAAATATTTATCATAATAATAGTTACGTACCTGTTCCAATAACGATAACATCGAAATCCGTCGGTAGGTCGTCCATTGCAGATGAATTTCAATTGCAACGGGTGAAAGTAGAGAACCCCAAGTAAAAATTGATTTTTGACAGATGACGCTGCCTTTCAAATTTTCACTTTGACACATAAAAGCATAGATAATTGAATCGCTGGACACTGAAAATTGGTATGTTGTGAAGTTAGGTGAAACAGGCTGTACAATTAAAAAAAATAACGGATATTTTCGTTACATCTATGCACTGTCAGTTTGACAAAAAGTGACGTTTTTACTTGGCGGGTGATTCGTTATGTTGCATTAAATAGGCTTTATTTAAAAATATTCCACTTGAATTCATAGTTTATTGATGAATCTATCTATTCTAAATAAAAAAATTCGTTCATCAGGTCTTTGAAATAAAAATGATGAAGGATTTGGAGGATTACGCTAAAGATAAAAGACCTGCTTGCAAATATGCCGCTAAATGTTATCAGAAAAATCCGGAGCATTCAAGAAAGTACAAGCATCCACCTAAAAGTCCGAAACAGCGTGAGGTGGAAAAAAATCGCTCTCCACCAAGAAAAATGTTAAAATTAGACCCTGTTGAAACACCGAAATCGCCCGTCGAGAAAGCTGATGATAGTGCTAAACATTCATCCCCTGTAAAACAATCTGATGATACTACGGCATCCCCTTCGGTTTCAACATCACCTGGAAGTCCGCACTCTAAACCACTTATCCCTGAATGTAAAATCGGAGATGACTCTTGCACTGTCCATGAAATCCCTAATGATGTTCATAAATTTATTGAGGAATTTTTTTTGGTTAAAATGCCGGATGATTTTATAAGTTTTTGGGAATTTTGCAAAACATTACCAGCGAAAGACGGATTGCAAAATGTTCTCAAATCAGTGAACCTTGTGATGGTGGGCCCCTTTGATGTGTTACTAGGCAACTTGCCCGTAAGAGCAAACACCGTCGACTATCTTCTTCACTGGCGGTATTTTTATGATCCACCCGAATTCCAAGTGAGAACGAAAGATTTATCACTCTCCATATTTCATTAGTGTTTAAAAATATATTGTTTATAAATGTGCTGTATTCAATTTTTAGACAATCCTCGCATCTCCAGGCAAAAATGGTTTCCACATGGGATACTTTAGAGATTCACCAAAAGAATTACCCTGTTTTATTGCATCCAATGAGGTTGTCAAGGGTTGTAAAATTACTCCAATGGCAGAAAATATATTTGGAGCTGTCTTGTACGTATATAATTCACAATCTCTTTCTCAATTATATTTCTGTACCATGTACTATCTGTATACTTGAATCAAAGGCATAAATGGTAACAGTCTCACATTATATCATTAATATTATTTTATTGAATTGCTCTATACATTATTATAGCGCTAGCCAAATCGATGTAAAGGGTATAGTTATCATATAGATTTTTTATTTATTATTATTTTTTGAAAAAAAGACTAATACCAAGAAATTAAATCAATGATATTAGAATTTATTTTTACAATCTTCAATGTGAGCAGAAAATAGCTCATTACTATGAAGAAGGAATCTAGTCGTGTCCAGGCTTGAACCCAAGTCCCCTGAATCAGGAGCCAAGCGTTCTATCACCCCTAGACCCTAGACCACCACCCGATTACATTTTATTTTCCTGTGAATTCTACACCAGACCATAGACAGTGTGACAATCACACTGCCATTTTCGGTGTGGCAGTCATAGCACTTGCCATTCGGCCACAAAGGTGGACATATATAGACGTTATAAATCTCTGATTGTATTTTTTCAGCCATTTAAAGATATGTTAATGAAACCTTTGTCTAGATACATTAAATGAAAATCAATTTACATTAATTTATTATAGTTTATACATAAAAACTTGGTAATTATAGTCAACTGGGGCACATTGATGCATGGGGCACATTGATACACCCTCTCTACTGCTCACATGGTCTTGACAGAAATTTTCACAACAGCTCCAAAATATGGCACTAGCGTACACAGCTACCTACAGAACATCTTGGCGAGATTCAGTAGTTTTATGAAATGAGAAAAAATGTAATGAGGTGATTTAGTGTTTCTGTAGGTCAAAAGTTAATTTGAGTTGTACAATTGCAGTGGTATTATACAGCTGTTCCAGTATTTTCAACAGGAAAGAATACCCTCTCTGGTTAGTAAGGTTACTCTTTATCCGTTCCTCATTATTTTTTGTTAGGTAAATTAAAAAGTGTTGGATTTGAGATTCATTTTATTCAATATGGCTGCTTGGGCCACATTGATACATATCAATGTGCTCCATGATGGCTGCAAACAACCTATATCATTTTTCATTACAGTTGTTGTCACACCCCCTCAGACAGACTCACTAACTCCCTTAACCATCTCTCAGTCACAATGTTCTCATGTAAGACATACAACCTTACCCAACAGCTAGTGGTAGTAGAACTAACAAAGGATATCATCATCATCATCATCAGCCGTCTGTCATCCACTGCTGAATGTAGGCCTCTCCCAAAGCCCTCCACCGCCCCCTATCCATTGCCGCTCCCATCCATCCATGTCCAGCAATCCTCTTCAGATCGTCGGTCCAGCGGGCAGGGGGACGTCCAACTCTACGGAATCCTGTACGCGGTCTCCACTCCAGAACCCGTCTTCCCCATCGGCTGTCGGTTCTCCGACAGATATGGCCAGCCCACCGCCACTTCAGCCCGCCTATCCGTAGAGCCACCTCAGTCACCTTGGTTTGTTGTCGAATAAATTCGTTTCTAAATCTATCCCTCAAGGTTATTCCAAGCATGGCTCTTTCCATGGCGCGCTGGGCAACCTTGAATCTGTAGACTAGACCTTTTGTCAATGTCCACGTCTCGGCTCCGTATGTTATGACTGGCAAAACGCACTGGTTGAAGACTTTAGTCTTGAGGCATTGTGGTATTTTGGAAGTGAAAACATGACGTAATTTCCCAAAGGCCGCCCAACCCAACTGAATTCTTCGGTTGGCTTCTTTCTCGAAATTGTTTCGTCCTAATTGTATGATTTGGCCAAGATATGTGTATTCTTGTACCACTTGGAGAGCCGACCCATCGACGGTTACTGATCCCGGGATAATATGTTCATTATACATGACTTTGGTCTTGTCCAAATTCATCCCGAGACCCACTCGTCTGGATGCAGTGTTCAGTTCATCTAGCATGCCTTCTAGATGCCCAGCAGATTCCGCCAGAATAACAATGTCATCCGCAAAACGAAGGTGAGATATGTATTCGCCATTTATGTTGAGGCCACGTTCAGACCAGTCCAAAGTTTTAAATATATCTTCCAAAGCACAAGTGAACAGCTTCGGAGATATCACATCCCCTTGTCTGACTCCCCGTTGCAGCTCAATCGGTTTGGTCTTCTGGTTTTGGATTTGAACGGACATTGTGGCATTATTATAGAGGCATTTCAACACCTGTACGTAATTCCAATCAATCTGGTTTCGCTGCAGAGACTCCAGAACAGCCCAGGTCTCGACAGAGTCGAAGGCCTTCTCATAGTCCACAAAGGCAAGGCATAGGGGTTGATTATATTCTTCTGTTTTCTGGATAATCTGCCTAACTGTATGGATGTGGTCTATGGTGCTGAAGTTTGCTCTGAACCCAGCCTGCTCCGGAGGCTGAAAATCGTCAAATCTGCGGGAAAGACGGTTTGTTATGACCCTTGAGAACAACTTATAAACGTGGCTTAGGAGTGAGATCGGCCTGTAGTTTTTTAACAAAGTCTTGTCTCCTTTTTTGAAAAAGAGGACCACGATACTTTCGCTCCACGCTTTCGGTGTGCATTCCTTACGCAGTACGGAATTAAACATTTTTTGTAGTGCGCATAGAATTGGGAGTCCTCCGGCTTTTAGAAGTTCTGTGGTGATTCCATCTTCTCCTGGTGCCTTGTTGTTTTTCAGCTGTCTCAGGGCCATCTCAATTTCATCTATGTTTATCTCTGGGAGATCGTCAGTATGGTGGCGGGTTATTTTAGCTCTGGGATCACCATCTTCGTCATGTAGTACGGGCCTTGTAGCGTGTTTAGAGTAGAGACGTCCATAGTATTTCTCGACTTCCGCGAGTAACTCTGGTTTGGAGGTAACGATATTGCCGTCTTCATTTTTCAGTTTAGTCAGTTGGCTTCTGCCCAGTTTTTGTGTAAACACTTTGGACCCCCTATTCTGTTCAATTGCGTCCTTGATCATTTGTGTGTTTGCGTTTCGGAAATCCCTTCGAATCGCCGAATTGATCTGTTTACTCAAGTTTCGGGAAGTAATTGAAGCCATATCTGACCCAGCTATTTCTCGTCTCCTTTTCATGAGTTCCAGTGTCTCGCTGGAAAGTTTGGACTTCTTTCCATCACGCTTCGTTGGAAAGTGTTTACGTCCGGTTTCGTATAGGATTTTTGTTATACATGTGTTCTCCTCGTCAACATTTTCGGTATCTTCCAACGCGTCAAATTGGTTTTTAAGTTCTAGTTGGAAATTATCGGAGCTCACATTGGCTTCCAGCAGATTTGGGCGGATAGTTGATCTGGGGAAATATCAGTATACCTGCCCAAATGTCAACCTCACCTGCCCGTGGTGCACCCTGCTAATTAACAAACGAGGCCCTGGCGACCGAAGAGATGGCGGGATAACCATCTAGACAACTACTTGTACAAATGAACACCGGTGACGGGCAGCAGCGCCACTGGAACAAGTAGGCAAACTCTGCGATCACCAACCCGCCTGCCCAGCGTGGTGATTAGGGCAAAACCTCCCAAACCAAAAATGATGAACACACCAACAAAATGGCCCCTAGTTCCCGGTAGCCCTTCTATTCCTGGTCAAGGTAGCGACCACGGTAACGGTAGGGTAGGGGGTGCGAAGAATCCCCGGGTTACGGCCGGCTACCAACAACGACGACTACATCTGGCAACTTTCAACGGACGAACGCTGAGATTGAATGAACACACTGAGGCACTCGAGGTGGAACTGAGTAAGATAAAGTGGCACGTTCTGGGACTATCAGAAGTCCGTAGAGAAGGAGAAGATACGATAACCCTCGACTCTGGCCATCTACTCTACTATCGAGAGGGAGGCGAACAACTCTCCCAAGGCGGCGTTGGCTTCCTGATCAACAAAGCCCTGATCAATAATGTAGTGGAGGTGAGCAGTGTGTCGGGCCGCGTGGCATACATGATCCTCAAATTAACGGATAGATACTCTCTAAAGATCATACAAGTATATGCACCTCAAAGTAAATATCCGGATGAGGATGTAGAGGCCTTCTATGAAGACGTTACACGGGCCCTAGATAACACCACCAAAACCCACTTCAGTGTTGTTATGGGAGATTTCAACGCCAAAATGGGAATACAGAAATTTGATGAATCGTGGATCGGACAATACGGTATTAGTAACAGAAATTCGAGGGGACAAATGCTAGCAAATTTCTTGGAGCTACGGAAATTATTTCTGATGAACTCTTTCTTCAAGAAGAAGCCCCAAAGGAGATGGACCTGGCATAGTGCTGACAAAGTTACCAAAAATGAGATCGACTTCATCATTGCGGACAAGAGACACATAGTTGAAGACGTCACGGTTATCAACAGATTTAAAACCGGAAGTGATCACCGTCTAGTAAGAGCCTGCATAAATATCAACTATAAAATCGAGAGAACTCGACTGATGAGATCAACTATCCGCCCAACAAAGGATAGCAGCCTGGTAAATCTCGAATTTATACTGAGTGCCCCATGAGGTGTATCAGTCTACCCAGAAATTGGGCACATTGATACAAATGACGTTTTTTTTAAATTACACACATAATACTATTAAAAAACAGCGATTGTGCATATTAATAACACACTACACTAGTTTTGTTTACATCACATAGAAAGAAAAAAAAAAAAAAATTTCTGATTTCTGGACACCAAAAAAATTCTTAGAAAAAAAAATGCATCAATGTTCCCCAGTTGACTATACTTTGGTATTTGGCATGATTAAAGTAGAGTAAGTATCATATCCAATCGGTAGTTGAAACTAGATATAAATCAGAATGCATTTAAATTGTATGCTACATTTATTGTTTCTTGAACAATGATGTAAAACTCCATATTAAATAATTAATATGAATGAAAACAAACATCTGTCTAAGGCATTATCACACGTCATTTGATAATGCCTTATAATGGTGAAACATATCATTTCCATAAATTATAATAAAACTTATCGAAAACTGATGTTTTCATTCGTATTAAGCACGTTACAAAGATAAATTTGATAGTATTAAAAATACTCTGTTTTTTTTTTTAAATATATGTGTCATCATATTGTCTTGATTTTTTTATATTTGCAGGTTATATCTTGAAGCTACAAAGAAAAGGTCACCCTTTACATCTATAGCCTGCCAAAAACTAATTACACCCCTTAAAGAGTGGGCTAATAACAACAACTTCACCCTTGAACCAAATACTTCACTAATGAAGAAACGTTCACAATCAGTGGTTGCTAAAACGTTTCACGGAGCCGGTATTGTAGTCCCTTATAATAAGAGTACTGAGTTAGGGTATAGGCGTCTTGCTGAATCAGATGGTAATTTTGCTCTTTTGTTAAAATAAATGTTAAATCTGGAACAAGTGAATGAATTTGTTCATGGGAGAGTGGAGAAGGATATTGAAAGAAGGGTTGGGGCAGGCAACAGAGTAAATGGTGCACTTAAAGTTGTCATCACAAAAAAAAACCTATCCAAAATAGCTAAGATGGCAGTGCACAATGGTGTTTTTGTGCCGACCCTTATGTATGGAAGTGAAGCATGGAACTGGCAAAAGAAGGATGAAAGTAGAATAAATGCAGTAGAAATGAGATCTCTAAGACGAATATGTGTTAATCAGTATATGATAGAATGTCAAATGAAAATATAAGAAATGAATGCGGTGCGAATGAAAGTGTTACAAACAAAATAATGAAAGGGTCGATAAGATGGTTTGGACACATGGAAAGAATGAGTGAAGACATAATGGTGAAGAAGGTATATGTAAACGGAGCTAGAAATAGCGAAAGGCCGAGGAAAACTTGGCACGATCAAATCAACCAAATATTAAATGTCGATCATGTGAGGAGTCTAAGAAATCGACGTGCGTGTATGACACGATGTATGAGCGTAGAGGAATCGAGAGATGTATGTCAGGACAGAACAGTGTGGCGGTCCATTCTTTCTGCCTATCCCTTCGGAGAGACAGCGTGATGGTCAGTTAGTAAGTTAAAATAAAAAATTATTCAATATTTTTGTGAATTTAGCGATGAAAGCTCTCCTACCCTTCCAAAGAAACTGCATGATAGTCTATTTGTTTGCTTACTGTTTGACTTTTCATAATAATTTAAAACAATGAAATCTTTTTAATTCTTTCGTATGAAGGGCATCATTTGTGGTGTAGCAGCAATAAAATTAATTTTATACTTTGTTTTTATACCAGTTTATTTTGTTATATCGAACCAACCGGTTTCGCTCCCGCAGGAAGGAAAATAAAAATCATTTTTGTAACCCTGACGAAGCCCCGGTGGATGTGAAACTGGCTGGTTCGATAAAACAAAATAAAGTGGCGCAAAAACAATTTATGAAAGTGTTGTAAACTGTTTTTAATTCAATATTTTAGTGATATTTATACCCTTCATATGACTCCATTATTTAGAGGTATAATTTTGTGGCAGATTCAGGGTGATATGAACTTATTAGATATTATTTTTATCAATTTATCTTTAAAAAATAATATTTCTTTATATTAATTTTCCTTTCAGCTAAAATCAAAGAAATGATTAGTGCCATAATTGAAGCACAGGATGAAAATCAGAGGAAGCTAGCATTAACCGCTTTGCAACCTGTTATTACTTATGCCAACATTGCCACGGATGAATGTGATTTTGGGACCGGATTTGAATTGGGAATTGACTTTTTTACTACCGGCGAAAACACATTCAAATCATCCGTAATTCAGTTGCTCACTGTTGCATATGAAATGTTGAACCGGAATGAATTTTCAGAAATTATTAAGGTAAATGGATTTTTTATACTCAAAAACTTACTATAAATGTCATACTACCTAACTATTCATTTCAAGGATTAATTTTATCTCAATAGAGACGAAGATGCAAACCGGAAACTGAATATGGTGATCGAGGTGCTTACAGGACTTATGACCTATCATTGGTTGGGTTAAGCGCACGCTTTATGTAATTACAACATTCCCCATTCCACCTTTCTTATGACCACCATGTCTGACAAATTTTTGGAAGTTGTATATATGTTAATATCCAACACCACAATTCACATGTCAGTTTCAATTTGCAGACCAGCACCATCTATGAAGATTAGATTTCTTCGTCTCTATTGAGATAAAATTAATCCTTGAATTGATAACCCGCAATGGGTAAATAAAATCCAGTATTCGTCTACAAGTATTTGTATACATTCAAAATGTTGTATAACCATTCATTTATTTACTTTATAAACACACAGCAGTTTTATTGTATTCCCATGAATATAACTCATTATGGTACAAAAATGACAAGTTCCATGTACAATAATTGAAGGCTGGACATTACAAAGGTGCCAAGTGGTTTATACATAAAGCAGAGAAAATAAGCAAAAACAGTTTTTTGTTCCATATATCATGTACCTCCGGTGGCATTTTTAGGGGTGATGTTTGAACTACACTATATTATTCAATCATTACGCACTTTTGCACAATTATTAGCCTTTATGTTTAAGACCCATTGGCATTAAAAACTCATTTTTGACTTTTTCTACACTTGGCACCTTTGTAATGTCCAGCCTTCAATTATAGAACATTCGGAAAATAGTAAAAACAAAGACTTAAAAACTTAAACATCTTACAAGATTAACATTTTATAATAAACAAAAAAGACACATAAAGACATATTATAAATGTGAATTCCATTAAATTAACCTTAATCACCATATCTGAGACTAGACTGGAATAAGTTATTCCTGGCGGGGCAAGACAGAGAGGCCTTTACAGAAGTGATGGCCGTCATCGGGAAAACCTGATATGGCACAGAAAGAAGATAAATTAAAGTATTTAAATAATTTTGTATGTTCTATGAATGCTATTCACAGTCTTCATTTGTGACATCTCTGTCAATGTGATTTATAGCAAAGTTGTTGAAATCTCATTCTTGTGTAAAGGTCTCTAACGACTAATCTAATTCAATATGTTCTCGAGGTATACCTCTCAAGTAGTAAGATATTAATGACATTTACAAAACTTCACTTTATCAGTTTGTAAAACATGTAACTATTTGATAAATAATTTAATTTAGTATATCACTAATAGATGTCTCTGGTAGTCAATATTTTGACATAATCTGGGAATATTCAAGAAATTATAAATGAGCCCCAAACGTGGACCCATACGCTATATGCCTCAGTATTTCAGGGTCTCACGGTTGGGGGGGTATGTACAGAGATGTTAACATGTGTTAACCCTTTAATTTTCTTTCTTGTTTAAATACTTTTTTTTTTGCAGGCTCATATGAATAACCGAAGAAAAGGAACCAATCTTAGCTGTGCTGCTTTAATTTAAGCTTTTTATTATCAGAATTATGATAATGTAAGAATTTTGTACTATGATATAGTTATAAAGTGTGTGTATTTTGTATAAAATGTACGATAGATTTAAAAAGAAGAGTATTATTGATTTACTGAGTATTATTTTATTTAAATTGTTTTCAAATATTTAATCAATGCTGATAGTCAAATAATCTGTTTAAATAATGCATTTTCTGACATTCTGCATAGACATGTATTTTTTTTTTTAAGTTTTATTATATTTTAAGAAAGTGAAATCGTTTTGCTGGGTAAGCTTGAATTAGTTGCTAAATATCATATTTGATTCTGCCCTAGCTAGATGAAACATTTCACTCCCTTAAAATATAATAAAGCTTCCAGAAAAATATGTTCACAATATTAAATTCAGGTAAAATAAATAAATAAATTTTATATATTGTTTCTTGGAAAATGATGTAAAACTCCGTATTAAATAATTAATACGAATGATAACGTCAGTATTCTAGAAGTTTTATTATAGTTTATGTGAATGGCATGTTTCGCCTAAAATATTTGATAATGTCTTAGACAGGCGAAACATATCATTCACATAAAATGTTATAAAACTTTGAGAAAACACGTTTTCATTTGTGTTAATATATTTTTTTTCATTAAATAGATCACTGTATTTTCTTATTATATTCAAACCAAATCATATTCATTTGTTTTTATTTAATAAAAAAACTCAAGATTTTGCAAATAATATGATAACATTTTGTGTATTTAAAAAAATTTAATGGATTAACAAAAAACTATTTGTTTCTCTTGTAAATATTCCAAATAAATTAGCTGTGGAAAAGATCTTTGTCTTATTTTCAAAATTATAATATCCAATATTTTAATTTCAGAAACATAAAGATTTATCTTCATTATATAGGGTATTTCAATAGATACACTCCATTTTTAATCGCTCATGCAGAATGTCCAGGGTGTGGTGTCTGGCACGAAGTGCCATGCTGTTGGAAACATGTTGTTGGTATCCATATCATCCAGTTTAAACCACAAGATTTGTAGCGCTCGCCGTTGACGGTTGTGGCAATGCCAGATCAACACAAAATCCGCTATATCAAAATTCGCACCAAACAGTGACCTTCTCAGAATGAATTAGGTGCTACCGTATCTTGTGTGGACTAGTTTCATCCCAAATCTGATAATTTGATTGTTCACACATTCATTCATCCAATAATGGGCCTCAAAATCAAAAGGTACAAGTTGGCCTCCGTCCTCTTGGGATGTGGTCTGTCAACTATCTCGCTATCTTTTCAGTGGTCGGGAATCCTCCGATAGACTATCTTTGGGTCCTATTTTCTTTCGTGTGGGAGACATGTTCGTTCCAGTAACTTCTTCGTTGGCACCCCCATCCCTATCTGAGAATGCCTTAAACCTCACAATTCTTGTTATTTCTGTATTTCTTATTCGGTCACAAAGGTTTTTGCTGGCTATACATCGTAATATGCTGGCTAAACATCGCAATATTGATTCTAAGGACCAAAATTTTATTAAGAATCTCTACTGGTATCAAACTACGGAGATTAGACATGGAAATGAGAGTACATACGAAATAGCTATACGCAGAGGAGTTCGACAAGGCTGCATTTTGTCACCTGTTTAACTTGTATTCCACTCAAGTCTTCCAATTTATTGGAAACTCCAGCCTGAGAGTGAATGTAAATGGGGTTATTGTTAATAACATCAGGTATGCTGATGAAACAGTTATTTTAGCTGATAGTAACGCTGAAGAAGCGTTTGAGATGTGGATATACCGCAGAATGCTCCGTATACCGTGGACCGATAGGGTCAGTAATGCAGATGTACTACAGAGAGCCAGAGTAAATAGAGAGCTGTTGTCGAGTGTGAAAATTAGAATATTTGGCTCATGTGATAAGGGGAGAAAAATACCACCTATGACTGATATTGATGGTAAAGTGGAGGGACGTCGGGTAGCTGGTAGAAGGCAGCTGTTCTGGCTGCGGAACATCAAAGAGTGGACAAGAATAACAAGAGTTCAGAGCCTGTTTCAAGTGGCGCAGGATAGAGATGCCTTTGCTGCAGTGAACGCCAACGTTGGGGGGACCTGACACGGCATCGAAAGAAGAAGATAGTTGAGATGAAAGTTTTCCTCAGTCTTCCTCTATTTCTAGTTCCATTAAGTAAAAAACAGTATTGTCTAATTGGCAAATTGACATTGGTATTAACGTAAATTTATTTCATTGCTCAAAACTTATGATTTTTTTTATAAATTTATATTTTCACAAGCAAATATAAAATATTATTTTCTGGCCCCTTATTATATAATTTTTTGAGATATCATCTTTTGATTCATACCTTGAGTTTTTTTCCCAATTTTTATCATTAGAATCTACCGCTAATTTTACTTATTTTTATAATTACCTTTCAATATAAATCTCTCATTATTTGAAGTCAGCTAAGAAGGAAAATTTTCGGATTCCTTCGAAATTAAATACGCTAATTTTATTATATAATAACATTATCATTTTTTTTTAAATATTATGCACAGGTATGTACTCGTATATGTAAATACAGACTAATTTTCTTTAAAGTAAGTATGTAAAATAGAATTGCAATTCGTTTAATTTAAAAGCGCGAAAATCAAAAATGGACTAGGTCTTCTTTAAGCCTGCGCATGCGCCGTGCTTCGTAGAATTTATGTTTTCTTATTGGTAACGGCGCTGTCAAAAGCTGTGGAAATCTTTGTACGGTTGGTAACGCCATTTCACATTTCCCGAGTCAGTTTCACGCAGGGGTTGTCGTCGCTCGTGTTCCGCGAATTTTCTCAACAAGTGATAAAATAATAAAACACAATATGCCATAATGTGTGAATAAAGATGTCGTTTTTTTATTAGTTATTTTGTGTTTAGTTTCGGAGCCTGTGAAAACGAACTTGTTGAATTGATTTCGATAATAAATTCAGTGACATGTGTTTCATTACGAATGTAAGATATCATTGTTCTGGAATAGTGAAATGATCGCCTCTACCTGTTCACGATACGCGGTGAATTGATACAAATTTTCAACCCGTGAATGATATGTCACGATGAATTGTTTTTGCGCCGAAAACGAATTAACGAAAATAATGAAGGCTGATCTAATTTATTATAGTTTTAAAAAAATGATCCTCAGGTGGTTGGTTTGATGAATGAAGCTGTTATTTGTGTAAGAAATTTTTTATTTTCTAATTCTTTATCGTAAATTATAAAATTTATTTTCCATGTATTTTTTTATCCTATTTGTATCAATCCAAGCACATTAAAATTTTGATGTTTTATCATAATTAATCATTAATTTACATGCCTTATTTAAAACTAAACATCATAAAATAAATAATTAACACGTCACAAATAAGCGTATTACAAAATTAACAAGTATTATGTTATATTTATGAAAGTATGCTGACTTTCCATGCTCACATCGAGAAAATATGTGGAGTTGCACTGAAAATGTTGGGATTTATTCTCCGAACTGGTAGAGTTTTCAAGAATCCCTATGTTTTGCGAATTTTGTATAACTCATTGGTCCGGAGCCGGCTCGAGTGTGGCTCGGTGATATGGAGTCCCCACGAGGCGAGATACTCGCTCATGTTAGAGAGGGTTCAGAAAAGATTTCTGAGATATCTCTACATGAGGGAGTTTGGTAGCTATCCGTGGCTTTATACCACTGCATTCCTCTTGGGCATGCTGGGGACCAATAGTTTACAGATAAGAAGGGATGGGTGCACACTTACCCATTTCTTCAGATTTATCAGGGGATTCTTTGAGAATTCCGTCATCTTGGAGGCTATCCATATTTATGTTCCGGATGGTTATCTTCGACAGCGTCAGCACAGACTGTTTTATCTCCCAACATGCAGAACCAACCTGCCTCTGGTGATGCCGGTGGGGAGAGCAATCAAACTGCTGAATATGATCGCTTCGGAGATCGATGTCTTTCATATTCGTGAAAGTACATTCAGAAGACAAATACTCTTGACTTTGGAGAGTATCTTGTATTCCTAATGTCGAACCATCTCTCATGCGTTCCTGGTATTATATATTTATTATGTTTTACCTGTTCTCAATAGATGCCTTAAATTATAAAAAATGTTTGTAATGTCTTTTGAGAAAGTAAACTGATTTGAATTTGAATTTGAAAATAAAAAAACTGTAATTTTTACTTTTTGTAGTACCTATTGAATTTAAAATATCTGCATTAAGCTCAAGAAAACACTTACCCCATAAAATGTTTTTCTTTTATGTCTTCAAAAGCAAAATCTTATCAGTATGGAAGGATACCCATTTTGGGTATAACGATTTTAATTGGATAAGTACTTTTGCACATTTACCTTAAAATAACACTTAAACGTAATTGCACGTGGGTAGTTACCAGTAGAAAATGGTACAAAATCTATATAAAAGCTCTTTCGATCGGGTACTGAATTTTTAACCGGTTGTAATTACGTATGTTTGTTGTTAGTAGTCCTATCTAACATATTTTTTTAGAGGTGTACAAGACATATTCAAAATTAAAAAAAAAAACACTAAAATGATGTTAATGTCTATAATATTAGCTTTATTTAATAGATAATTTTATGCCATTATTGTTGAAATATGAATTTGGGCATATGAGCGCCACGGCTAGCTCGAATGAAGCGCAATCGTGCAATCCAATTTTCGACAATTGTCGTCTTTGTGGATGCGTATTATACACTAGAGTGTACGTGGTGAGAAAACGATCCTCGGTCTTCCGAATAACTTGCTCGGATGGACGATTATGTCGACCGTAAAATGGTCGTAGTGCACGATAAGTGAACCATGATAACGAACCGAACCATGATTTTCAAAATAAATTTGCACAATTTGCAAGCGCTGTTCTGACGTCATTCTATTCATGGTGAAATGGCAAAACGTACTGACTACAAATCAACTGTAAACTGTCAAATTGACAGTCTGTAGAAACAACGTTGCCAGTTTAAAAATCAAACCTTTAAAAAAACACCCTATATTATGTCTTCTTCTTGTCCTGTCACACCTACAGCTACGTGGTGAATATGGCCTCAAGGATTCTCTTCCACCTGACTCTATCGCAAGCCTGATGCATAACATCATTCCATATGAGTCCTGCCGTCTTAACCTCATCATGCAGGGTTCTGCTCCAGGTGGCTCTAGGTCTGCCTCGCTTCCTCTTCCCATCCATAGGGGACCAGTCTAATGCGCCCTGAGCTATGCAGGCTTGGTTCCGTCTCAGGGTGTGACCGATCCATAGTATTTTGCGCTAAGCGACTTGTTTTTTGATTATCCTTTCGCATGGCATGAGCCAGAGAACAGCATTTGACACTATTTGGGATAAAAGATCTTGAATATTGAGCGGATTCACCTATTTAATCTTTCACTATTTAATCACCTCGTCGAATGATCTTTCTAGGTTAGCATTTTTTTAAACTATTATCCGGAGATATTTACAATCCAGGTTACAAATCTATACGTTCCCCATAGTTATAGCGGAGCAAGGGGGCATATATTATTTTATGCCCCAAATTGCCGCATAGAGGTCCTTCGAAGTTCTCCTGTATTGAAAGCGATTCATCTTTTAAATGAGGTAGCAAAAGAGATAGACCTCTTTGGATGCAATTATGGCGAATTCGCGAATACCCTTACGATAAGGGCAGCAAGGAAATAACTGGCATATTCCTATTCATAAGGTTCTATGTATATTTCCTTTGTATTTTTTTTCACCCTTTACATCGATTTGGCTCGCGCTGTAATGATGTAAGGAGTTTTTTCAACAAAATAATAATAAAAATAATTTACAAACACCTGGACTTTTCCAATAACGTCTGTGATAGATTTCCAAGTCTCGCATCCGTACAGCAATACGCTTTTAACGCTACTCTTAAATATTTGGAGTTTATATTATGTAAGTATATAAAATAATGAAAGGATTAAGATGGTTTGGACACATGGAAAGAATGGCAAAGAAAGTATATGTAAACGACGCAAACGGAACTAGAAATATGAACGACTGGAAAACGTGGCACCATCAAATAAATCAAATATTAAATGTCGGTAACATGAGGAGTTGGAGAAATCGACTGAATGTCTAGGAAGCGAGATAAGTATGAAATGAAAGAACAGTCTAGCAGTCTATTATTTCTACCTATCCCCTTCGGAGAGATGGCGTGATGGTTAGTTAGTTGGTTAGTTAAGTATATAAAATTGTACTTTGAATATTATAAAATATTCAGAAGGAAGATACCGCAATTTGTTTCCCTGTGCCAATACCGGTATAAGCGTAGGTTCTCCCCTTTTTTATATCGTCACAAAAATCGCGTTCCTCTCTTTTCGCAATTACCCCGAAAATACAGTAAGCACGAAACCGTTCTTGAAACGGTTTGCCCTTCAAATGTTTCCCGTTTTAAATAATAATATCACGGGAAATTCGAGAAGGAGAATTTGAAGGTACCTACAGGTATATAAACGCTCGCGAAAGAATCGTTATCACAAGGCGTTTTAATAAATTATGTAATAAAAGTGTGTACTCGTATTTCGCAGTAACATTATTTAAACCTCGCTATGAACGTTCATATTCTCAGTATGCGGGTATATTTTTATATTTGACCTAATTAATTGCAGTCGATAGTCTGAGTACTCGAATAGAATAACATCTAGTACATAGGTTCCCAACGAGGGCGGTAGCTGGTCCAGAGGAGAATGGGGGGCTTTAAGCAGTCTAGGGGGGCGACTGTGGTTTACCTTTTAAAGAAAATAATAATAAAATATGTGATCCGTTATTTTGACGGAAACACTATGATACTTCAACATTGGTTGATTGACATACTGACATTGACATAACTGATTGTTTGTAACACCCGATGATGTCATCATAGATTGGCGAAACAGTTATCATGACAATTTAATAAAAAATAATTACGTAAATTGCAAATTAAATAGTTAATAATTAAATATTAAAAATTTTATTAAACACTTTATCACTTAGTATAAACCACTTTAATTGGGTAAGTAGGGCCAACCGGAACAGTTTGAGTATAGCTCTGAGGAAGCTCGCTACAGAGTGAAACCGGTTAGCCCTACTTACTCAATTAAAGTGGTTTATACTAAGTGATAAAGTGTTTAATTTTATTTTTAAATATATCAAACCACCAAGTTATTGCTTCGTATCAAAGTTTAATAAAATATTAATTTCATGTTTTTTTTAATCTATCCTATATCAAATTTACGAGTACATAGTGTCTTATTATTATAACTTACATAAGCATTTAAAAACATTAAATTAGCATTAAGTATACGTATACCTAATTCGCTTTAGTATTGTGGGAGACAAGTCTTTGTACAATAAATTGGTAAGCAAAAACCCGATTCTCCCAATCGTACATGTTTCGATTTCGAATGTTTGAGAATGCCTTCGCAAGACGAAACAAATTTGTTACTATTGTTTATATATTTTTATATTTATTATAAATACTGATCACGGCCATTAAGTCGCTATACACGGAAAGCACTGCTAGTGTCAGAGTAAATGGAGATCTTACAGCCTGGTTTGATATCAATAAAGGTGTCAAACAAGGTTGCGTAATGTCCCCGTGGTTATTTAATCTGTATATGGACAATTGTATGAGAGAGCTGAAAGGGTTGGATGTAGGTGCCAAAATGAGCGGAGTGTCAGTAAGCTGTCTCTTGTATGCGGATGACGCTGTCCTACTTGCTGACAACGAGCATGAACTACAAGTCCTGGTGAATTGTATGTATGAGGTATGCATGCGAAATGATCTGATGATGAATGTTAATAAGTCCAAGGTAATGATTTTTGAAAAGGAAGAAACCACGACAGTCTGCAACATTAGCGTGAATGGTGAAAACTTGGAGCAAGTAGTTGAGTTTGTGTATTTAGGTAGTATGTTTACAAGAGATGGGAGAGTGGAGAGGGATATTGAAAGAAGGGTTGGGGCAGGTAACAAAGTGAATGGTGCACTTAAAGTTGTCATCGCAAACAAAAACCTATCCAAAAAAGCTAGAATGGCAGTGCACAATGGTGTTCTTCTACCGACCCTTATGTATGGAAGCGAAGCATGGAACTGGCAAAGGAAGGATGAAAGTAGAATAAATGCAGTAGAAATGAGATCTCTTAGACGAATGTGTGGATATTCTGTGTATGATAGAGTGTCGAATGAAAATATAAGAAGTGAATGCGGTGCGAATGATGGTGTCATGAACAAAATAATGAAAGGATCATTAAGATGGTTTGGACATATGGAAAGAATGAATGAAGAAAGAATGGTAAAAAAATTATATGTTAATGATGTAAATGGAACCAGAAATAGAGGAAGACCAAGGAAAACGTGGCACGATCAAATAAATCAAATATTGAATGTCGGCCATGTGAGGAGTCAGAGAAATCGACGCGCGTGCATGACACGATGTATGAATGTTGAGGAAGCGAGAGAAATATGTCAGGAAAGAAAGGTGTGGCAGTCCATTCTTTCTGCCTACCCCTTCGGGGAGACGGCGTGATGGTTAGTTAGTTAGTTAGTTAGTTTATAAATAAATCAATGTAAAACCGAAAAAGCAATCGCGTTTTCATTATACATTTATAATGGAGTTTTACCAAATTAAAAGCGCAACCATCCATATGTTTCAATTTAAATATCGATTAACTGTTGTGGGAGAGGAGCGGCGCCGGCGTTGGAATTGTTTTCTTGTAAAGGGGCGGTAGTCTAGAAAAGGTTGGGAACCTGTGATCAAGTATTTTAATCACTCTTCTATGAGTCGGCTCGATACATTTAAATTCAAATTAGGGGTAAGATCAAAGGTTCGGTTAAGTGCTTTCAGTTAAATTGAAGTGTATAAAGCAAACTTACAAAGAATAGGTAGTTTGACCAAGGTAAAGTTATGTATGCTTAATGTGTGTACCCGAAAATCAGCATAGTTCACAAAATTATTTTTTAGTGCTCAATCGCTGAAATAAAACGCTGATTTTGAACTTAAGATTTAAGTATTTTGATGTTGTCAAATTATCCAAAGATAAATGACTTAGATATGTTATGCATTTATCCAGACTTTCATAGAAGAGAAGGATGGAAAAACTTGATTATATACTAAAACTTCACTATAATTAAAGGTATTGTGCTACAGAAATACAGCCATAAAGTTGTTTACTATTAGTTCCAGTTGTTCTTTCATCTTAATTAAAATGGCGTCGCATTGCCGCGCCGACGACAAAATCGAAGTTTTAGAAATCATTGCAACTTTTATATTCCTACTCTTCTTCATTTCCCTAGCTTTTGTCCCATTTTCTTGGGGTCGGCGTATTCAAATTCAAATTAGTTTATTTATTGTTTCTTGAACAATGATGTAAAACTCCATTTTAAATATTTAATACGAATGAAAACGTCAGTTTTCTAGAAGTTTTATTATATTTTATGCGAATGACATGTTTCGCCCTTCTAAGGCAAATGATACATTTGATAATGCCTTAGTTTGTAATGACATTTGATAATGCCTTAAAAGGGCGAAACATGTCATTCCCATAAAATATAATAAAACTTCTAGAAAACTGACGTTTTCATTCGTATTAATTATCAAATTAGTTTATTTCTTTCAAAAGGCATTGCAAATATGTTGACAGTTTAAGGCATCTATTTGAGAACCGGTATAATACCAGGAACGCATGAGAGATTGTTTGACTTTAGGAATACTTACAATATACTCTCTAAAGCCAAGAGTATTTATCTTCTGAACGCACTTTCATTAATATGAAAGACTTCGATCTCCAAGGTAGTCATGTTCAGCAGACTGTTTGCTCTTTACACCGGTATCACTAGAGGTAGGTCGGTAATAATATTGAATCCCAGACCACTAATTTATGTGTAGAGTCGGAAAATACAGTTAGATTCATTTTGCAGTATGTTTTATAATTGTGATGTTAGGGTAGTCGAGTTATCGTGGTGCTTGGAGTGTGGCCCAGTTCGTAAGAAAGTCGTTCAAGAATATCCGAATATTTGACCCAGTTCACGCACTTGCGTGCCCCCGTCCGTCTCTCATCAGCTCTATTCATCGCTTTAATTTCGCGTGATGAGATTTTTACACTCCGCTATTCCATCGGCCGAGGGCTGTTCTCAGATAATAAGTCTATTGGTTTTTAAGCAATCAAAATGCTTATTTAAAAGGTTCTTTTTACGAGAATCCGTTTTTAAATATCTCTCCGTGTTCCATCGCCGCCCATGATACTTAATTTGAAAAGATCTTAAATAATGAAAGCGTGTTTTCAGATTGATTGAAATATTATTACCATTTTATGACGTCTATTTTAGCCGGTATACACGGTGTTTCGATAGAAAGTGTTACTTCCCAGGAAAAGGAGAAGAAAAAAAATTTGTTATTTGAAATTTCATGATAGAAGTTCTATGTATGTAAATAATGAAAAAAAAAATATTGGTAAAAATCTATTTAAAGTGTATAATTAGTTAAAATCGGCTTTGGAGCTGCCCCAACCGGTCGAAGACACAAACTAAATATACATTGTAAAAAGATTTTTTTCATTATTTAAAAACTGTGTTACAAAAATATCTCCTACAAGACCAAGATGAGACTGGTTCAAACCCTTGTTTTCTCCATATTCCTTTATGGTGGCGAGTCTTGGACTATGCGAACATCAGAGAGGTCCAAAATTGATGCTTTCGATATGTAGTGCTGGCGACGAATGTTGCGTATACCCTGGACGGCAAGAATAACAAACCAGTCAATCATTGACCAGCTGGGTATCAAGGCAAGACTCTCGCGGATGTGCTCTCGGAGAGTGCTGAAATATTTTGGACACATAGCCCGGAGAAATCAGGGAGACCTTGAAAAGCTCATCATCATGGGTAAAGTGGAGGGAAGGCGACCACAGGGACGACCACCGAGCCGCTGGTCCGATCAAATCAGGGATCTGACTGGTCTCTGATTAGCTGCAGCCTGGAGACTGACGGGTGACAGGGCGTGGTGGACGCATGGCGTGCCATGGTCAATGGTTTACAGTATGGACACGACTCTCAACCATGAGGAATACGACTGAGAAGAAGAAAATGAAAATACTAGTAGAAATATTTCAAACGATAATCGTATTAATTTTATTTGAATATAGAATATATTTAGTGAGTTTTTACATTAAAGAAACTTTTTTTTTATTTACCTTTATTGGCACCAAAATATTATGATCCTTGCTATTGATTATCTCAAGGATATTACTAGTTATTTTTAAAAAATATTTCTGTATTTCGAGTTTACTGTATCTAGAATTCTACAGAGCTGACTCAGTCAAGCTCTGGGGTCCATGGTCTACCTATATATGTTCCGACATTCACCTTACAGTAAATAAACTATTACAGGAATATAAAAATAAAATTGTACTTCTTCTTCTTCTTCTTCTTTAACAGCCGTTGTCGTCCACTGCTGGACATAGGCCTCCCCCATACTTCTCCATGTATGACATGTCATACGAGGGGTGGTTGGCATTACAACGCCACGCTTGCCAGACGGGTTGGCGAGATATCCTTCCACATTAGCCTATGCATCAATATTATCCACCGAGGTTAATTACTCGATCTCTAAGATTTCGCATAGTTTCCAGGGGAGACCAAAGTCGAGGAGGTGTGGATAGGTACTTGGGATCGGATCAATCCTCCAGCGTAGCATGGCCATCACCACGGTGATGGCCATGCACCGCTCGAAGAGTCAATAGGATCCCCCTTACTCCCCACTTGTACTTAGATGTTAGTAATAAACAATATTTAAATAATATTTTTTATTAATATATTACAAAATCAGTTTTTTCCGCCTTCGCGTCACACACATTTATAAATCAAATTTACATTTTGTGTTATCATGCAATAATTAGTTTTATGTTATTTAATTTAAAATTGTTTCTTCTTCTTTTTCCTTGCTGTAGACCTATGCGGTCTATTCTCTAAAGTGTTGCTCCTCCTGTAAGGTGAGATTCTTATATGGTAACGTTAAATTTCTTATATGATAACGTAAGTTACTTAAACCCTTTCTAAATTATATTAAGGGCACATTCATCTGCCATAAGTTCCTTCCTTATAACTTCGTTTCGTATTTTACGAGAATTATATGTACTTTGTTTTTCCGCGCATTCTTTTTATGATCTCGTTTCTGAAACATATATCCTACTTAGTTCCTTCATTTGCCAGCTCTTAGTTTCAATTTAATACATAAGTTAGCTAGGACAAATGCACATAATGGATGAGGGAAGAATTGTAAAAAAAAATGTAGGCACGCAGTGTGTATGGAAATATAAGTAAATGAAGGCCGAGAAAAACACATCATGAAAAATTAATCAATTACCGAAAAGCGGACATGTTTGAAAACTCGCACGGTGCGGGCGTGCGTGTCACTGGAAGGTGGCCACTTTTCTTAAGGGCGTATTTTAGTCTAAACGTCAGAATTTTACGTGTTTTTTTGGGCGCTTTAAAAAAAACGATAAATATTTGTACCATCCATTTTTTCATAAAATATTTATTAATATTTCAATAAATCCAAAAAGGTGCATGCCGGCAAAGTGGGGGCTCACAAAAAAAAAATCGTCCTTGTTGGCAGGATTCCAGTCCTTCTAGTGATTTGAAAAAAATATATATTTAATTTTTTATATAACAAATAAGATGTAGTTATCGCACTACGTAAGTAATTTTTGAAAAAAAATTTTGCGATTTGAAAAAAAAAATCGCTTTTGCAAATATATATATTTTCGATATTTTTAAATAGAAGAATTTTTGTAAAATTTGTGCAAAATTTCAAGTAAATCGGTACAATAGAACTTGAGATTTTATGCCAACCGTATCGAAAAAAAATCTGTTTTGGAAAAACGGGTTTAAAGTTTGGAGTCGAGTTTCGCGCGATCTAAGTCGTTTAATGGTGTGTTATACTTACATTTTCTAAATCAGCGTTCCCAGCATCATACGATTTTCGACCTTCCATGAAGTCGATTTCTAATGATTTATTGAGTACAAAAGAGTTTTCATAATGTGGGCTCTTCCCAGGTAGTCGGAGTTTGCCTGCCGCCTATTGTTCATAGGTCCCGGCCGGACCGGGTTAGTCGGTGCATCACAAAAATAGCTGTAACTTCTAAAATATTCAGAATTTCAGAAAATCTTCTTGTGGTCGTATTCTTAAAGGTCTAAAATTTAAAAATACGATTCTTTCGATTTTCTGTACCCGTTAACACCCTGTACATGATTCGTCACTTATCCATTTCTATGGTTCTCTTTAAAACGAGGAATAATAATTAGCCATAAATTTGATATAAACATTAAATCTACACTCGTCTGATATTTCCTTTTAATATATCTTTCATCGTTTGTTTACTCACTCCACTCTCCAAGATTACTAATGAAATCTACCTAGAATACTTATAAATAAGTTGAAGTACCTACCTGTCTAATGAATATGCTAAAGTACTCTGGAAATTATATTAAAATCTACTAATAACTTGTAAAATAATTATTTAATTTATTTTTAAGCTTTTTCTTCACAACATTGAGCAAATTGTATTTTATTTTGAATATCCAAGATGCCAACATAGATTAGCGAAATAGCTGTCGCGACGATCTCATAGAAATTAATTAATAAATTGTTATGAGTATCATCGATGTGTTTCAATATTAAAACAACTTAATAATGTTTAAGTATCACAGTGTTTCGGGCAAAAAATGGATTATCTTAACTCAGTTTTATTTAGAGTTCATCATTGAATAATGTTCGTACTCGTATTTATTAAAAACACATTTTTTTTATATTTTCAACCAACCCACCCCCTCCCCCTAATTAGTTCTTTATATCACTGTAATATTTTTTTTTGTATTTTTTTAAATTACGTTTTTTTTTAAATATATTTTATTTAATGTTTTAACATATTATACTTACTTTATATGGCCATACAACTCTGGAAGAGTTTTAAGCTTCTCTATGATTTTATTCTAAGCTCATTGATCATGCGCCCTTTGCTCTCAGCAGTTCGTTTCACCCAACCTAGCTGGATTAGCCAGAATATTTTCCACAAGTGAGTGTACTGTACTATAAAAACGTACTTTGTATTGAAACAAAATTCTGGGTGTAAACAAATATTAATCAAGTAATAGGAAATATATACAATTTTGCATAGACGTGCATTATCAATTATTGTGGAAAATTTCATCTGCACGTGAAATATAATTTTCCCGCAGCGAGGCGCGTAAACAACGAATTTAAAATTAGAACTCTTCCATGCGGCGAGACCGAAATCATCGAATTTATTAATCGGTATCCGTGAAAAATACACACACACATACACATTATATTTGTAATGGCATGTGCTAAATCGTTTTTTATCGGCATGCCAATCGGCATTTCACCTCCGCTTGTTGGAGTATTTTTAGCATATCGCTAGATTCCGAATCCCATCTATCTCGGCGGGCCGATTATTCCAGGCCACATAAAACATTCCGCCGCCCGAGATGCAAGACTCGTTGCCCGCTAGCCGTCGACTGCAGCCGGGCATCGTCAATTTATCGAAACCATGTTTGATTTCTCATTGATATATGGTATATACGATATCTCATTTATTTGAATAAAAATCACAAACTTTACAGACATATAATTCCAGATCGTTTGCAATTACATTATAAGAATTTATAAGAGAAGCATAAAAAACATTAAGATTAAGAATTAGAAAGAATCATAATATTGATATTGCATCCCTGAGGCAACTCACACTATCACGAAATATGTCGACCTCCGAGGCGACCCGATTAAACAATAAGATTTCCCTATCCACGGGCATAACCATTGTCTTTGACGAAGGTAATTATCAGGGAAAATAGACCTACATCACTCAAGACATCCGAGTTTTGTATATGGCCGCCAATCAGTTGAAATAAGTGAACTCGCAAGTGGATATTCCCCCTTTTCTCCAATGATTGGTAGCTTAGCTACCTAGCAAGAATTCAGTCGGAAAGAGCCACAGGTAATAACCGCATTCCTTGAGGTAAAGAAAGCGCAGAAATTTTTTCCGCACTCGCTCCACCATCAGAGAATATCGGATCCCAGGCGGTGACCAAATAATGGAACTATATTCCAGCCGACTTCTTACCAGAGAATTATACAATACCCGAAGTACCTGAATGTTCGACAATATCTTGGCATTCCTAAATACAAATCCAAGCATTTTAATGGAACTATTACATAGAGCAACTATGTGAAAATTGAATGATAACTGAGCATCGAATAGAACACCGAGATCTCTGGATTTAGAAGCTCTTTCAAGCTGTACTCCATCCATAAGATAGCGAAAGTATAATGTTTTCGATGCTCTTGTGTATGATATAACAAAGCACTTGGAGACGTTGAATAATAATGTGTTACGTTTACTCCATTGGGTTATTCTCTGAATGTCACACTGAAGCTTCAAGCAATCTGAGAGATTCTCTATTTCAGAGAAAAATGCTATGTCATCAGCAAATAATAGAAAATTTGAAAACTTTATTACGTTAGAAATATTATTAATGAATGTCGTGAAAAGTAATGGTCCTAAATTGGACCCTTGTGGCACCCCTGATGAGAATCCCCTAGATTGGAGAGGAGGATGTTAAACACCAGCCTGCGAGACAGGAAACGAAGTGAATGGATCCCAGAGAGGATCAAAGTTGCTGATGTAGCGTACAAAATAACTTCGTAAAAGTGGAATTAGCACAACGGATGATCGGTGGACCAGACGCACCTTGGAATTGCGTCCGAGAACTGGCCACAGATATAGTCCGAGAACAAAAAAATGCCAGTAGGTCTATGACACAAAATAGTAAGTGGGGAAGGAGAGTTGTGGAAATCAGAAAGGGAGACCTATTCTGAGGATTATGAAATTCTTAAAAATTGATATTGTCGGTTTTAAAACATCTTCTTGTGAGCGACATTTGTTCCACTGCTGAACATAAGTCTCTCCTAAACTTATTTATTATTTCTTGAACAATGAAGTAAACTTCCATATTAAATAACGAATACGAATGAAAACATCTGGGTTTTTTTTATAAAAAATATATTTTATTTTCAAAGCCTTACCAAGGCGATGGTATGCCTTTTGCCGCAAATGATGTATTGTTTATTGATAAACTTAAATTTTTTTTTCAAATTTGATGTTTCGTCTATGAAACTGTTCTAATGTTTTATTTATGTTTTTAACTGCTATTTCTTTCTACTTTTGAATTTATCATTCTCGGAATATTTCAAAAGAGTAATAACGTCGAAATATGCCGAAAAAAAAAACTCAAATCAAATGTTGTTTTAATTCATAAAAAATCATAATTATGAATTTCTACAGTGTTAACGCCTTAATTTTATCAAAAATATTATTAAAAAAATATTATAAAAAACACAATGTTATCATGATAATGGGTTTATCACTCATCACTGCATATAAGGAAGGATTCTTAGTACTTGAATTAAGGATTAGAGAATATATAATTCTAAGTAAGTGCTTTTTGACGTGGTGATATGGTAAACACCTTAACGAATTCCAAAGTAAATATTTTGGAGTGGGTGAAACACGTACAATGTTAAATTCAACACCAGCTGAAATACCTGAGATAACTATAAAGAGTCACGTGTGAAGCTTTTCAACAACGTTATTAAGTTTTGGCACTAGCGTTCTTGGACCGTGAAGTATTGAGAAGATCTCTCGGAACATACCATTATGGCGTAGCTTGTCGTGTTGCATGCTGATGTGATGACGAGCATGTGCATGTACGAGTATCTGTCATGCCGAGGCGCCCTCTGACGTTTTTACGACCCAATATAATGACAGAAAATACAATTTCAAGAAATTAACATTTAAAAATTGAGCTTTGTATATCATGCAATTTATTATTAAATACTTCATTGAAGGTTAACGTTCTCACTGTGGAATTCCATTATTAATTTTTAAGAAGAATTTTTAACACGTTTTTATTTACTTAATTTTTTTATACAACATGTTTCAGAGGTTACCTCCTCCATCCTCAGGTGTAAATATTACTAAATCAAAACTAAATAATGACTTTTAAAGTAAACAACATATTATGACTAATCTTTACAAATCTTTAAAAGTACACGGAAATATTTTAATTTTGTAAACTGTTATATGTCACATCTTTTCGGAAATGGCGAATCATTTTGTGAATTTTGACCATCATTTTGAAACCAAAAACACATCTTTTTTGCATATAGCAAATAATTCCCAAAAATTAGAGAAATTAGAAAATTTAGAAATTTTAAAGGCAAAGAAATGTAAAATGAATGTTATAAATAACCAAATTCCAGCTTATTCCCCATTAGTATATAGTACATTAACAACTTTTCCCCTATACAATCTAGCAAAAAAATAATAATACTACTTTAATCTTTTGTCACCTTTCTTATTAATGTATTATAATTTACTTCCTTTTTATTGTTTATCGTCTTTAATTTATTATGTTTCATCGTTTTTGACTCTATCTTATGCGAAATTGTTCCTTCTAATTACTGTTTTTATTATTATTATTATTATTATTATTATTATATATTTCCCCTTTAATATTTTCTCATATAAATAGTAACTAACGGTTCTTTTAATTAAAATAATTAGGTACCCAACTCAACTCCAACAAGAACTTCAAAATTATATCAAATAAATTATTCGAATTGACATAGGAACAAATACGCACAAAGGTTCGAAAAATGACGAAAATTTGACGTTTGATATATTATTGTAACATCTGATGATGTGAACATAGGTTGACGAAACAGCTGTCGCGTAAAATAAAAAAACAAATTTATTTAATTTAACAGTTTAAAATGTTAAAGTATCATAGTGTTTCGCCCAAAACAATGCACCATTTTAATTTTGTATTATTAAATGTTCTATCAGTCTATCATTGAAAATGAACCAAAAATTACATCGGTGATATCGTTGCTTCGTTAAATCATTTTCTCTCAGTTAATAATTAAAAATTATAGCAATTTTAACGACTTTATAACGTTATTTTTCCTGATTTTTATTTCCGCACAAATATGTGTACAATACATAAACCTCAATGTAACAATATTTTTTGGTTGTTTATTAACACATTGTTTTCGGGTATTGTTTTATGCCGATTGCAGCCTGGCGCGGGCGATATTTGGGTTCGCGCGCGAGTTTTTTCACCATTATTTTAAAAGTCTATAACTTTTGAAATATCCGTGATAATTGACTGAAACTTTAAATGCATCTAACCTTATTGTGTCTCAATGATGAAATGATGGAAAACAAACAGAAAAAAAATATTGGGCTTCAAAGTAGCACTTTGGAAGTTTTATTTTTATACAAACACAGAATTTTTATCAAATTATAATACTATTTAAAATCAATACAACTATTTAACACTAGATAACACTATTTAAAATTGTCAAAATTACTGTCTAGTATTTTTTTACTGTATGGTACCGTTCAAAACATGTACCTCTGTGAAGAGCCACACCACAGAATTTACACATGTAACAAGTTTCACTCCTTTTTCCTTTAGCAGCACACACTCGACATTTTCTTTGTGCGTATTTTTTTTCCCTTTCCCCTTTATCCTTTCTAATTTATGGACTTTTAGATTCGTAGAAAGTCTGCCTGGAGGATCGCGATTTGGAGTGTGCCGTGTAAAACTTACTGTCGATGTTCCAGGTTCCTCACTTAGTTGGCTTTCAATACTGCTAGTTATCCAATGACGTGCTGTCTCCAATAAAACCTTACTGAGTCTGGATATTTTGCTTTATAAATTACAAAAGCATTAAATAAGGCACAATTCAAGAGATACATGACTACCCTTTTAGTCCATTTTGTAGTCTTCAACAGAATTGAATAATATGAAAGGTATTGATCTGCCCTATCAACACGTTTCAATTTGGTTTAATTATATTTTCTCTTATGTGCCAGTCTATATTATGACTTTCTAACATTTCCACAGAGTGTATGGTGGAAATCATTCTTACATATTTTTTAGATCGCCAAATCTGCATAAGAATGTCATTTTTTCTTCGAAATGTTGACTCCCCTTTTTCTAATTTTGGTTTTTTCAAAGATACGGGTAAGCCTCGATTTTCTCGTATTGTACCACATACTCTTATTTTTTTCTCCAACAAAGCCTCACTCATCAAAACACTATTGTATTTAGACTTTTTTTCATTTTATAATTGAATAATAAATCAAAAGTAAAGCCTAATAAATATAAATTTGTAAGTGAAATTATATTGTGAAGTCAGATATACGATTTAGCAACAAAATCCATTTATTACACAACACGTTTTATTACGTTACCCGACGACAACCACCAGAGAGTAAAAAACGTATTTTTACGTTTCCCGCATTTGAGCACCAAACTGAAAAAAACGTAGTTTTACGTTTCCCGACAACATTGTGTTAAACCTTACGTTATTTTAAGATTTAAAATTTTTGGTATACATAAATATGTAACAATAAATATACTATATTACTTGTTCTCATACACGGAACATTATATTGTGAATGTCTCAATAAATAAATAAATAAAAAGAGTCGTTCCTTGCAAACGTATGAGTGCGCTCCCAACGGCCGGCAGTCGAGTTAATAGTTATTATAGTACTCGTATCATCGGAGCCGAGCGATCGCCGTAACGTTACGAAGCGTTGTGACACGTGGCTACGAAGTAATGTGATTCTAACCAAACAAAATGTGTGTTTCCATTATCATTGTGACGCATCACGACACGTTATTGTGTTACTGTCTTGTTTTAATGATGCCTATGGTTTGAAACACCACTATAAGAGCCAGAATAGGAGTGTCGGACAACATCGGAAGAGTGGCAGTCATGGGCCATGTCGCTCGCAGCTCTGACGATAGATGGGCAAACAACCTCATTTGCTGGCGTCCTAGGACTGTGACCTGAAATCCAAGACGTCCCAAACTTCGATGGAGTGATCGACCGACATGGAAGCAGATGGATGAGGCTTACGTCCAGGAGTGGACGTATAAAAGCTGATGATGATGATTATACGTGTTTTTTCCACAACTACTACGGTATTTATGTACATTGTAAAATTTACACCTAGGTAACTTGAAAGTGTGCTTTTTCCTTTTTGCTTCATAAATAAAACTCTAAGAATTTCTCACGTCACTCGGGGATACTGAGCAACTTTGATATAGTGGGGCTCCAAATATAAAACCTCTCCTAGATGATATTAAATCATTTTTTTATCTTCCGCGTATAAATGGAGCTATATCTCGTTTTTCTGCTTTCGTCATCATTTTTTTTACATTGAAACAATTTGGTTATTCATTGTTACCAGTCATAAATTAAAACGCACTTTCCCCCCATATAAATGATTTTTTTTTGTATACTACTAGTTTCTTCAACCCAATTACTATACAAAATTTTGATATAAGCAATTGCTAAGTACGAGTATGTGCCAATATGCTCATGGAAAAAAAAGTATAGCTCATAGCTCGTTTGAAAAATATCCACAATTTAGGAGAACCATCTTCTTCTTTTAATAGATCTGACGTTCTGTGACACAGAAATCATGACTCTTCGGATGATAAAGACCAGCTGTCCCTCCATCACTTAGGTGGTCTTCCAGGTGGGCGGTGTCCGGAGGGGATTTACTACCTCTTGTAATGACCATACCTCTTGTAATGATATATTGCGCCAAGGCACTTGTTCTACGAATATTATACAGTATGCACAGCAGATTGTGTCACATAGCGCAATAATGTTGAAGAACTCTGACGTCTTGAAATCATGAAATCATGGCACTCCAAAAGGTATGGGATATTACTGATGTTACAGAGTATTTTGAATTCTAAGATTATCATTGTACCGTTTTTTCTGGATTCGAGATTGCGATTCTATATGTTAATAAGTAGAAAATTTGGTGTTTACCTCGGAAATTTACGACTCGGGCACATGTGGAGGTAGCTCAGATTTTTTTCTGGAATCGTTCTAATACCTCTTCAAACGGAGATCATACACCACTCGCGTATTATAATTGTATTCTTATGATGCCATTAAACATTGAAATCATCGCTTCTCGATATCATCTCATTTAGAAATGTATCGAAAGTATATTACTATTATCGTCGAGAGAACGATATAAACTTCTTCTTCTTCTTCAAGTGCCCTGTCGGGTCCCCCAACGTTGGCGATCACCTCGGCGAACCTGTCCCTGTCCTGCGCCGCTCGGAACAGCTCCTCCACATTTCGGATGCCGGTCCACTCTCCCACATTTCGCAGTCAAAACATCTGTCTCCTACCGGGCCCTCGGCGTCCCTCAATTTTCCCTTCCAATATCAGTTGGAGAAGGTGGTACTTTTCCCACGCAGTACATGACCCAGATATGAAATCTTCCGAACCTTGATAGTTGACAACAGCTCCCTGTCAACTCTAGATCGCCTCAGGACTTCAGCATTGGTAATGTCTGTCCAGGGAATTCTGAGCATTCGGCGATAGAGCCACATTTCAAATGCTTCCAGTCTGTTCATTGAGTTGACTTTTACGGTTTACGTTTCACATCCATACAATAAAACAGACCACACGTATTTGATCATTCTCTGGTATAAACTTAACGTTATTTATTTTAAAAGATACAATAATATTATATATGTACCTAGATTTGATTATTTTAATATGTCCGCGAAAGCTTTCTGCATCCATGCGTTCCATATGTCCAAACCAACGCAGTGATCCTTTAATAATTTTGTTCAAAATACTTTCTTCCGTTCTATATTCCTTCCTGATATCATCATTTGAAATTCTATCATAGATCGTATCTACCGCATTTATTCTACTCTCATCCTCCTTCTGTGAGTACCGTGCTTCGCTTCCATGCACAAGGGTTAGAACCAGAAATGCACTGTGAATGGCCAACAGCATTTTAGAATTCGACTAATCTATTTCACCAATCAAAAGCTATCCAAACCGTTAAAGGTTAGCGATTGTATCTATTTTAAACAAAGTTGAATAGTTATTATTATTTTATTAACCTATAAAAATATTGCTTACGGCTTTGCAACGTTACGACGCGACGCCGACGTTACGGGAATATCTGAAATCTTCTAATAACTTGGCAGTCTGTTTCCAAGGAACACGAGTCCGTCGATTATGAAGGCTTTCGACGTCCCTCAAAGTTGATTTTTTCGGTCACGCGAGAATTTCTTTTACGCTTCTTGTTTGATCCAGCTACCTACCCTTTTTTATTATTTTATAACAGAGGGAATTTTGTTTTTCCTCGCTTAATATTCGCTTATATTCAAGGATATTTCTTCGCTCGCATTTATTAGGTGGCATATAAATCATAAGATTTATTATGATTTTTGAAATATATAATTTTAACTGAATATAACTAACTAACTAACCGTCGCGCCGTTTCCTCGGAGAGGTAGGCAGAGAGGATGGACTGCCACACTGTTATATCCTGACATAACTCTCACGCCTCTTCTACATTCACACATCGTGACATGCAACATCGATTGTTCCTACTTCGAACGTGGCTGCCTTTCAGTAATTTATTAATTTGGTAATGCCGTGTCTTCCTTGGCCTTCCTCGACTTCTTTTTCCATTCACACTACTTGGATATATATTTTTAACAATTATTCCCTCATCCATTAGTTTCATGTGTCCAAACCATCTTAGTGACCCTTTCTTAATTTTATTTAGGACGCATTCATCCGCCTTGCATTTGTTTTTTTTTAATCATTAGATATTCTATCATAATATCCCATAGTAAAACAGGTCTAATGGTAAATACAAATATCTTATTTTTGAACCACAGTTCTTCATAAAACAAGTAAATATTTAATATTGTATAATTCTATTGTAATAAATTCTATGTTTTAATTTTAAAAGATTTGTAATTATTATGACGCGTTATATAATATATTGTATGTTATATGGATATCATCTTCTTCTCTTAAAATAATTAGAAGTTTCCGCCACATACCCGACGCTGTTATAGGGCGTAGCGGCGCCCTTTTGTCAGGTTCGCTCGTACATTCCCTGGGCCTGTCCCCGGTCCATCCGGGACTTGCATTTAAAGACGGCAACAGAAAGGGGCAAAGACGTCTGTTCTGTTCCTATTGTCAGGTTGGACTCTCTTGGGAAATTGACTCCCAGCTATCCCTTCATCTCTTTTGATGTATTCTAGGGGGATGGCAACCAACAGGAATCTGATGCATCACAATGTGTGGGATCCTGGAAGGATCCATCCTCTGCACCTGCGCATTCCAGTGCGTTGTCTGCCCCAACTGACAATTATTTCCAGCTTGCAGATTTCGCGGATAGACGTGTTCCTCACCTCACCTCACCCGTGTTTGGTCATCTCTAAAGTCTGCTACGATCGGTAGATTGACTATGTCAAAACGCTGTCATAGCACAAACTTTGGCGAACGAGCCTTCGCGGTAGCCGGCCCTTCAGCTTGGAACAATCTACCAGCAGACCTTAAGTGCATTGAGAATCAGTCGGAGTTTAGATCGAGACTCAAAACGCACCTTTTCAAATTATGCTTTCCTGACAGAAAGCGTTGATCGACTGGGTCAGGTGGCCCTCATTCAAAATTATCAGCATTTTCTACAGCGCCCTTTAGATGAGTAATTCATAATAATGGCGCTCTATAAATTATCCATTTTTATTATTATTATTATTATCTCGAAGAGTCTTTCCTGCTATTGTCCTCAGCGTCCGCATCTCTGCAACCAGCACATTAGCCTTCGTTCTTGTGGTATCCGCTCTGGTTTCAATGACATAAGCCTCACGCAAGTTTTATATATTTTGACCTTTTTTACATACTCGTATGGTTATATTATATCAAATTCTATGTCTTAACACATTGTCTGCGGGCAGATTTGCGCGTTTATTAACACGCGTAGCTTAAAATTGAAATATACCAGTTTTATGTATTCTTTAAAATATGATATGTTTCTTTCTTTTAAAAAAGTTTTTGATAAAATCACCTTAAAAATCATCTATGATTTTGTGATGTTTCAAATAATCATAAACGTACACATGTATTAGCTTTACAATTTTTCCGATATTATTCACTACTAATAATAACCTTTATAATGTATTTTTTTGAATTGTTGTATTTCCAAAATACCCCCCTGAAATTAAAAAAATGCTCTCGTAGTTGAATTTTTTTTTTGATGATTTCGCACCAGCTTCGTTATTGACAGTACATCAGGTTCGTCTTTCTCATTAGGATTATTTAATAAATATTAATTACTCAACAATTTAAGAATCGGCGTATCTTATTTATAACACTAAGTTTAGTATATTGGCGAAATTGTTACAAGTGTCAGATTGGAGGTTCGAAGCGGAGGACAGGAGGAGTTGGAGGCGAAGAATACTGCAGGCTTAGGCTCGATATGGGCTGTAGGGCCATCGAAGATATAAATAATGCGTTCACTACGTTTAACTGGTTTTTTTTTTAATTAAAAAAAAGGCAAATTTCCTTGGGGCCCTTGTGTAATTTTATGTCTGAAAGGGGGGCCATGGGTCAAAAAAAATTAGAAAACCTATGCTCTAACGTGTAATATTCCTCCAACTCAATTTACAATGAAACCAAGTATCCCATTGTTCATGATGCAGAGAATTTTCTATTTGTTTTCCAGTGTGCAAAAAACATAATATATTTCCCAGCAATATCCCGAGAATGAATGAAAATTCCCTCTAAATCAGAACTCGCTCTAGATAATGTTTATACAGATTTTCACGGTTCCCGGATATTGTCCAGATAATGCTGCGTGCGTTCAGAGGCATTTGGGTTATTTTCTCAACTGTGCTTAATGTAATATAGTTGCTGTTGTTAGTGGAAACAGGCGAAACTGTTTATTTACCTGCTTCTCAGTCGCGTGCTGTGCGATTGTACGAACTTCATTAAATAAACTTTTTTGCCTTTGTGCTGTATTACTTCAAGAACATTTGCGTACGTATAACTTTATTTATGTGCAGCTGGCTCTGCGAGGAAACTTGATATTTAATACCCAGATACATCATGTTTGCACAAAGCCCAAACAGCCATTATAAGTTTATTATTATAGCACACGTGAGTCATTTGGCCGCAGAATTACGTGCCAATAGCCGGCTAAGTTTACGGCGTATTCCCACAGCATTATCAACTCATTATAGCCTACATTATGTTACGCCCTTTATCTAAAAGAACTAATAATTGTTGCAGGTGATAAGCGAGAGATTAATGCGATAAATAGTAATAAACGATATTTTGAGACTCCGCCTCCATCGACTGGCTTATTGGATTAGTCAGAGGCGCGCTGTCTAACGAGGCTTTCTCAAAATTTACGTATTTACGCGCCTACATTTAACCTACAATTTAAGGATTTCTATTTAAAGGAGTGAGGAAGAAGACCCTATTTAAATTCACGAAGAGTGAACAATATATTTAAAAATTCTTGTCATAACGATTTGACTTTTTACCTCAATAGATAACTAACTAACTTCTTCTATATTCGCCATTACTTTGTGTTGCGGATTCATATTTGAATTACTTTTTGATAACTTTGTATCACAACACTTTATTACACTTTTTTCAGACATGTTTCGGGACACAGAAGTCCCTTCTTCAGTGTGTATAAATTTTAACAGCTAAATGAGACAAAATCGTTACTTATATACTAAATAAAATTAAAATGGTAAAGGAGGAGTGGGGGTGGTTCCAAGAAATAGTGTTAATTATATTTTAGCCGGAATAATGGGACAGGGGAAATAAATCTAGTATCGGACTGGAAGTTAAATTAATTTGATTATTTATAATTTCTTCTTTATTTTTTATCGACTTTTTTATTTCTAGGATTTCAAGGTTGTTTAATGTTACTTTTCTATTACTGATATGCAAAACTTCAACGCCGTTATTTTTATCGAAGGAGTGATCTTTTTCTATGAGATGATTCGCGAATTCGGAAAAATTATTATTTGAGAGACACCTAATGTGTTCCTTCATTCTTAAATTAATGTTGCGCGTTGTTTTTCCTATATAATAAGATGGGCAATCGTCGCATTTAAGTTTGTATACTCCCGATTGGATTAGTTTGTCTTCTTTGTCTTTATTATTTATTAACAATTTACCTAGATTATTATTGGTATAGAACGCTTGTCTAATGTCTAACGGAAGATCTTTAGAAACTATATTTGTTAGATTATAGTTTCTAAAGATCTTCCACTAGAAAATTATCCTCCTCTTAATTAACCTCTTTCACTAGAAAATTATAATAAAGAACTAACTACAATAAAACATATTGCTAAAAATAATGGTTACAGTGATAATCTAATCGATAATATTTTAAATAAAAAAAACAAAAATAAGTTTACTAAAACAATTTTGTATACTCCACCTAACTATAATCAGAAAAATAATCAATGGCGTAGAATTTTATATATTAATAATCTAACAAATATAGTTTCTAAAGATCTTCCGTTAGACATTAGACAAGCGTTCTATACCAATAATAATCTAGGTAAATTGTTAATAAATAATAAAGACAAAGAAGACAAACTAATCCAATCGGGAGTATACAAACTTAAATGCGACGATTGCCCATCTTATTATATAGGAAAAACAACGCGCAACATTAATTTAAGAATGAAGGAACACATTAGGTGTCTCTCAAATAATAATTTTTCCGAATTCGCGAATCATCTCATAGAAAAAGATCACTCCTTCGATAAAAATAACGGCGTTGAAGTTTTGCATATCAGTAATAGAAAAGTAACATTAAACAACCTTGAAATCCTAGAAATAAAAAAGTCGATAAAAAATAAAGAAGAAATTATAAATAATCAAATTAATTTAACTTCCAGTCCGATACTAGATTTATTTCCCCTGTCCCATTATTCCGGCTAAAATATAATTAACACTATTTCTTGGAACCACCCCCACTCCTCCTTTACCATTTTAATTTTATTTAGTATATAAGTAACGATTTTGTCTCATTTAGCTGTTAAAATTTATACACACTGAAGAAGGGACTTCTGTGTCCCGAAACATGTCTGAAAAAAGTGTAATAAAGAGTTGTGATACAAAGTTATCAAAAAGTAATTCAAACTAACTAACTAACCATCACGCCGTCTCCAGGGGTAGGCAGAAAGAATGGACTGCCACACTTTTCTTTCCTGACATATTTCTCTTGATTCCTCAACATTCACACATCGTGAAATGCACGCGCGTCGATTTCTTTGACATCTCACATGGCCGACATTCAATATTTGATTTATTTGATCGTGCCACGTTTTCCTCGGTCTTCCTCTATTTATAGTTCCATTTACATCGTTAACATATACTTTTTTTTACCATTCTTTTTTCATTCATTCTTTCCATGTGTCCAAACCATCTTAATGATCCTTTCATTATTTTGTTCAAAATACCACCATTCGCACCGCATTCACTTCTTATATTTTCATTCTCAATAGATTATTATCCATACTTGGATAATGTTGAGGTAAAACATATCTAATTGTAATAAAATGTTGATGAAGCAATTAAAATATTTTAGATTATTTTTATACGTACTGTTTATGCTTTATTAAATAAATTACATTTGAAATAGAAAATATAAATTTATTAGAAAACGCGTATTTATTATTATAATTTTTATAGAGTACCTACAGGAAACAATTGAATGGAAAAACATATTTTATAAGTATGTAAAAACTCGATAAATACATCATTTTTATAATAAACTTAATGCGTTAATACTGTGGAAATCAATAATTGTTTTTTTATAGTTTATTTTTCTCGATTTACGAAGGTTTATGTCATTTATATCGCTCGCCCAATGATAGGGGTACAATATCTTCGTTATACGTCGAGAAAAATAAACTCAAACGTGGAAAAAAACTGTGTTTATAATTCCGAAAAGCTATTTGAATTTTATTATTATATATTGTTATATTTTTAATTGGTATAATATATCTTGACTCCAGATTACTTTGTTCATAACAGATGTAGTTTACTAATACCGGAGATTAAAAGTAAACTTTCCGGCTAACAAAAGCGCTTCGCATCTCAGTTTGATAGTTTCGAAATTTCACCTTGAAACGTAGTAATGGGATGTTATCAACGTATTGACCCACAAACCTGTACTGAACATCGCGGGTTCTCTCGTTTGATCATTACCTGTCTACATAATAAGACTTCAAAGAAAGAAAAAAACCTTTTCTTTCCGATTCCGAAAATAGCGTCTAGCGGAGATTTAGGAGACAATTTATATTTTCGGATAATAAAATCTTTCTTTTGAAATTACAGAACGCGCGTTTTTTAAAGGGCGCATGGCAAATATGGCATGAAGATTCGTTTCATATGTATGTATGTACAGAAATATATAAACCAAGGGTCGTAAGTTTAACCTGTTCTCGTACAGTTTAACGACACGTCTGGCTGTCAAAGTAAAAATCGATTTTCTAATAAACGCGCAGACGTTTTTTTCAGCGGGCTGTTTCAATACTCATACTATTATGGCGTGTATATGTGTATAAATCTAATACGATAATGTACATTTTTATTCAGATTTATAGACTTTTGGGAATGCTATATTTATGACATAAAATATTATTGATTGAACACTTATTCTCAAAATAGATTATAAAACAATTTAATATTCTCCCACAAATATTCAAAAGAATTAGACAAAACAAAATAACAAAAGAAGGGAATTTATGATTATTATATCCATATGAAATAAGAACCAATAAACTTAAGGCATTGCAACACCTTGGAAATCCATAATGACGATATTTTTATGAATTAAAACCCTTTTTTCCACTTTTCCGCCTTCATCTTCGGGAGAACGATATACAATTTATGATTAGTGTTCATATTGTTCCCCTGATATTGAATGCGTAAAACCTTCAAAACATGTCGCGAAAAATAAACTTAAAAGTGGAAAAACAGTGTTATGATTCATTTAGAAAAATTGTCATTACGGAATTTCACAGTGTAAACACCTTAAGTTTGTTCATTATTATTTCATACAAAACTCCATACCGAATCAACGCAAGTAAAATGATGTTATAACTTAGTGAACTAACTAACCTATATGCCGTCTCTCCGAAGGGATAGTAGAATAGTAGATAGAAAGAATGGACCGGTGATCTTCTACCGACCCTTATGTATGGAAGCGAAGCATGGAACTGGCAAAAGAAGGATGAAAGTAGAATAAATGCAGTAGAAATGAGATCTCTTAGACGAATGTGTTGATACTCTGTGTATGATAGAGTGTCGAATGAAAATATAAGAAGTGAATGCGGTGCAAATGATGGTGTCATGAACAAAATAATGAAAGGATCATTAAGATGGTTTGGACATATGGAAATAATGAATGAAGAAAGAATGATAAAAAAGTATATGTTTACGATGTTAATGGAACCAGAAATAGAGGAAGACCGAGGAAAACGTGGCACGATCAAATAAATCAAATATTGAATGTCGGCCATGTGAGAAGTCAGAGAAATCGACGCGCGTGCATGACACGATGTATGAATATTGAGGAAGCGAGAGAAATATATCAGGAAAGAAACTTTGAGAACCTAGGAACCTTTGATATTCATAGAGATATCTCATGTTATTTTTTCCACTCTTTACATCTATTTGGCTTTCGATGTAATGATGTAATTCAACATAAAAAAGTAATAACAATAAAGAAGATGCCCACGATTTGTGCAGTACGCGTATCCGCCAGAAATGAAATGCTTGAGTGTGGCCGAGACTAATGTACAGTGCGCTGCAGTTCGCGCGGAAGCGAGTGGCCCATGGCACATGGCTCACGAAGAGACTGGAGAATTCGGATTAGATTAGCTGCTCCCTATATTTAGAATATGTATGAGGCACGGGCTGTAAACTTAAGTAGGCATATAAATATTTGTGGTCTTGCACATTGCAATGATTTGCGTGAGAACAGTATAACAAAATGGCCGGCCTTTGGAACGGTACTCGCCTAACTGCAGTACAGTTTGAAGCCAACAATTATATTTAGACAAACTCCGCATTCTGTTAATTACGTTAAGCTATAAAACACATAATATTTAACTAAATATTCATATTATATTAAAAATATATACATAATATTAAATGTAAACATTATATTAATATAATATATTAGCAAATCAAATTTAGATGGTTTAGACATGTGGAAAGAATAAAAGAACAAATAATGGCCAAGAAACCTACGTTAATGATGTAAATGAAGCACGAAATCGAGGTAAACGTTGCACGACCAAATCGATCAAATTTTAAATGTCGACGTCCATGCATGATACGATATATGAATGTCGAGAAGCGAGAGAAAAATATTAGAATATAATAGTTTGGCGGTCCATACTTTCTCCATACCTCTTCGAGAAGACAGAATGATGGTTAGTTGGTTTGTTATTTAATAGATTAATCATTATTTTCTTATTTATTATGTATAAATACGCTGCAATTTTGAAGTATGTATGCCAGAAAAGAACAGTTTGGCGTTATTTTCCGTTTAATACTGCGGTGAAACGTCGAGATGGTTTCATTTTTTTTATAAAAAAAATACTAATACCGAGGATATAAATATGGGCTGAACATAGCTCATTATTATGAAGAAGGAATCGGTTGAGGTCCAGTCTTGAACCCAAGTCCCCTAGACCAGGAGCCAAGCGTTTGGTCTCATAGATCACCACCCGATTCTCTTAACCTTTATCAGCCGTCTGTCGTCCACTGCTGAACGTAAGCCTCTTCCGAGGTACGCCACTGCCTCCTATCCATTGCCACTTTCATCCATCCACGTCCAGTAATCCATATAATATCGTCGGTCCAGCGGGCAGGGAACGTCCAACTCTATGGAATCCTGTGTGCGACCTCCACTCCAGAACCCGTCTTCAGCTGTATTTTCTCCTGTACTGCTAAGAAGCTACTAAAGTACAGCTAAGACTATTTTCTAAGCTTTACTTGAACTTGTAAAATTATTTATTTGTCTTTTTTATATACTTTGTATATACAACACTAACTTTAATTTTTTTTTAAATATCAGTCATGTTTCGGACAACCGGTCCTTCCTCAGTGATACTGTAAAGATAGATATTTAAGATATTATAAAACCGTTTACAAATATGATCAGTTTTGACAGATGTTAAAACTGATCATATTTGTAAACAATTTTATAATACTCGTATTTTAAATATGTATTTATAATATCACTGAGGAAGGACCGGTTGTCCGAAACATGTCTGATATTTAATTCATTTTTATTTTTAAAGTTAGTGGTGTATATACAAAGTACGAGTATATAAAAAATAAAACATCTACAAAGACTAATAAAACATCTACAACACAAAGTATGGCGAACATAGAAGAAAATGTAAAATTATTATTTTAAAATCGATTCAAGTGTTTGAACGCTCGAGGTAAAATGCTTTCAAACTATTCTCGCATTGCCCCATTTTCCCCAGCTGCCAGGGGATGTTCGGGCCGGCAGTATTGCGGTTGCTATCGAGGTTCTTCGGTCTACTCGGAAACATCCAGGTAAATGGGACAGCGTAGAAGTCGGGTTTTTCCGCCCTTCGAACGTGTCAGAGCATCCGACGAAATTAAGGGCCTACTCCCAATTTACACGACTTACCGCCTCACGGAGTAAACTTAATTAAACTTCTGCACGTTTCTTTATATATTCGAGATTTCGTTTATAGTTGATGACTGCAGACTAACGACTTTAAAGGGAATACTTCTGCAGATTTTATATTGTGTTTTTGCTTTTTCTAAACTGATTTATTTAATTAAACAGTGTAGGTTCTGTAGCATTGTTGTAAATGTTTACTGAACAGATTTTTTATAATGTATTTTTTATAAGTTCTCTGTTTATTATACTTTATTTTCACAGAAAAAAGGAATGCTTTTAAACCATTGTTTATACAGAAACATTATGATACCTCAACATTATTAACTGTTTAATTTGGAACGCTGTTATACTGCCACAATTTATTTATTTAAATTCTATGAAATTGTCAGGACAGCTGTTTCGCGAATCAATATTGGCATCATCGGGTGTTACAAACCACTGATTGTTTGGCGAAACGGCTGTGGCGACATTTCATATAAATGAAATAAATAATTATGCTATTATAACCGTTTTCCAAATTAAACATTTAGAAATGGTTTTATTAAAATAAACATTAATGCAATGCTAACAGCTGTTGAATAACTTGAAAAAAAAAATTCATAACAATTTTTTATACTTTTCAGTCTAAATATTTATTCTGATGATTGCCTTTCATGTGTTTGGGAATAGAGCAAAAAATTGTAGGAAAATACAATGTTTTTTTAAATATGAGTCCACAAAACAAAGTGATGATCAATTTAGATTTTTTTTAACAGCTTTCGATTATTTTTTACGGCAGCGTTGAAGATTACGTAGATACTTATTACCTGAAGTAAATTTTGTGTTGCAGAAGATTAATTCTAAATTCAAATCATTGTATCCTGAATGGAAATGCGTAGTATGGAAAATATTATTATGATTCAACTATAATAACTTACTAGCTATCACGCCATCTCCGAAGGCAGAAATAATTAACTGTCACACTTTTCTTTCCTGACACTTCTCTCGATTCCTCAACATACTCGTACATACAATGTGTCATGCACGCACGTCAATTTCTCCGACTCCTCACGTGGCTGATATTCAATATTTGATTTATCTGATTATGCCACGTTTTTCTCTATTTCTAGTTCTGTTTACATCGTGAACAATATTCTTTTCTTATCATTATTTCTTCATTCAGTCTTTCCATGTGTCCAAAACATCTTAATGTTTCTTTTATTAATTTGTTTGCGCCGCATTTACTTCTTACATTTTCTTTCGACACTCTCTTACACAAATTTTCCACAAAATTGTCTTAGAGATATCATGTTGTATTTATTAACTATGATTGAATACTTCTTCTTCTTCTTCAAGTGCCCTGTCGGGTCCCCACAACGTTGGCGATCACCTCGGCGAACCTGTCCCTGTCCTGCGCCGCTCGGAACAGCTCCTCCACACTTCGGATGCCGGTCCACTCCCTCACGTTTCGCAGCCAGGACGTTTGTCTCCTATCGGGCCCTCGGCGTCCCTCAATTTTCCCCTCCAATATCAGTTGGAGAAGGTGGTACTTTTCCCCACGCAGTATATGACCCAGATGTGAGGTATTTCGAACCTTGATAGTTGATAGTGCCAACAGTGCAATTTGATTAATTTGATCGTGCCACGTTGAATACTTATTATTATTAAAATAGATGGATTGAGCTAGTTATGATATATTTTTTTACAATAAAAAGCAAACGCGACATGAACATTAATAGGTGATTTGATCTAATTAACAATTTTGAACAGATTATTAACGTCGTGTTTAATTAGCGTCGGTTTTAAGCGGCAAATAACCTACTTTTGTTTGAAGGGAAAAGGTGCGGACTTTATTAATAATTACACAGGAATTCTTCATTCCCGCACGTAACGCCTACGTAGGTTTATAAACCCCGAAAACCTTTTTTTCGTAATTGGCTTAATGCGCCACTGACCCGGGCTTCATTTTACAGATTTTAATGACACTTTAAATTGTTTATTGAGCACGTCATATTTTGATTTGACTAAAAAATAAAACGAACCAAAAGCAGATTAGTTTTTTCGAGGTATTTGAAAATGTTCGGTGCATTAGCTTTAAGTAATTTAATATTATTTATATCTTCATAAATGAGATAATCTGGGGTGAGTCGAGCTGTTCTCAATTACGTTCCATCCACGTCTTAGCAATCCGGTACCACCTCTTCCAGTTAGTGAGATTTCGGTGTTTTTTTTACTTTTCTGCGACTTTCAAAATAGTGTTGAAGTGAACTCAGGACAATAAGTTAGTATGTTACGTATGTATTTTACTGGCTTTTGACGACATGTATAATATAATATAACTAACTAACTAACTAACCATTACGCCGTCTCCCCGAAGGGGTAGGCAGAATGAATGGACTGCCAAACTTTTCTTTCCTGACATAATTGGCTCACGTGGCCGACATTCAATATTTGTGAATGTTACCAATATTTGTAGACAAATACTGGATTTTACCCATTGCGTGTTCGTAAGTTGTAAACAGTGTGTTCGTAAGAAGGGCGGAATGGGGAATGTTGTTAACATAAAGCGATCGCTTAACCCAACCAATGACAGGTCTTGTAAACGCCTCGACCACCATATTCTGTTTTCAAAAAACAATTTACATCTTCGTCTCTATTGAGATACAATTAATCCTTAATTCAATATTTGATTCATTTGATCGTGCCATGTTTTCCTTGGCCTTCCTCTATTTCTAGTTCCTTTTACATCGTTAACATATACTTTTTTTACCATTCTTTCTTCAATCGTTCTTTCCATGTGTCCAACCCATCTTAATGATCCATTCATTATTTTGTCCATAACACCATCATTCGCACCGCATTCACTTTTTATATTTTCATTCGACGCTCTATCATACACAGAGTATCCACACATTCATCTAAGAGATCTCATTTCTATTGCATTTATTCTACTTCCATCCTTCTTTTGCCGGTTCCATGCTTCGCTTCCATACAAAAGGATATAAATATAATGTATAATTTATAATAATGTATAATTGTATCTCAATAGAGACGCAGATGCAAATTGTTTTCTGGGAACAGAAGGTGGTGGTCGAGGCGCTTACAGGACTTATGACCTGTCATTGGTTGGGTTGAGCGATCGCTTCACGTTTAACAATATTCCCCATTCCGCCGTTATGACCACCACGTCTGACAAACTTTTGGAACTTGTATATATGGTAGGTTTCTACACCTATTTTTACATTTTTATGTTCTCTCTACACTAGCGTCCTCTATTAAGATTAGAAAGTATTTGTCTACAAGAATTTGTATACATTCAAAATGTTGTTGAATAATGTATAATATTATATATGTGCATTATATTAAAATATACATACGTATATCGTTTTACACACATACATCTAAGGGATATAAACTCTATTTAATTTATTCTGCTCTCATCCTTTTCTGCCAGTTCCATGCTTCACTTCCGTACATCAGGGTTCGTACTAAAACTATTGTGAACGACCATTTTTTCTATGATAAAACGTTTTTGTTTAAAGAAACATATCACGAGTTGTCTGTGTATTTTACTTAATTTACATAAACTTATACCTATCAAAAAGGGATAATAACAGACCTTCCCAACATATTGGGTTACATGTTATTTCCGGGTCAACTATTGAATTTTCACTCAAACGTGTTTTCCGGCAACCTCTATACCCCCTTTATTCCAAATTCTGAAAATATTTTATATAAACTAACTAAATAACTAACTATCACGCCGTATCCCGAAGAAGTAAGCAGAAATAAAGGACCGCCACACTGTTCCTTCCTTATATACTTCTCTCAATCATATAAATTCATACATTGTGTCATGCATGCGCGTCGTTTTCTCCGACTCCTCACCTGGTCGACATTTAAAATTTGATTGATTTGATCGTGCCACGTTTTCCTCAGTCTTCCTATATTTCTTGTAACGTTGTCGTCATTTACATATACTTTATTTTTATTCTTTCTTCTTACATTATTTCCATGTCTCAATTCTTTCCATCTTAATGACTCTTTCATTCGTTCTGCATTCACTTCTTATATTTACATTGACACTGTATCATATACACATTCGTCTTAGAGATCTCATTTCGTCTGTATTTATTCTGTTTTCATCTTCTTTTGTAGTTTTATGCTTCACTTCCATACATAACGGTTGGTATAGTCCGTTCACTACAGAGAGATGGTTTGCAATAGAATGAGTGACAGTGTGTTTACAAAAAATCTAGACAACAGATTTATCCAAGTTTGTTCTGGTTTTTCCAAATTTGGCCAGATTTTTCCAATTATAACGAGGACCTAGAATACATTTTAGTTAGTAAAATACTGTATTATATTTTTAAATAGGTATATTTTAATAAAAAATAAATATGAATTTTCAGAATATGTTGATTCTATTATAGTTTTAAAAATTGTAATAGAAACAACTGAACAGTATTTTTTAAACTTTACAACACAAAACTTTATTTAAAATAGAAAGGAGCCCTTCATACGTGTAGTTACATATTATATATATACAAAATAATGATTTAAATAAAATTTTCATGAATATGGTCAGTTTTTACAGATGCTAAAATGATTTTTTTCGAACATTTTATGCATTTAATAATAATTAAATAAAACGATGTTTTTAACTACTTCCACTTTTGTCTTTATTTCGACAGCGACCGGTTTCGCCAGGTTCGCTGTCGAAATAAAGACAAAAGTGGAAGTATTCGTAGTTACAAAATGTCGTTTTATTTAATTATTATTTAAATGAACTTCCATCTAGAGATTTTAGTAAAATCATTTGATCGTTTTATGAATTTGCTGTAACAAATATTTTGAATAAATCAAAATTTATCTTAAATCTTTAAGTTCTCGTTTTAAATACGAGTATAATAAGAAAAGAGAATCAATTTTGAATATTATTCAACTACTAGTTGTATCCCGTGAAATATTCACGGAAGTAAACCAAATTTTACATTCAGTTTCATGGTGTTTTGTTTGTTTAATGTCATACAACAATAATCAGAACAAAATTCAAATTATTCCAGAAACGTTCTTGGGCATGCGCGTCGTGTGCATTTCGAATTACTTTCACAGAGAATCGAAGTATTCTTCTCGTATATAAAGTATTCTCATGACATTCGGGTTTTCGCCTATTATTTAATTATTTAATAACTTATCAATTCCGTTTTGGATCTTAACGACAATAGATAAAAAAACAATCCTTTTGATAATTCTCAGTAAAGCTTTTAGTATTGCGTGCATTGCAAACACGCGAGAACTGTGCAGTGAACACGCAAAGCTTATTGGAACTTTCTATACAAGTAGAGATACAATTACATGACAGAATTTCCCTTCTCCGGCAGGTATGTCTGTATTATTGGCGTCCAATCGTGATACCACTCCGAGCGTTTGCAGCTCAATTATTCTGCACTACGTATTGTCGTACTCTACGGTATCTGTATGCGGGACATTATACTATTCCTTGTTGTATCGGAGAGCATGCCAAATGTTCATAGTCTGCAAATATCCCGTTTATAACCTATCCTTATACTCGTACATATAAATAAATATTTTTTAAATATTGGCCAAGCCATAGAGGGCTCAGCCTTTCGTCAGCTGCACTCGTGCACTCCCTAGGCCCGTCCCCTGTCCATGCGGGACTTACGTTTAAAAAAAAATAATCTATGTATATTTGCAACCAAGGGGGACCCAGACCACATTTAAGCTACGCTACTCTCCCTCGATGTCCCGCCGTACACACATAGCAAACAACAGCAACAGCAAAAAAAATCCTGGTTCATATAAGCAACATCCCATTTATTTAAAAAAATATTGTATTGTTTACCGAGGAAAACGTGGCACGATCAAATAAATAAAATATTAAATACCAGCCAACAGGGAAATCGGAGAAATCGACGTACATACATGACACGATGTGTGATTTTTGAGGATTCGAAAGTATGAAAGTATTTAAGGAAAGCACAGTGCGGCGGCCCATTCTTTCAGACTACCCCATCGAAGGCGGCGTGATAGTTTGTTTAGTATTGTATATATATAATATAGACCAATTATTTATTTTTATATTGGAAATGACATGCTTCGTCTTGCTAGAACATACAATTAATATATTATTTATATGGCTATAGATGAATGCACTTTAGATTTGATAGTATGTACCGGTAACACACAAACATTAATTTTAATAGTTTTTAATATAACTTGCGGTGAAATTTATTGTTTCTTGAACAATGATGTTATATAACTCCATATTAAATCATAGATACGAATAAAAATGTCTGTTTTCTAGAATTTGTATTTTATTTTATGGGAATGACCTGTTTTGCCTGTCCTTAGCATTATTAAATTATAATGCCAATGACGAAATTTATCTCTAGACTCTTCTTCTTCTCAGTCGTATTCCTCGTGACTGAGGGCTTGTCCATCCTGTAAACTATTGACCATGCGCTCCTGTCACCCGTCAGTCTTCAGGCTGCAGCTAATGAGAGACCAGTCAGATCCCTGATTTGATCGGACCAGCGCAGCGCAGCGGCTCGGTGGTTGTCCCTGTGGTCGCCTTCCTTCCACTTTGCCCATGATGACGAGCTTTTCAAGGTTGTCCCGTTCCATCCGGGCTATGTGTAGATATCTCTAGACTCATTATCAAATTTCATCTCATCTAAGATATTATAATTTGATAATGCCTTAGACAGGCGGAACATGCCATTCAAATAAAATAAAATAAAACTTCTAAAAACAGACGTTTTCATTTGTATTAATTGCTTTGCTTTGAATTAATAATATTTACTTGGTTCATCCAAAGTTACTTTTGATTAGTTTGCACTTGGAAACATAGTACTAAAACATTTAGTTTGGTTTAGATTGGTAACGTTTATAAATAAATGTATATTTAATAAGTTAGATTGAGTTTGGTGCATGGTTTAATAATTTCAAAGTGATAACTATTCATTTCCATATGCAAACTAATGAACAAGATTTTTCTTGGTGCAAATAATCAAAGGGTTTTCGGTAACCGTTATATTGATTATTAGTAATTTACTACAGGTTAGCCGAATAAATTAACATGTAATATTTAAACATTAATTTTAATGTGACGTGCATTTCTTATGATATGTAAGCGGGTCTTGTCATTGTTCGATAAGTTATAATAAATGCAAGAAATGTATGTTCGTGACGTACGTATACACAACTTTCGCGCGCGAGAGTCGCGACAGGAGTGAACTCGCGCGTCGTTGGTATACATCACTGTGAGGCGAGTGTTAATAGCGTGTATGAGATTTTCTGCTCACATTGGAGATTGTATAATAAATTCTTATATCTTATAAAATCATCGGTGTTCGTCTTTTTTAAATAAATTAAGTTGAATATATCTGACATAACTACTGAAATGATACTTTAAAATAAAATGATTTAATATTAAATATAAAAATATAATGTAATTCTTCTTCTTCTTCTTCTTCCCTTTTGGTAGACTCAGGAGTCTGTTATTTCAGGCGGGTCCTCTTGAGATGCTGAACTCCAGCTTTCTCTCCACCGTTTCGGGGGTCTTCCTGGTCGGCGTTGTCCGTTTGGCGTTCCATGGCGAGCTATGTGTGGTATTCTATTTGAGCTCATCCTTTCTACGTGTTGATGCCAGTATCGCCGTCTTTGACGTCCCCATCTGACCACATCTTCGACCTCGCAGATTTCTCGGATTGCTGTATTCCTAACTCGATCACGTAGGGTCTTGCCATAATGTAATTATATAATCATATTTTATGCTTCTTAATATTCTTTGCGGGTTGATTTGCGCGCTTAGCTTGAAATTGAAATACAATTATAACATTTAATCATATTAATACATTAAAATATGTCACATATTTTTTGTAAAACTGCACAACCAACTGTTTACGCCGAGTCATCGATAGATTTATTTATATCCTTCCCACAGGCATCAACCAATCCAATAAACGGGTATTTATACCCTTCCCGCAGACAATGAGTTAAATATTGTGAGAAAAATCGAATGAGAGAACCATACACGATATAACATAATAATAGACGGCCTTCGTGTGTGTGGTGTCAATATTGAGATAAAACTCGAATACCCGGATTGACGGAAACCCACAACACAAAGCACATAACTCATATTCTCCCCAAACGAAGTTGATTCCACAAACTCGTAAATCTGGATAACCAAATTTTGATGACAGAAAATCGTAAATCTCGTAAATATTCATGAGACAGAAAAAATGTTCCCCTTAATTTACTACTTGTTTGAAATTTTTTGCCACAGCAGAATAATTAATTTGCGTAATAAATTTACCAGGATGGTTTGCGAAATACACATAATCATTTTTAATTTTCTATTATTTTTCCAAATAAAAAAAATATTCAAGTAAAAACAAATAAATTTCTATTACACTCTCGATATGACGGAGCAATCTTCTTCTTCCATCATGGTTTGGATGCAGCAGCTCTAAACAGGGACGTTGTGGTGCAATTGAACCACTCTTGGTCGTTTTTTAGCCAGGATTACCTGCTTTTTCTGACACTTTTTTTCTTCAATTTTACCTTGGATAACCAATCGCAGCACTTTCTATTTCTCGTTTGAAGTATTTAAGGGGTAAGGGGCAGTCAGAGATACGAAAAAAATAAGTATTTGAAATAATTTTTTTTTTTTCAGTAATTTAATTTATTTTATGAAACCAAAACAAAATTTATTTATTGAATTATGTTTTAACTTGTTTTGACCCAAATTTGAAAAAAAATGATAAATTATGTGAGAAGTTATCGCCATATTTGTTGGACTCTATTCCATAATGCGGTGACCATTATAACTTCTTACAGGTTCATCTTAAATCATTCAAATAAAAAAATATATATTTTAATAGTTAACCTAGTGCTTGATTGAAGAATTTTTTTTTAGTTTTTTTAAAACTTTTATTTAATTAAAACAATAACCTGTTTAATTGTTGCATTTTCATTTGAATATCTGTAAGTAAATTATCATAAGCCGGCATTTTGTTTATTTAAAAAAAAGGCTTCTATCAGGCACTAGATTAACTATTAAAATAATATATATTTTTTGTTTGAATGATTTTAGATGAACCTGTAAGAAGTTGTAATGGTCACTGCAAAGCACCACTTATGGAACAGGGTCCAATAAATATGGCGATAACTTCATATTTAATTTTTTTTCTTCTAATTTGGGTCAAATCAAGTTATAACCTAATATAATAATTCAATATTGTTGGTTTTGTAAAATAAATTAAATTACTGATAAAAAAAAATTGTTTCCAGCGCTCTGTGGTCATAATAGTTTTTCTATCATTTTTCATTCACTGTATTACTTCCCCGTTCGTGACTATCCTTTCATTCTACAATATATTCTCATTTCAATGGTATCCACCTTTTATAGTAATCAGATGTTACAAAAAACTTATTGTAAATATTTTTTTTATGAATAGAAGATAATAAAGACCTAATTAATTCGAATCGGAATAATCAAACACCGTTTTGTCGAGGTCTCGTACACATCCGTACCATTGAACATGACATTGTTATCATCAAATCAAATAAAATCAGTTTATTAACTCAATAGACATTACAAACAGGAAAATGTTTAAGGCATCTATTAAGTACAGGTAAAATATTATAAAAATACAACTAAGTACCAGGAACGCATTAGAGATAGTTCGGCATTAGGAAGACAAGATACTTTCCAAAGTCAATAGTATTTGCCCCCTGAACGTACTTTCACTAACATGAAAGACGTCGATCTCCGAGGAGACCGCGTTCAGCAGACTAATTGCTCTTCCCACCGGTGTCACCAGAGGCAGATTGGTTCTGGCGGCCGGTAGGTAAAACAATCTGTGCTGTCGCTGTCAGAGATATCTATCGGGGACAAAAAGATCAACAGCCTCCAGTACGGCCGAGTTCTCAAAGTATCCCCTAATTAATCTGAAGACATGGGTTATTAGATGTCCATCTCTTCGAAGCTGTAAAGAATTGGTTCCGAGCATTCCCAGAAGAAATGCCGTGGGATAGAGCCACGGATAACTACCATACTCCCTCATGTAGAGATACATGAGGGAGTATGGTAGTTATGCAGAGATCATATAATATTCTCTACCGTAATTGCATAAAAATGGCGATTTTTCCGTTCGCATGTTCGGTTGTTTATCAATACAATTTAGTGGGTACACCATTCTTGTTATTATCGATAATATCCAATTCATTGAGTGTACACCTCCATTATACTGTCAACAGCGGGGTATCCCATTTATTTTCAGTTCAATAATACAGCAACGGGAAAACAACCGGTGTCCAATGATGGATAATATTGACATTTCGCTTTATTTGACGGCATGAACCGTTCTATTTATGATGCCATGTATCTACCGGTATACATTGTATCGATCTTGTCTAAAAATAACGCGGTTACTGATAAAATACAAGATTTTGGGATACGTAAACAGCTATTGACTTTTAACAAATGTTGCTTCAGTGAACGACTTCATCTTAGTGCTATTCCATCTCTTTCCGGAAGTCGGCTATCATCTCATGCCACTGGAATGAGAAACATTTATGTTCTTACACTTAACTACTACATTGCCATTGTATAGAAATCTTAAAACCTTGTGGTATTATATTATATGTAAAATATTCCTTAGACAATCCATTGTTTTGTCCGAAACACTATGATACATCAACATTATAAAATGTTTAAATTTATAACTCTGTTGTAACGTATCACGATGTATTTAAAATTTATTTGTTAATGCTACAGCTGTTTTATCAACCTATGTTGGCATCGTCAGGTGTTACAAATAACTGAAGTTGTTCACATAATACTTTCTTGCTTTCTACATTATTTCCTTTAAAATTCTGTCAGAAATCGTTTACCACACAAACGTATAAGGAATAGCGTTTCTACAGTATATTTTGCTCTTAACCATCTTCTGCCAGTTCCATACTTGTAAAATAGGTAATAAGTCTTATAAAATTAAGTGCTTTAAATCTATATCATCTATCCTTCTCTCCTTTCATCTCTGTGGCCCCACAATCCTGGATGGACCTCAGCCGCCTCCATAAAGTTCCTTCAGACGAGGCTATCTTGAACCCTGCACTCCTACACCTCAGGTCCGACTCCCAATATTTGCGGGTCTTATTATTATTTATTGTTTTGTTGAATCGCTCTTTACATCATGACAGCATGAGCCAAATCGTTGTAAAGGGTATTATAGCTATCATAGTGATTTTCGTGACATGTGATACGTAGCTAATCTATCGCCATTTTATTGTCGCGTGAATTCTACACCAGACCAAAGACAGTGTGACAATCACACTGCCCTCGCCGGGAATCGAACCCGAAACCTTCGGGGTGGCAGTCAATCAGTGGCGGTACTCCCATAGAAGCCCAGAAGCCCAGCTTGCGTAAGAAATTTTGAATCAAAATCTCTCCTGGCTTACAGAGGTTCAGCTCTTGTGGCTATTCCTCTTACGTCTGATGGGAACATTGTTGGAAGGTGATTTGGTGGGTTGTTGGTTTATGCGGGGGCGTGATTACTTAGATTTGGGGGTTTTGATTTAAAATTTCTTACGCAAGCCGGGCTTCGAGGCTTCAATGGGAGTACCGCCACTGCAGTCAATGCACTTACCACTCGGCCACGAAGGTCGGTTCTCATAACACTGTCCAACTAACGATGCCGCGGTCTTTCCACGCTGCGTCTTCCCTCCGGTCTTACCAGATGTCTTGTTCACTTAAGCTGTTGTAATTTTATAAACTTGACTACACCGCGTCACTAAATTATTCTGTTTGATTCAGGTTTTCGAATAAAAATCAAGCCCACGCGTATCAAGTAATCGATAAATACTTTTTGTATGTTTTTAGTGGGTTTGTATTTCTTTCATTGCACGACTAAATCTCCCGAATACATAAATTCTAATTCCCATTTGTTTTTATTCCCGTATAGTAACGTTAACATTTTTATTTCAAACCGAATCGATTCAACCAAAACAGTGTGTTTCTTATATCAATGATATATCGCGTTCGTATTTATGGCCGGCCCTGTATTCAACACGTTAAACGGGGGCGGGAAAATATGGCGGGAAACTGTTATTCTTGCATGTTTGTTTGCCGTGGAGTTTCTCCATTTGCTCCCTAATATGAGTAGACAATGGATAATGTGAAGATCCCCCAAACAGAGACAGTCTCCGTACTCTGCGTCTCCCGCCACAGAGCGTGACAACGGTGAGACACTCGCGTTACTGTATCCCCTTCGGATGGGATACGCGTCTACACTCTAGTGGGTATAATATACCATGTCTGAGTAGGCATTTTAGTTTGCCACTTGCACCGTGTTTATCCTACACTTGACGTGTATTAACGTTTCACGATGAAAAGGAATTATATCGCTACAAATATTTACATTAATTATTTTGAGAGTTTTATGTTGAAGCTTCCAGCAAAAATCTTTTGAATATTTTCGAATGACGTAATACTCGTATCATATATTTTCTGTGTGTATGATTGCTCTTTTTATTCTCTGCTCACATTTGAATAATACAAATATGAAAATATGTTCACTCAGTTATGACACTACACTTTATTTATTTTTTAAACAAACCTGTTTATTTATGTAAGGAAGTTTCAATATTATGAAAATATAATATTATATGAATTCATATCATCACGAAGTAAAGGAAAATATCATTATTTTTTAATGTTTATCTAATTAACTAACTATCACGCCATCTCTCCGAAGGGATTTACAGAAACGATGGACCGCCACACTGTTCTTTCCTGACAAACTTATCACGATTCCTTCATTCATACATCGTGTCATTCACGCTCGTCGATATATATTTTTATTACGCATATTTTTACAATAATTACAAAGCAAACATGTTTATATTGTTAATCTTCTTCTTCTGACTGTAGATCTTAAACTAAAAACTAACTAACCATAACGCTGTCTCCCCATACTTCTCTCGCTTCCTCTACATTCATACATCTTGTCATGCCCCATTGTATCATTGTAGATCTTGCGATCTGTTTATGCAGGATATCAACTTTCTTCCTGTGATGAAGACGACCAGCCTTCTCTCCATCTCTTAGGCGATTATCCTGGTGGTCGAAGGCCTTCTGGAGTCTCGTACATCACGATATTAGGAATTCTTGCTGGGTCCATTCTCTCGATGTGGTCCCTCCAGAATCGTCTTCTCTGCATACTCCATCTCACTGTGTCTTAAATTTTGCATGATTTGCGAATTTCTTCATTGGGTATCTTATCTCTAAGGGTTCTCCCCACAATAGGTCGCAATGTTCTCATTTCTTCTACTCTTTAGAGATGTTTGGTTCTGATATTGTTAATGATTTTAAATATTCGAAAAATATAAAGGTTTTTTATTTTTAAGTATTTCATATTGTTTTCGGCGTTACGAAGATTTGATTGATGGTATTCTTCTTGTCTGCATCTGTAATATGAAAAAATAATGTTCGGGAAATCTTATTCGACATTGAAAATATGTTAAATAGCGGGGACGAGTATATGTGTATTTGTTCATTGATAAGTATTTATTGTTTCTTAAACATTGATGTAAATAATTAATATGAATGAAAAAGTCTGTCTCCTAGGATTTTTTATTATGTTTTAGATGAAAAGACACGTTTTGCCCTTCTAAGGCATTATCAAATGTAACATTTGATAATGCCTTAGAAGGGCGAAATATGTCATTCAATCTAAAATATAATAAAACTCCTAGAAGAGAGACGCTTTCATTCATTTTAATTATTTGATTTGTAGTTTTACATCGTTGTTCCAGAAACAATAAATATTTATGTAAATGTCCATATTAAATAATTAATATAAATGAAAACGTCTGTTTTTTTTGCCTTCACACTTTTAGAAAACAAACGTTTTCATTTGTTTTAATTATTCATCGATAAGTGTTTCGTTAAGGGTTTTATAGTATTTGTTATTTTCTAGTTTTTCTTGTAAGTTAAGGGTATTATATTTTAATTGGTAAATATTTTCTCCAAATCTGTTTTATACGCTCGGAATTCTATTTTGAATCTCTGTAGATCAAGATTCATTACTGCAGTGTCTGCGGAATATTTATCCATGTTTATTGGTATTAGGAAGTGTTGAGGTACACGCAAATATCCAAATCGTATGATGAGGCGAGAGACTGAAGACACAGGCTTTGTACTGCCTTGGTCGAAAGTATTAGGCACCATTAAGTTTTTCATGTTGTATAGTAATATTTATCTTGTTTTTTATGATAATATAATATGTCGCTGGCTCATCATGTACAATAATTTGTACATTTTGCGTACATTGATCGTAAAATGGACATTTGAACAAAAATAATAAATTCAGTACCCGAGAGCCGTAAAGTCTTAAGCGATTTTTTGTACGAAATAAGTTATGATGGTTATGTCAGATTTTCTTCATGTTATGATTCCGTCTAGGCCAAATGTCTGCCCCAACTGGTACTTTTTACTATACTGTATACTGTGTACACTATACGAGTATATTAACCGTTACCACTCCATTATTTTTTGATATTGTTTGTCAGCCAACTCTAATTTAAATAATGTCAAAATATTTTTATTGATAGGTAGTTACAAAAAAATCTTAAAAATTAATTTGTAACGATTTATTCTTCAAATAAAAAACAATTAACAAAAAACATTCTGGACGACTTATACTTTTGTATAGTTAGGTACTTTTTATCATATCATATAACAATCTCCAGGATGAAAACCAGGTTTTCTGGAACAGGTCTCACAAAACCACACTGTTTCCCGTCTTCCCCCTGGAGTCTTTCTGTTACTGCACACAGTACAGTCTTTAGAACCTTTGTCCAGTTTCGCAATGAAGTGGGTCTTGTACTCTAATCGCTCCTCTGCATGACGTATCACGCGAAGTTCCCGCCATTTTAGGTTATGTGAATTTGCAAGGATTATTTTATAGTAAAATAAAAACGGAAAACAGTCAAAATCTTATTAAAACGTGAAATTAAATGTTTTTTTAACGAATAATCACAAGAAACAACGACACGTGTCAAGTTTTGCGCGCGAAAATACACCCCGCACGCAAGGCTTAGCTTGTCGGCCGCCAGCCGACAACTGAGTTGTAGCGTACATAAATATAGCGATGTCGGCTGGCATTCGACAAAGAAGTGGTAAGGGTTAATCATTATATATTGTACTATACGCTGTATTCATGAAAACATATGTACCTGTAAATGAACATACTTCATTTCGGCTGAAAATTGACTTAAGACTTTATAACTTTTCTTCTTCATGTGTCATGTTGACGACCTTCGTGGCAGAGTGGTTACGAGCTCTGACTTCCACGCCAAAGGTCCTGGGTTCGATTCCCGGCGATGGCAGTGTAATTGTCACTTGGTCTGGTGTAGAATTCACGTGACAATAAAATGGCGATAGATTGGCTACCTATCGCATGTCACGAGAATCAATATAATAGCTAAAAATAAAAATAAAAATTGTATACTGTAATTGGGTCCAAACGACCTGTTGTGTACATAAAAAAAAATAGAATGTCGGTACCCCGACGACGGCTATCACTTGAGAGTGCATGTGCCAATCCCATTCCAGTCACGAATGTTCTTGAGCCAAGATATCCGTTTTCTCTCAACAACTCGACGACCCTCTATTTTGTCCTTATGGGGGTATTTCTAGTCTAGACGTCCGAATTTTTGGTTTGGTGGTAAATATTTCTACCATCCATTTTTTCATAAATTATTTATTAATATTTCAGCAATATAAAAAAGTACAATTATAAATAAATAAATAATAATCCAAAAAGGTAAAGGCCCGCAAAGTGGGGGCTAAAAAAAATAGTACGTCCTGGTTGACATGATTCCAGTCCTTCCAGTAATCTGAGAAAAAAAATCTTTAAAATTCCTTAAAAAAAAAAAGACCAAAGATTTAAATCAATGATATTACAATTTATTTTACAATCTTCAAGATTAGCAGAAAATAGCTCATTATTATGAAGAAGGAATCTGGTCGTCTCCAGGCTCGAACCCAAGTCCCCTGGATCAGGAGCGAAGCGTTCTATTTCCTAGATCACCACTCGATTAATAATCCGATCTTAAAGAAAATGGATGTCGTTATCGCATAATGTAGGGAATTTTGAAAAAAAAATCGCAAAATGGCGGCGAATTGAAAATAAATAATCGCTTTTGCCCTATTTGTTTCAATTTTAGAATTTTTTTTTAATATTAAAAATAAAATAGGAAAAATAAAATCGATAAAACGATACTCAGATATATAAAGAAGCTCTGTGCAAAATTTCAAGTAAATCGGTACATTAGAACTTGAGATATCATGTCAACCGTATCGAAAAAAGTTAGTTTTGGTTAAACGCGTTTAAAGTTTGGAGTCGAGTTTCGCGCGATCTAAGTCGTTTCATGGTGTGCTATACTTACACTTTCTCAACCAGCGATTCCAGCCTCGTACAATTTTCGACCATCCATGAAGTCGATTTCTAATGATTTATTGGGTAATTTTTTTTTTAATAATGTGGGCTTTCCCAAGTAATCAGAGTTTGCCTGCCGTCTATCGTTTATTCGTCTGGCCAGATCGATTAAGTCGGTGCGTCAAACATAGCTGTAACTTCGAAAATATTCAGAATTATAGAGAATTCACACAGGGTAATATTTTTGAAGGTCTAATCTTTAAAAATAAAAATAGTTTTATTCAATTTTCTACACTAGAATACCCCCGTAATGATCTAACGCAGCAGCTCGTACTTTTTCCTCTAAGCACATGACCCAGGTAGGACACCTTCTGGACCTTAATATCAGTCAGCAATTTTCTATATATTCTTGTATCTCTTTGTAGCACAACAATATTGTTAACCATATCGGCCCATAGAATGCGTAGCATTCTACGATGTATCCATAACTCCAATGCCTCTAGCCTGTTTACGGTGCTGATTTTGAGGGTTCATGACTCCACTCCGTACACGAAGCACTGAATTTGCTGTACGAATTTGGAGGAAGCTAGAGATGTGTGTCAGGATAGAGTAGTATGGCGGTCTTTTATTTCTGCCTACCCTTCCATTGAAATGGAGTGATGATATATTTGTGTTTATTTGCAATTCAAATGCAAGTATAATTTTTAAATCAATTATAAGTCCAATGTCATAATTGTAAATAGAAATATATCCAGACAAGCAAAGATGGCAGTACACAATGAAGTTCTAGTGCCAACCCTCATGTATGGAAGTGAAGCTTGGAGCTGGCAAAAGAAGGATGAAAGCAGGATAAACGCCGTAGAAATGAGATCACTAAGAAGAATGTGCGGGAAAATGTTGTATGATAGAATACCGAACGATGAAATAAGAGAGAAATGTAAGGCAGATGACTGCATCATGGATAAAATAAATAAAAAGATCCCTGAGATGGTTTGGACATATGGAACGAATGGATGAGAGTAGTATGGTTAAAAAGTTGTACACAAGCAGCGTGAGTGAAAAAAGAAGCCAAGGACGACCGAGGAAAACATGGCATGACCAAATTAATCAATTACTAAAAGGCGGCCACATTCGAAGTCGGAATAATCGACGTGCGTGCATGGTACGGTGTATAAATGTAGAGGAAGTCCGAGAGTCCGAATCCATCCTCTCTGCCTACCCCTCCAGGGAAATGGCGTGATGGTTAGTTAGTTATAAGTCCAAACATTTGAATTTGTTTTTTTTAATTAGTATGATAGTTAAATTGCAAGGTTTAATTAACATTTTTAATAACATTAAATTAAATTAAAGTAAATAATCTGGTCATTATCGTGTTTTATTTCTGTGCCTGTTCTATAACGAATATCCGACACGGCAGAAGCTCAGTGGGCAAGTACTCCCGTACCCGTACCCGGGACCTGACGAAAGAATTTAATAAAGGTTTATAAAACCCAGAAAAATTACATTCACCGAATTTTTTGTATGCTAATAGAGTATAACCCGATTACAGCGACCTTAGTTATAAAGTCAACACGGTTATGATGGTATAATTTGGTTTGTCAAATAAAAGTTACATTTTTTGTCATATTTTACCCGCTTTATTCGTGTAATCAGTTATTGAGTAATCGCAGTATCATTGATAGTAATTTGCGTTTAAGAATAACGTATTATATAACAAAATAACAAAAAATAAATTGTGTTATAATACACGTATGTTTCGTTTATTCCACTTGTACTATAGTTTCGACCGGTTTCAGTAATTCTCTGCTATTCTTCTGGAGGATAAACCATCAGGCCTTTTCCCGTAGGTATAGGCAAAGAGAATGGACCGCCGCACTACTCTATCCAGGCACACCTATCTAGTTTCCTCCACATTCATACAGCGAGTCATACACGCACGTCGATTCTTCCGACTTCTGACATAACCAACCTTTAAAATTTTATTAATTTGGTCATGCTATGTTTTCCTCGGTCTACCTCGACTCCGTACTTCATTTACATCATTAACGTATACTTTCTTAACCATTTTTTCTCCACCCATACGCTCCATATGTCCGAACCAACGCAGCGATCCTTTCATAATTTTGTTCATAATACCTTATTTCGCTCTAAATTCATTTCTAATATCAGCATTTGAGATACTGTCGTATATCGTTCTACCACACATACGTCTTAGGGTTACCGCATTTATTCTGCTCTCATCCTTCTTCTGCCAGTTCCATGCTTCGCTTCTGTACAAATAATCATAATTTTTCTAATATCGCTAATAAAACAAATAATCTACCCTTTTAAATTCATGAATTGCCTGTGGATTATTGCTGTAGATTTGTGCGTTAATATAACTACGTTGCTACGCAGAAGTACCAGTTTTGGAGATAGCGTGTCCAGGAAACTTTTGGTTAAATAAATCCACTGTTAGATCAGCTATATGACAAGTAAAATAAAAACTTTTGAAACCACATATTCTGCATATCAATATTATCTAATTCTCATCACAAAAAATACGTATCATGCTTCTGTATCGTTCTCCATTCACGGTAAATCAGTTGCCTTCATCATCATAGAAAATGTTAGGTCCAATGACTCCACCACACCAAACTGCAACTTTTTGTGGATATACTCGTATACCTTGTTGAAAGATTTCTCTGGGGTTTTCTTCATTCAAAATACGACAGTTTTACATAACCGTTGATATGAATATGCGCCCTCATCTGTGAAGATGATTTTTTTTGTTTTGTTACAGTATAAATTTAACAAAATTGCGACGTTTAAAATGATCAAGCGGTTTCACATCTTGAGTCATTGGGAAATTTATATAGGTTTTAAGAGACAAATCCTTTTTTTAAATTCGACTTGTGATTTTTGCAATGCCTAATTGCTGTAAACGACGTCTTATCAACATTCTTGGTTCTTCTTAAAATGTGTGGATTACACTTCTTTTCTTTTTCCAAATCTCAAAATAAAAATCCTTAATGGAACAACTTACAATGTATTAGATTATATATAACTTTGCTTCCGCCGTTTTGCAATAGATGGCAGTAGCGGTAAGTGGTAGTTGGAATAAATAGATCATAGATGTCATACAATAAGCTTAAGTATTTGTAAACATAACGCCATCGAAATATTAGTCGATTTGTGTCTGCATCATAAAGTTATTCCCGATTAAACATGTCAGCTTACGAGCCAAATTCTCGTCATTTGCGGGAGGTTTTAATTGTATGCTTTAATATGAAGAAATCTGCGGCTGAGGCTAATCGAATGCTCTCAAATACCTATGATGAGGCCGCTATTAGTGAAAGAACGTGCCGAGAGTGGTTTCAACGCTTCAAGAACGGTGATTTTAACGTCGAAGACCAGCATGGCGGTGGAAGAGAGAAGGTTTTCGAAGATGCAGAATTGGAGGCATTACTTGATCAAGACTCGTGTCAAACGCAACAAGAATTGGCAGGATCATTGGGAGTGACGCAACCAGCCATTTCAAAACGCCTGAAAGTCATGGGAATGATTCAGAAACAAGGAAATTGGGTGCCGTACGAGTTGAAACCGAGAGATGTTGAACGGCGTTTGTGTGTTTGTGAACAGCTGCTTGCAAGGCAAAGACGGAAGGGATTTCTGCATCGCATTGTGACTCGGGACGAGAAATGGGTTCATTACGATAATCCCAAGCGCAGAAAATCATGGGGATATCCCGGCCATGCTTCCACGTCGACGGCCAAACCGAATATTCACGGTTCCAAGGTTATGCTCAGTATTTGGTGGGACCAGCTCGGCGTAGTGTATTATGAGTTGTTAAAACCGACTGAAACAATCGCAGGCGATCGTTATCGAACGCAATTAATGCGTTTGAGCCGAGCATTGAAAGACAAACGGCCGCAATACAACGAGAGACATGATAAAGTGATTTTACAGCATGACAATGCTCGACCCCATGTTGCGAAAGTGGTCGAGACATACTTGGAAACTTTGAAATGGGAAGTCCTACCCCACCCGCCGTATTCTACAGACGTTGCTCCCTCGGACTATCACTTGTTTCGATCAATGGCACACGGCCTAGCTGACCAGCACTTCCGGTCTTATGAAGAAGTAAAAAATTGGATCGATTCGTGGATCGCTTCAAAAGATAACCAGTTTTTTCAACGCGGGATTCGTATGGACAATACTTTGAATCATAAATGTATAACCAGTTTTTTACGATAAAGCCTCGAGTTTCGGAAAAAAAACGGCGGAAACAAAGTTATACACCTAATATAACAAATTTCAGTTTTGGATTCAGTATTGATAGTTTTTTTTATCTTGTTCTTCGTATCAATTGCAATGGCAAGAAGTGCTCTCCTCTCTTACCATTGTTGTGGAAGGTTTCGCCGACTATTTGTCATTTCCTAGGGCGCCGGGTGTTATAGTAACGCTACTCGTGGAGGCGCCTTCCTTGCCTCCGTTGACAATTTTTTAATAAACATTAGGTTAATATTATATATATGGTAGCATGTAACATAATTGGCCTTTCATAATTGGTTATTTATGTATTTGCCTAGGCAGCGATTGTTTTATATGAATACAACAATCGCTGTTTATCATCCTATAATATTGATGACTTTCACGGAAGAGTGACAACAGCTATGACTTTCACACCGAAGGTCCTTGGTTAGATTTCCGACGATGACAGTGTAATCTCACACTGTCTTTGGTCTGGTGTATAATTCATGTATAATTTACGTGACAATAAAATGGCGATATATTAGCTACCTTTCACAGGTCACGAGGATCAATATATTAGGTCCTTACATATGAAATTGGCGTTTTTTATGGGAGGAACACAAAGTTGATATTTTTTAAATATAATATATTTATTTAATCAAAGTATGTACCATTGCTATCTATGTACTTTTGCCATCTCATAGGTAGTTCATCGATCCCTTTACTAAAAAAACCATTCGGACGGGAATCGATAAAATCTTTGCAGTCTGTCTGAAGACTGCCCCATCGGAGTTGAATTTTTTCCCTTGCAAGAAGTTATCCAAATTTCTTAGACATTCAATTGGATGTCTTAGACATTCCAATTGAAGCTCTTCTAATTTGGTAGCCGTCTGTTGTGCAGCGTGGTCTAGCGTTATCATGAAGCAGCAGTGGCCTAGAGCGATTAACCAGCCTCGGTTGTTTAGCAGCTAGCTTTTCCATCATGGTTTGCAGTTGCTGACAATAGACATCTGCCGTAATCGTCTGGCCAGATTTAAGAAAGCTGTAGTGAACGACACCAGCACTAGTCCACCAAACGCTCACAAGTAACTTTTTTGGAGTCAATTTTCGCTTGGGGCATGGTTTGGCTGGTTCGGCAGGGTTCAGCCATTGCGATGAGCGCTTCCGATTATCATACAGGATCCACTTTTCATCACAGGTAATGATTCGATTCAAAATCCTTCATTATTGTGCCGGTTGAGTAATGCAACGCAGCAGTCAACGCGCGTTTGTTGATTTGCTTCACTCAATTCGTGAGGTACCCACCTTTCAAGCTTTTTCACCTTCCCAATTTGCTTCAAGTAGATCAAAGCAGTTTTATCACTAATACCGCAGCCTGCAGCTAACTCGGACGTGGTTTGCGATGGATCCGCTTCCACAATAGCCTTCAATTCTTCATTATCAACTTTGGTCTCCGGCCGTCCACGGGGCTTGTTCTGCAGGTCGAAATTTCCAGAACGAAAACGTTGGAACCAAAAACGCACTGTGTTTTCTTTTGCGGCACCGTCGCCATACACATCATTAATCCTTCGAGCCGTTTCTGCAGCACTGGTGCCACGGTGGAACTCGTACTCGTAAATAACGCGATATTTCAAGTTTTCCATTTTGTAAACTGAGTGACGCAAAGAAAAAAAACAATTGAGGAAAAAACAAATGAATTTTAATTTTCGAAACACAAATACTTGAGTAAATAGCTGTATAAATTTGAATTTGGAATTCCTAACCAAAGAGAAGATATTTGAGATCAAAGTTGCCAGTACGGCAAAACGCCAATTTCATATCTAAGGACCTAATAATAGCTATATCTGTTTATTGTTTCTTATAAAATTCCATATTAAATTATTAATACGAATGGAAACGTCTGTTTTCTAGATGTTTTTTTAAATATTTTATGTGAATAACATGTTTCGCCTGTCTTAGGTATTTTTGTCGACATTGATACATTTGATAATGAATACTTCTAGAAAATAGACGTTTTCATTTGTATTCATTATTTAATAACTATACCCTTTACATCGATTTGGCTTACGCTGTAATGGTATAAAGAGCTTTTCAACAAAATAATAATAATGATATAAGTTAAAATGAAATATTCACGATCGTACTCGTATGTACAATATGTGGCTTTGTATTCCCTTGATTTTCCATGCCAACAAGGCAGACGTATGGACGTTCCGTACCCATTTCTCTTTAAAATTGAATCCCCGGCGAGTAATTTATTATGGATCTAATAGTGTGGTACTGGAAGTGCACTCTGGAGAATGTTCCGTACGCGAGAGGAGCCGAGGTAGCGGAACGGTCAAAGATCTCCACTTTATTATTTATTTGCCAAGTCATGTTCGGTATTATTTCTGAGCAAATGTATCTACCATTAACCATTTATTTTATTTTTTCAAATTCTAACGATAGGATATCAGGAATTCGAATTATGAATGAAAGAGAATCATATGTTGGTGTGTTGTACATACTCGTATAACTTATAACTCAGCTTGTATCAAAAGTTTAAAATGAGTAATTCATACGAATGAAAACGTCAGTTTTCTATAAGTTTTATTATATTTTATGGGAATGACATGTTTCGCCCTTCTAAGGCATTATCAAATGTGACTATCCTTCTCTTCCTTAATGTATTTCCAATCTATAATTAGATTCAAAGAACTCTTCATTCGTATTAATTATTTGATATGGAGTTTTACATCATTGTTCAAGAAATAATACATTAAAAATGAGTTTTTGATCCCAATTGGTGTTTAACATAATAGCCAACAGCAGCGTGGATGTAAACGGATTGAATAATATAAGTGAAATTTTTAGGGTGAAGCAAACGTCACCCTAAATGTTACCTGTGGTACATGATACAGGACACACGTTACAATATTCGTCTCTAAGTGCCGTCTCCTCTGCGAAGGTTGTTGATCATCAGGGCTATTTCCACCTTGTTCACTACGGCCCTTAATAGTGATGTGGTGCTACTTCCGAACCATTGTCTTAAATAATGCAGCCAAGAGATTCTTCTCCGACCTGGTCTTCCTCTTCCTGGTATTTCTACCTGAATTATCAGTTATAGGAGTCGGTATTTTTCTCCTCTCAATATACGTTACAATATACAGTTTTTTCTCATTTATGTTTAAACCATTTAGTACATTTGTAATAACCAGCCTTCAATTGTTTTGAACTAAAAAAAAAATTGTTAACACGTGACCCATGATTACCTTAATTAGGAATTTTAGAATTCGGTCCTTAGAGTGCTCAGATCTGGTGATAAAAAATATAATTAATTTTTGGTTGATTTCTATTGTTAAAAAGAAATATCTTTTCTTTAGTGATTTTAATACTTTTGATTGAAATGATTTGCTTGTACTAACTAACTAACTAACTAACCATCACGCCGTCTCCCCGAGGGGGTAGGCAGAAATAATGGACTGCCACACTTTTCTTTTCTGGCATATTTCTCTCGATTCCCCAACATTCATAGATCGTGCCATGCACACGTGTCGATCTCTCTGATTCCTCACGTGGCCGATATTCAATATTTGATCGTGCCACGTTTTCCTCGGTCTTCCTCTATTTCTAGTTCCATGTACATCTTTAACATATATATTTTTAACCATTCTTTATTCATTCATTCTTTCCATGTGTCCAAACCATCTTAATGATCCTTTCATTATTTTTTTCATAACACCATCGTTGATTGTACTAATATTGAAAAAAAAAATATTAGATTTATTACTAATTTTACCTTGTTTTCTTTTTTATTTGTTTTTAATACATATTTAAAATCCGTATTTGAATGCAATTGAAAAGCACTTTGTATTAACAGACTTATTTAAAAAATATATACGTTTCAGACAGCCAATATAATTATTCTATATTAAAAAAACTTACTTCTATACTAAATGGAATGGGGTGGAATTAAATCTTAAGGTAGGAATTATTGTTATATAATCAGGTCGTCAAATAATGAAAACATGTTGAAAATGGGGTTAAACTAAATTAAGGTTATTATTATTAATTTTTACGTGTAACATAAATTAAATAAACACAAAAGTCCGGATCGTCCATGTCAACATGTGCAACATCGAAAAAAACATTATGTGTTATTATATTATGTGCTAAATTAAACAAACGGTGGATTCGTGGAAAATAAATTAAATGGACAATATGTGCACCATCTAAAAATAACATTTTGTGTTAAATTATTTTTATTTTGTTATTTTATTTTATATCATTGAATTTTATATTATTTGTTTTAGACTTATTTTGTGGATATTTTACGATCAAAGTGTGCGCGGGGGAGATGCCTATTGGTGGCGATGAGGTTCGCAACCCATCACACCGCGTCTCCCGCGAAGCGAAAAGAGAAGGATGGAGTGCCGCATCGGTAAAAGTGTGACATTCCATTCTTTCTGCCTACCCTTTCGGGGAGACGGCGTTATGGTTAGTAAGTAAGTAAGTTATTAATTTTTTTAATGTTATTTCATAAAGTTGTAGGATATTTTTTACCAAGTTTCTATTATTAATTGTTAAATTTTAACACCGTCGCGTCGCCTTTATAATGATCTTATTTAATAAGGTGGATAGCGAATTCATAAAAATATTATTAGAGAGAAATCTTATTTGCTCTTTAATTCTTATACATACTCGTATGATATTAAATTTACGCATTGTTTTTCTTGTGTTTGTTTTTTTTGTTTAAGTGTCGCGCTGGTACGACTTAGATAATCTCGATATTCTGCGGATTCAATTCTAAACGCGACTTGAATATATTTAGAAAAAATCTTATACATTGTGTAGGTGTGTATCTCAAAAGGTGATTACTTTCTCTCTCGAATACCGAGTGCACAAAATAATAATCCCTTGGGATAACATGTTGTCTGTACCTATCTTCTTCTCTGGTTTCAATCCTGGGATTGGTTTGCAGCAATTTCCTCTATTATTCTCTTCCATTCTTCCCTGTCTTGTGCGGCTCTTTTTAAATCTGCATATGATGAGCAGCGCACGTCCACCAACAGGTCCTCCAGGTACTCTCGGCGTGGGCGTCCCCTAGAGTTTGTCCCCTCGGTCATACCCTCCATAATGGCATGCAAGAGACCTTCTTGACGTATTACATGGCCGATCCATCTTGCACGCCTTTCGGACAAGGTCCTGAGGAGGTGCCTTCCTCCTTCGATTCCTTGAAGAACTTCCTCATTCGTGATGTGGTCTCTACAGGAAATTCCAAAGAGTCTTCTATAGGACCACATCTCAAAAGCCTCTAGTCTCCGCTTATCCCTTTCGGATAGGCACCATGTCTCGCAGCCGTACATCAAGACACTCCATACATAGGTCTTGATGAGGAGTAAACATATATCAGAACAATAATTACCGAAGAAATAACTAATACATTAATTGAACAAATAGTAAAATGGGCATATGCACGTAATCGGACAAATCTTATTTCTTCTTCTTATTATAATTCATAGTGTAGGCCTTGTGGCCTGTTTCTTAAGAGGATTGGGCCTCCTGCGAAGTCGACTCCCAGCTGTCGATCCATCTCTTTGGTGGTCTGCCTGGGGGTCATCTACCATGGGGCTGGCCGTGTAACACAATGAAAGGGAGTCTGGATGGAGCCATTCTCCTCACGTGTGCATACAAGTATCTTCTCCTTTGCCTTCCCCACCTAACGACATCCTCGACCTCGCATATCTCTCTTATCGGTGTATTGCCAGATGTATTTCTGAACGTCTTCGTTTCTGACACTCTGAGCGCGTTTTTTGTGATTGTGGTGTCCCTTGCACTCGATCCCATATGTCATGATAGGTCGCACACGAGTCTTATAAATTCTCACTTTGCTGCTGATCTTCATGTCAGGGTTTTTTGAAATTGAATTCTTCAAGCATCCTGAAATGAGCGCAGCCTTGTTTACTTGCCCCATCACTTCACATGGTAGACCCGTTTTCCTACACAGGTCCGCACCCAGATGTCAAAATTTTCCCACCTGTTCCACTGAAACACCCCCTACAGACACGCTACATCCCACATGAGCTCGAGAGAATACCATACTCTTGGTCTTTGCTACTCAAGTAATTTTTTTTTTGCATTTTATAAATCTTATTTAACGTCACAAATCTTTGTCTCATTGATTTCTTATTTTGGTATCATGTCAGGTCCCCTGACGTTGACTATCACTTAAGAGTAGGCGTCTCGGTCCCTGGAAGCTCTTCAACGGTTTTAGCGCTAGTCCAATCACCTATGTTGTGGACCCAGGAGATTCGCCTTCTGCCAACACCTCGTCGACCCTCTATTTTGACCTTATTGATCAGGTGCAGCAATATATATGTTTTCCTTCTCTAAGCACATGACCTAAGTATCACACCTTACAATTGATTTATAGCTGAAGAAAATATTAGGTTCGTCACTAAATCATCTGATTGCTTAGCTGGTTGCTTGCATCCGTTTTTCCCCCAGGACTATAACCCGGTGCGGTAAATAACATTGCACGCCTACATACGTGGCATAGTGTACCTACTTAGTACTTACATAATATAATACTGCTCACAGCAAATCGCTACTCCGCGATTCTAAGATGACTACCACAGACATTAAGCTCGGAATATATTTTCAGTTTTGCTATTCAGAATTATTTTACATAAAAGTGTAATACGTACAGAATCTTACCATTTTGAATTCCATTCCAAAGTGGTTGGATGCTGTATCAGTTAATAAAATAATAATAATAATAATAATAATATGCTAACTTCAAAAGCGCCGTTTTTGTGATGTAATCACCTTAAGGGCGCATTAAGACGTGTTTTAAATCTAAATGTGAACGCTGCATATGATTGATATTCGCGATCAATTAGAATGTATAATATAACAAAATATGCAAGTTTTAAATTGGGTATGAAATATGAAAAAAATGGGTTTTCAGCTTATATCTGAATTCTGTCGGATCATTTATGCATGTGAGGTGTGAAGGAAGATTGTTCCAAGCTGATGGACAGGCTACCGCAAACGCTCGATCCCTGAAATTTGTACTAGGGCAACGCTTTGGCTCAACTAATCTTCCTACTGCCGAGGAGTTTGCCGAGCGTAGTGTGGATTTCCTTGTATTTAGGCTGTCCGTTATACAGAGTTCGGATATATAATGTGGAGCCATTCCATGTAGCGCTTTGAAGACTGTCCAGCAGAGTTTATACAGTATACTCTGACATCAACCAATTTTTATAATAATTTCTTCAAGTCAATTTGAATTACGATTTTGATGATTCTTTGTCATTTAACACATATCAAAATGTGGATTTTTACTATTGCTGCTTCCATAAACTGCAGGTAGTAACGTCTCCGCTGGTGTGCGACGGCTCTTAAAGCAGAGAGGGCGGCAGGGTATACGAGGACCCTCGAAAAGACGCTAAGCCGAGGACGTTCGTTAAGCCGAAATCGAGAGAAAGGAGAGCACCACTTCATACAATAATGGCGAGAATTTGTGATATTAAGCAGATATTTTGTTCATAGAGGTACGCAACATTTTAATATAAAAATACCATTATCTTATATTTTATTCAAGGCAATGAAATTATTGAATTCCATGATTTTAAAGTGCTGATTAGCAGTTACCCACGATGTTGGAAGAATTTAAAAAGGAGGCCTACATCTAGGAATGGATATTGGCTGATGATGATGATGATAATGATTAATTTTTACGAACGACAGAACGCCTGGCCCCTGATCCAGGGGATTTGGGTTCAAGCCTAGACACGACCAGATCCCCTTTTCATAAAAATGAGGTAATTTCTGCTCATATTGAAGATTGTAAAGTAAATTCTAATACCATTGATTTAAATCCTTGGTGTAAGTCTTAAAAAAAACGATATTCGGCATAAACTGTTGTCGTTCAAAACGTTTAATATAAAAATAATAAAAATTCCCAAGAAACAAAAAACTTATTGAAAAAAATCTCAACTATTCTTCCTCTTCGTCGAGTCAATGGCAAGCTAGTTTTATAGGGATAGCCCGAAAAAGGATCATATCTCTCATCTTCTTTTGCTATTGTGGTGGAAGGTTTGGTCGACATTGTGTCGTTTCCAGGGGTGCCGGGTGTTACAGTTATAGTAATACCACACGTGAAGGCACCTTCCTTGCCTTATTTATCTTACCTGTTCCTGTTATATTTTATAATTTTGAATATATAATAATATAAGAATACTAATTGCAAAGTATGTCACCTAAAGGGTGTTTCAATATGGACTTTATTTAAATATTCTAAATAAAATAAAAACATAATGTTTATATTGAAAATATGCTTATTTTTGTTTTATATGAAAGTTAAAGGTTTGCCATTTAGTCCAATGACTCCACCGCTTCATTAACCACACCAAACTGTAACCTTTTGTAGAATTAAACTTTGCTGAATAAAATCTTGAATTTCTCTTGGATTTACTTAACTCCAAATACTATAATATAATTTTGGTTGTTTATATAGCCATTCAGATGAAAATGTACCGCATCTCTGAAGATGATTTTTTTGGAAAAAATGTCGTTTTGTTGCAGCATAAATTGAACAAAATTACGACGCATAAAATGTTCAGGTGGTTTCTAGTCTTAAGTCGATTGAATTTTATAGGCTTTTAAAGCCAAATCCTTTTTTTTTTAATTCGCCAGCTAGTAATTTTTGCAATTCCTAATTGCTGTGAACGACGTCTAATCAGCTTTTTTTTTTAAATCGCTCTTTATATCATTACAGCGCGAGCAAAATCGATGCGAAAGGTATAGCTATCATATTGTTTCTCGTGACATGTGATAGGTAGCTAAACTATCGCCATTTTACTGTCACGTGAATTCTGCACCAGACCAAAGACAGTGTACAATCACACTGCCATTGCCGGGAATCGAACCGGGACCTTCGGATTGGTAGCCAAAACACTTACCACTCGGCCACGAGGGTCGTCGATTATCGTATATACTGTCGTTATCCCTGGTTCTTCTTCAACATTATCCGAAACCAATATAACATTCTCTTGTAAACGAGCTGAATACACAGTACCAGTCCTTTAAAAATATTGGATTACACTTCTTATTTTAACCAATGTATCGAGGAGGGGTATACTCAGCAGGACTGGAGGAGAGCGGTTATCATGCCTCTTTACAATGGTAAGGGATCCGCGTGGACTGTGGAGCCACAGGGGCATCAGTCTGCTGAGCTCCGTTGGCAAACTATATGGCAGGATACTGATAGAAAGAGTGAGGAAATTGACATCTGTAAAGATTTGGGATGTACAAGGAGCCTTCATGAGTGGATGTGGATACATGGACCAGATTTTCGCACTCCGCAGTCTAACAGAGAAGGTTTTGGCCAAAGACCGAAAACTTTTCTGCGCGTTTGTGGATCTGCAGAAAGCGAATGTAGAGAAAACCCGAGACCTATGCCAGGACAGAGCATTGTGGCGATCCATCCTTTCTGCCTACCCCTCCGGGGAAATGGCGTGATTGTTAGTTAGTTTTTAGTTTTCTTCTTATTTTAGGCTCAATAGGATGTTTATGACAACACCGCGTAATTTACGAAATTTTTCATTTTACAGAAAGCTCATTTTCTTAATAGACCTGAATGAATTAAATACGTTGTTCCGTACTATACGATGACCTTTTAACAAATAGAAAACCTTTTTCTTTCCAAATGTAAAAAAAAGGTTTCCAAAATGGCTGAATTGACAGCTGTCAAGAAAAAATACCTCATAGAACACCCGTTAATGGAAATTATGTATAGAAATTTCTACGCATATTTGAGTTTTACATCATTATTCAAGAAATAACAAATCCATTTAACCTCCCGATGTAGCATCTACTGTGTAAAACATCCCCATTTAATACGCAAGTTTGTTTGAGATATTAAGTGTATTTCTAGCAGTAATAAACTATCTGATAAGGTGACTACGTTTTTCTTGTGTGAATTTCGCCAACATTGTACCCCAATACTTGCTACCCTGTCCCAAAAGTTACTTCATAAGGGCGTATCTGTCATTGTCAAATTATTCCCGGCACATTGCTCTCGGAGGGTAGACATAATACTTGGAGACTCTGCTTTTGTTGGATAGATTTTTCCTTCACAAAGATTTGAACGAATATCTGTATTATCAAACTCCAACAATAGTAATACATAATTTTATACAAATAACTCCAATAAAAAAACGCCAAACTTTCTCGCGCAGCGAACCTTTCGAAGAAAAATAATTTGTTTTGTTCCGAATCACTTAAATTCAGACAATGTTCTCAAGTTGATATTTTCACTCAGATTAATATATTTATTTTCATTTCTTTGAGAAGATGGGAACAGAAATTGTGAGATAAATCTATGATGTTTTATTTGGAAAAACATTTTTCATAAACATGTTTCGGGCTGCAGACATCCTTCCCCAGTGTAGCAATTTTAACAATATTTAACATTGACATTTCTACACTAAGTAAGGGCGTCTGCTGTTCAAAACATGATTGTGAAAAATGCTAGTGTGAAAATACAACATTTAAAAAAAATCAGATGTGAACCCACAACACAAGGTGAAAGCGAATGTAGAAGATAAAGAAAGCTTAAAATTAAGAGAAAGACTTAAACATTTTTTTTTTGTCAAATTTTAATGAATTTGAATTTAATGAATTGAATTTAATGAATTTTAATGAACACTGTTTTTTCCACTTTTGAGTTAATTTTTCTCGATATGTTTCGAAGGCTTACTTACACCTTTTATCATCGGGAGAACGATATCAGATTATATATCCAACAAAAAATTCGTCATTATGGAATTCCACAGTGTAAGTTTATCTAAGACTTAAACTATTTGAAATATTATGTACTCTTAACTATTTTCATTGCCTGGCTCTAAAGGTATCTTTACATGAGGATGTATGGTGGCTATCTGTTACTCTATCGTACGGCATTTCTTTTGGGTATTTTAGGAGCCAACTCTTAGAAGTGGTGGGCATCTCATAACTCATTTCTTTAGATTAATCAATAGATATTTCAAGAACTCGGCCGTGGTGGAGGAAGTTGCTATTTTTGTTCCTGATAGATATCTCCGACAGCAACAGCATAGATTGGTTTACACACCGGCCGCCAGAACCAACCTTCTTCTGGTGGCACCGGTGGGAAGAGAAATCAGTCTGCTGAACACGATCTCCTTGGATATCAACGTCTTTCAAATTAGTGAAAGTACGTTCAGAAGACAAATACTCTTGACTTTAGAGAGTATATTGTCTTCCTAAAGTCGAATCATCTCTCACGCGTTCCTAGTATTATTATGTTTACCTGTTCTAAATAGATGCCCTAAACTTTAATTCTGTTTGTAGGTATATCTTTTGAGAAAATAAACTGATTGGAATGATTGATTAATGGTTGATAAAAAATACCCCAACTCAACTCTAATGTGTGCTATATTTTTAAGTATAGTATATTTTTAAGTATAGTAGTAAGTATATGCTAGTCAGGAATACAAAGAGTAATATCAAGGACTGCTTAAAGGGTCCTTTTAATTATTAAAATAGAAGAAAAAAAACATAATTCAGATATATACAATGACATCAAAAATACTTATTGATATAAATAATTCTTCACAATTATAAGTCACTGTTATGAGGAAGGAATTGAGTCATATCTAGTAGTTCCCTGAAATATAAAAGAAGCCAAGTTTTCGGGTCTTAGACCACCATTCGAATATGCTTAATTAAAAATTACTGTACTACTAATCTGTAACAAGTGAATGAGTTTGTATATTTAGGTAAAATTACAAAGGATGGGCGAGTGGGAAGAGCTATTGAAAGAACGGTTGGTGCAGGCAATAAAGTAAATGGTGCATTTAAAGTTGTCAGCACAAACAAGCCTATCCAAAAAAACTAAAATGGCAGTGCACAATGGTGTTCTTTAGCAAACCTTGTGTATGGAAGTGAAGCGTGGAACTGGCCAAAGAAGAATGAAAGTAGAATAAATGCAGTAGAAATAGGATCTCTCGTTTCTACACGAATGTGTAGAAAATATCCAGCCCAGCACAGTTGGCTCTTAATAAATGAAAAAACAATAGTTATTATATTTATTGTTACTTGAACAATTATGTTAAACTCAATAAAATAATTAAAACGTCTATTTTCTAGAAGTTTTATTATATTTTATGTGAATGACTGTTTCGCCGGTCTAAGGCATTCTTCTTCTTCTTCACGTGTCCTAACGGGCCCCCCGATATCGACGACCATTTTTTTTAAAGAGTGGTCGTCGAGAAAGTTTCCCTCCGAAAGCGAAACAGCTCCCCCACAGTTCTATCGCCGGTCCATTCTCGGATGTTTCGAAGCCAGGAGAGTGACTTCTGCCGACCCCAAATGTTAAAAAAAAACTTTTATTATGCCTTAGACAGACGAAACGTGTCATTCACATAAAAGGTAATATAACTTTTAGAAAACAGACGTCTTCATTCGTATTAACATTATGATACATTCTTATAAACTTGTTATAATAACATATTATAATACAATTTTAAAAGTTGCAAAATTAAATGTATGAAATAACTTCTTAACAATTCCACGAAAAAATAATCCACTAAGACACACAAAGAGCGATAATACCCCAAGAATCGCTCCCGCCCAACCGAAGCTTTCAGGGTATTTCTCGTTCTGTCTGGTTTAGTGCAAGGGGGTGGGATTAAACCAGAGGGAAGAGGGTGGGGGCGCTACTCCCCGCCCCATCCATCGCATTCTGTCGCTAGGCGCCATCGACCGTACTCATTTCATTGAGATTTTTCTCACATTTCCTCGCCTTATCCCAGTGACGCTTATTTGACAACCTTAGCGACGCTTAGACACGTTTTTATAGGTCGAGTCTGCTTATAAGCAGATATAGGCGCTCGCTATTGCGTATTCGCTGGGACTGGGAAACTATAAATACTGACAGGATTTTGCCTGTGTTCATTTTCAGACCCTTGCACACAATTGGGCTAAAAATACACTGTAATTATAAATCTTGCTGCTTATAATAAACGCTACAAAAACTTGTCCGACACGGTTCATAGACTGGCGAATGAGTTGTAAATAAAATTACCAAAAACTTATAATATTAATTCTATGCTATTTTCATACTTACAAGCGCCAATGAACATGTTTTTTCTTCTATGTTTGCCATACTTTGTGTTGTAGATGTTTAATTTGTCTTTTTCTTTTTATATACTTTGTATATACAACACGTTCCAAAATAAATCTTTATAACATCTGTCAAAACTGATCATATTTGAAAATAATTTTAAAATATTTTAAATTTGTATCATTATAATATCACTGAGGAAGGATCGGTTGTCCGAAACATGTCTGATATGTAATTTTTTTAAAGTTAGTGTTGTATATTTACAAAGTATATAAAAAAGAAAAATACAAATAGAACATATTTTTGTTTATGGAAAATAAATTGTTCTGAATAGATTTATTATTATTTAATGTTGCCCTATTTTCTCAATTTTTTTTCATATATTATAATATTACTTGCAAATAACTCGTGTTCATTTATTGTTTCATGAACAATGATGTTAAACTCTATATTAAATAAATTCATACGAATGAAAACGTCTATTTTTCTGAAGTTTTATTATATTTTACGGCTGTGATATGTTTCGCATTGCTAAGGCATCAAATGTAATATTAATATAATTGTTTTATTTGATAATGGCTTAGCAAGGCAAAACGTGTCATTTCCATAAAATACGAGCATAATAAAATTTTAGAAACAGACAGTTTTAATTCGAATGAACAAATTTTAACTTCACTTCGATAGCTTGTATTTTATTTTAAAATAGATTAAAATTAATTAGATGATTTTTCTCTCTAATCCGAATTCTTTTTCCTTTTTTTTAAATGTTATTTTGAAAAAAACTATTCTGATTGTGTAATTGTATGTTTGTGTATGTTTGCAGACGACTTGGATTGAAGCACCTGTAATATTTGTGATCTTTTTGTAAATAAAATGACTGAATGAATGAATAAAACCCTTGCGAAATGACGATGTTGCTTCAAAGAATTATTATTATTATTATTTTGTTGAATCGCTCTTTACATCATGTGATACATACAAATCGATGTAAAGGGAATTATAGCTATCATAGTGATTCTCGTGACATGTGGTAGGTAGCTAATTTATCGCCATTTTATTGTCGCGTGAGTTCTAAACCAGACCAAAGACAGTGTGACAATCACACTGCCCTTGCCGGGAATCGAACTCGGAACCTTCGGGGTGGCAGTCAATGCACTTACCACTCTGCCACGAAGGTCGTCAATTTTATATTATAATATAAAAGATATTCCATAAATATTTCAGTTTTCCACCATTCCTTTAGAAGTTTAAATAGGAATAGATTTACTTTTTTTGATGTTACAGTAGATACTTTAAAAAATAACGATTTTTTTATATTTGTCGTAACCAATACAGAAAAAGATATCAGCAAAACTGTCAATACTGTAAAAAAAATCTCTGATGAAAACGCGCATTATAAGAAAAACGTTCGTGACAGGCTAAAGGTTAAAAAGCTCAGATCGAAAGTGATATGTACTTCAAGCTGGCATGTTACAAAAAAATCGTTTGGAAACGTGCCGATTCATAAATGTAAAAGTACAAATTATTAAAGCAATGTATAGAAGTACAAGTGAAAAGTAATATACGAAGACATCGTATAGGTGTTTAATATGGAACTTCCTAATTTATTTGACATAAGTAGAAAAGTTTTTTCATTTAAAAAAGTTTGAATGTGTCTTTATGTACGTAATAATATGAACCTACCCACGAACCTATCCACAGTTTGATGTGTTATTCAAACTCGTATTTTATCTGACCTAATTTCTACCGGAGCACACTGGATCCATTTGGCAAAAACATGGACATAGGGGTCGAATTCCGAATTTTGCCCCGATTTTTTTAAATTAGGTTCTCTGTGTGATTCCAAACCACTTTTGTCTTTTAAATTTTTTTGCTATAACTGCTTATTTCCAAGAAAAAAAAATGTTGTTTTTTTTTGTATGAAGCAAAACTGATTTTTGCAATTATTTCGGAATCAGGTGGATACGTCAAAACCAAACTTAGTAAGAATTATAAAGGGCATAATCTTCTACATTACTTGTTACGACATCTACTTCATATCTCTGCCCGTTTAAAAGCAGCAGACATTTTAAATCTTAATTGATTGTTACGAGTATAAAGTGGTTTCGGATTTTTCGTTAGATGCATAAATGATCACAATTATGCTAAAATCACTCCATTATTTTGTAAAGGAACGCGATGATCATTTATGCATCGTAACAATTAATTAAGATTTATAGTGTCTGCAGCTTTTAAACGGGCAGAGATATGATGTAAATGTCGAAACAAGTAATGTAGAGAATTATGTCCTCTATAATCCCTACTAAGTTTCGTTTTGACGTATCCAACTGATTCCGAAATAATTGCAAAAATCAGTTTTGCTTCACAACAAAAAAAAACAACATTTTTTTTCATGGAAATTAGCAGTTATATCAAAAAAAGTTAAAATGTAAAAGTGGTTTGGAATCACACAGAGGTACTAATTTAAAAAAATCAGCACAAAATTCGGAGTTCGACCCCTATGTCCATGTTTTTGACAAATGGATCCAGTGTGCGGAGGTTCAAATCTCCTATTGATTTTCATATTCCGGTCCATTCGGTATAAAAATCAATTTACATACTCCTATTGCAACTTTGTTTACATTCAATATGTTTCTCACTTTTTCACGAGGAGTTACGAGTATTACGTAATAAGTAGATGAAGGTATTGGTCTTAACCGTGTTTTACAATTTATTACTACCTGAGTCCCTGACACACTTCCGCTTGCGAGCGTCTTGTTCCGGATTCCGCCATTTTAGATAGTCTTTTTTTTTTAGTTACCCGGGGTGATTTTCTTTTCAAAACGAAGAAAATACTCTGTTCATCGAGGTAAATCTGGCTGTAATTTTTTTTCGCTTTAAATACCAGGCAGATAGTGTGCCGGGCGAGTTAATTAAACCAGTGACATGTTTGTTTAGCGAATCTGGTATGGGGCGATTTTCAGACTAATTGACGGTTTTCGCTTTCGACAAACTTTTTCCCGATTGACTGTTTTTACTTTCGATAAAAAAAAAATTCGACCGTTTTTACTACACGATGAAGATAATGACTTAATGTAAAAAGCGAATCAAATTTCAATCAAAGAACAAAAGAAATCTTACTTTAGATGTTTTACGCTATTGAATCTGAAGAGTGTTTTTTGTATTAAGGGTTATAGCATTCTGGTTTAGACGCTCGATTTTTTTAAATGAAAATATTATTATAGATATTGATATACGGGTTATGAGGCTCAACGAATATACTTTTAAAAATCATAAAAAAATATCTGATTTTTTTTTATTTTTTTTTATTAACATAAACAACCGGCGAACGGAATGCCTTAAAAAGTTGGTTTGTCGCTGGCGGCATTGATTTCTCAATCTTAAATAAAAAACATTTTTTTTAATGCTTCCGGTGGCTCAAGCGCAAACTACGGAAATGAATTTTTATTTATAAATATCACTACGGCGGACATTTTAAGAAAAAAAAACAAGATTTTTTTTCATGATTTTGGTCCAAAAAAAACATTAAAATCAATTTTTTTTATTTGGTTGTAGTTTGCGCTGAAGCTACTGTGTAAAATATATGGTTAAAATTCCGAAGAAATTCTTGCCGCCGACCAAAAAAGATAGTTTTGAGGGAAACGCGTTAAAGTTTTTTTTTAACGAAAAAGTCTTTCCTGCAGTCAATCAGCGATGCCTGCACCATACAAAATCCCTTCAGCTCAAATAACCTAATCCTCTTTGTTCATATTTTGTGAACGAAATTTCCCCGTTACAATCTTTGAATTTAAAATATTTCGGTAACATTGAGAAAACTAGGAAAAAAATTATAATGCTGTAACCAGCCGTTTGATCAATGTGCACATCGAATGATGTATCTTTTGATTTTTTCAATTTTTGAGCAACGTAAAAGTTGTGAAATAATATAGTTATAGGGGAAGGGGGGGCTAGTTGTTACAGGGGCAAGTTGTTACATTCTAAATAACTCCCCCACTACTAGGTTCTGTGGCTTATGTGTCGCATAGTATGTCCAAGTATCGTATCCGCGGTGCTCGACGGAACTTCGCTCTTGCCAGTCGTGCGTAATTCAAATAAACTCGATTATAGTGCATTTCGTATCTGAAAGTAACTTTCGTTGACTGATTTTGAAGTTTAATTGTTCACTAACTATAAGAGGTAAGTTGATTCTAAGTAAATTGGTAAAACTCTACATGTCTCTGCTTACATTAAGATAATATATCGAAATAATAACACTTTCCGTGTTAATGTTATAGCAATTTGTTTTCATTTTGGGTCAGGGGGGCTAGTTGTTACAACGATGGGGGGGCAAGTTGTTACTGTAACAACTAGCCCCACTACGTTTCCCTTTAACTTCAAATAGCATATTTATATAAAATTATTAAACTATTTATTATTATTGTTCTAGATTTTATATAACAATGCTACGGACATATAAAAAAAACAATTGGGGTAAAATTTCCGAGGAGACCTACAAAAGAGCAGCTAAAGAAGTAACAGAAAAAATATATCTATTCGAAGAGCTGCCAAAGCATACAAAGTAAATTTTATGACATTACGTTGTTACGTAAAACGTCAAGAGAATGGTCCAACCACATCTAACTTAGTGGGCTACAACAAGCCTCGGAATATATTTTCGGTCGATCAGGAAAATGAGCTCACATTATATTTATATAGATACTATATGGCCATATAATCGAGATGTCTTTTCAGAGGAACACTTCGAGCCTTCCGAAATTACCGATCGTCCAATGCCTGAGAACGTTAGCACTGAAAGTGTATCAATAGATAATACCAACGAAACCATGGCAGAAACCGTTTCTATGGTCACTGAACCACATTCATCTTCTCCTTTATAACCTGCAACCTTCAGTTGTGAAGCTCTACCTTAAAATTAAGAAGAGAAATTATCTATTTTCACGGAACCGCAGCCATCAACAAGTGGCATCAATAAAATCAGAACAAATAAGGCCATATCCTAAATCTGAACCAAGAAAGGGGGTTAATTATTCTAGAAGAAAAATATAATCAGCAATATTGACTGACACTCCGGTTAAGAACCAAATCGAACTGAAAGAGAGCTCGAGAAAACAAAAACAGGCCGCTTAATCAATTACAAAAAACATTTCGATGTGTGCATTTAAAAAAAAAAACAGTAGAAGAAACTGAAGTAGAAGCAAGTACTGGATTCTTCTTCCGACTCGGAACATGAAGAATGCCTGTGTTTGGAATGTATGGAGAGTTTTGATTGCTCTAAACCTGGACGGGAATGGATTCATTGCACCGCATGCAATAAATGGGCTCACATTTCCTGCATTCATTGCGATAAAGTTAATTTTAGATGCCAAAATTGTGATTCGGACATAGATTTAAGCGATTAAATATTCAAAAATTAAATTTTACATGTTATTATATATATTTTACAATATATTTTACATATTATTGTTAACAATTACATACATGTTTGATTTTTGTTTTAGTTCGTAACAACGTGCCCCCACCCTGTAACAACTTGCCCCCCCGTGGGGCACATTGTTACATTTTGATTTTTTTTTTATAAATTCTGTAATTATTTTTGTGGACTTTCTATGAACACATGTAAATTGTTTTATTATATTTTAATACACGTACTTTAAGATATAATCAATATGATGTCTCTCAAAATAAACAGTTATCAGATATTCAACTTTTAATTTTTTTGTAACAACTAGCCCCCCCTTCCCCTACTGCTCCGATCACTTTCAACTTTTTAACACAAAACTCCTAGATTAGAGGCTTTTAACACAATACTCTTAGATTAGAGGCTTTTTTCACAATACTCTTAGATTAGAGGCTTTTAACACAATACTCTTAGATCTAGAGTCAAGTCTTGGTGTCGAGGTGAGGTATGTAATTCAAACGATTTTATATGAATGTCGGAAAGTCAGAGGTGTTAGTTTTTGAAAGAGAAGGGCAAATGACAGTTTGTAATATAAGTGTGAACGAAGAGAGCTTGGAACAGGTGAGGGAATTTGTGTATTTAGGTAGCATGTTCACAGCGGATGGTCGAACGGACAGTGATGTTGAAAAAAGGGTTGGTGCGGGTAACAAAGTGAATGGAGCTTTAAAAATAGTTATTGAAAACAAGAATTTATCAATGAAAGCGAAAATGGCCATTCACAATGGAGTTCTGGCGCCAACCCTTATGTATGGAAGCGAAGAATGAAACTGGCAGAAGAAAGATGAGAGCAGAATGAATGCGGTAGAGATTAGGTCCCTAAGTCGTATGTGTGGTAGAACGATGTACGACAGTATTAGAAAGGAATGTAGAGCGAAAGAAGGTATTATGAACAAAATTATGAAAGGATCGCTGCGTTGGTTCGGATATATGGAGTACATGGGTGAAGAAAGAATGGTTAAAAAAAGTATACGTAAACGATTTAAATGGAGTACAGAATCGAGGTAGACCGAGGAAAACATGGCATGACCAAATTAATCAAATTTTAAATGTTGGTCATGTTAGAAACCGCAAGAATCGTCGTGCGTGTATGACTCGCTGTATGAATGTGGAGGAAACTAGAGAGGTATATCAGGATAGAGTAATGTGGCGGTCCATTCTCTCTGCCTACCCCTGCGGAGAAACGGTGTGATGGTTTGTTGTTGTTGCTCTTAGATATATAAACCGGAATGATTGATCCCTTAAATTTCATGCTTGTAAATTAGCCTAATGAAAAGTACAAGTTTACCTAATAATTGTCGTAATTTTTGACTATTTCCATTTAAGTAGGTGCAATAATTACAGACTACCTTAAAATATTATTCAATTTATTCAAATGTCTAAACAAGCTTTTATACATAGAGAATACTCTTCTTCGTGTTTTAATGATCATTAATCAACCACAGAGGGAAACATTACACTCAATGTTGCTCATTAGCAGACACACTAAATATAAATAGACAATGGTTTTCTTTGTATCCAACTCCATATTTCATGTATATACGCAACAACAACAACAAACTACCACGCCGTTTCCCCCCAGAGGAAGGTAGAGAGAATGGACCGCCCCACAACTCTATCCTGACACACCTATCGAAACCGGAACCTTCGGGGTAGCAGTAAATGCACTTATCAATCGGCCACGATGGTCGTCAATTTCAAATTAGGTGTATAAAAATCCGCGTTTGATTTTAGTTTTCACCATTGACATGTATCGCCTTTACTTAAGCATTATTATAAATATATTTTAGTTACTTTTTATTTAGTTATAATAAAAACACAATTCTTACAACTTATCAATAACAATTTTAACGCAATATGTAACAAACTTTCGTATGAAGTCTTTAATTTATGGTGTGACATTATTAAATACACTTGTCAAAATTTGAATATGAACCACTTTATTCATTATTAAAACCAACAGGTGATCAGTGTATTCTGTTACCCTGACGAAGCTCCGGCGGGAGCGAAACCGGTTGATGTTAATAACGAATAAAATGGTTCATATGCAAATTTTGACAAGTTTATTATTATTGTATTCAATATGTAACAGTTTTAAGATTTGATAATGCATTAGAAGAGCGAAACATGTCATTTTCATAAAATATAATAAAACTTCTAAAAAAATGACGTTTTCATTCGTATTAATTATTTAATATGTAGTTTTACATCATTGTTTAAGAAACAATAAAAAATAGCCATCTAATAGTTTTAACGTAACACGAAAGGAAAGAAAACACAATGAAGAGATAAACAAAAAACGCTTAAAAATGTGACCGAACGTATACCGCCCTTAGGTTCCTGAACTTATTAACGTATACTTTCAGAGTACTTCGTATGAATTATTTAATATGGACTTGGACTTGGATCTTCTGGCTTACAGAGGTTCAGCTCATGTGGCTATTCCTCTTACGTCTGATGGGAACATTGTTGGAAGGTGACTTGGTGGGTTGTTAGTTTATTCGGGGGCATGATTTGTGTGGCCCGGAGTGTTCATCTGAAGGAGAATCGATTTTGGGCGCTTGTGGCGGCTGGAAGTGTTTGGGTCGTAATTTGAGAGGTATTTTATTGTGGGGTTGGGATGTGAAGGGAGTCCTTTATAAAAACGTTCGGCAAGTTTCAGAATGAATTCATCTATCATCGGGATTCCCGATTCTTGGTGCAGTTGTGTAATCCTGGTCCATGAAGGCGCACCAAGCGATAAACGGATAGCCTTATTTTGCAGGATTTGGAGTTTTTGTATGTGACTCGAAGCTGCATAGCCCCAGATTGGGGCTGCATAAATGGAGTTTTACATCATTGTTCAAGAAACAATATAAAAAATAGCCGTATAATAGTTGTAACATAACACGAAAGAAAAGAAAACACAATGAAGAGATAAACAAAAAACGCTTAAAAATGTGACCGAACTTATACCGCCCGTTGGTTCCTGAACTTATTAACGTACTCGTATACTTTCAGAGTACTTGGTGGGCCGCGGCAAGTCAATTATAAACTTTTATACCCTTATATAAAAATCTGTTTTCGGATTCCCTTGAAAATAACGTATTAATTCGAAATTCGTTATTCTCGTTGGATAACCGTGTACCTCACAGTTATAAGTAATCTGGTCGCACAAATACTTAAGTAGAGGACCACCCCTTGATGTGCACGCAAAAATTAAAATTAAAATTAATCCGTTGTATTTTGACACAGCGTCATTTTTTTATTTTTTATCCAACTGGTCGTTTGAACCCAATTACTGTATACACTTTGTTTTTAACTATTATATTGATTGTCTTGACATGTGAGACCCCAATAAGAACTTTAAATTATTATTTTAAATTTTAAATTTATTCATAATATTTGTTATAACAAAATCATAAACGTTCCAAAATAAATCTTTATAACATCTGTCAAAACTGACCATATTTGTAAACAATTTTATAATATTTTAAATATTTATATAATTTCACTGATGCTTCACAAGGGCTGGTTTGTCCGAAGCATGTTTTATATTACTTTTTATTTAATTTTTTCAATAAATGTGAGTGTTGTATACAAAGTATATAAAAAAAAGGAACATTAGTATATTTAATTAATATTAATCGTATTTATTATTACAAAAAAATTAAAGAGTATTTTGTAACTCAGCTGCGTAACATTGTCTATAGGGCTCCTCTGATTTTGTTAATATTGTCTTTCTTCTACTGTATTAACTGTGCATTATCATTTTACCTTGTTCAGCCTGTTGTCCTTCACCCTCTTTGAGGCGGTAATATTCTCTTTAGAGGGAAACCAGATTAGGAGGCGATTGTCTGCCGCCCGCTTCACTCTCGGAAATATCTCAATTCGCCACTTTGGGCCGTGTCTGCGGCGGGAAGGTTTCATTGAAATCCACGGTAGCTCGTTGAAAATACGAGTGTAATATTCGAGTCTAATATACAATGCCAGACCGTTTCAGCCAAGCTATCATTACAGCATCGATTGTTCGCGAATGATTTGACGTACCCACAAAATACATTTTTTACGTAATTTGAATATTTATTGTTTCTTGAACAATGATGTAAAACTCCATATTAAATAATCAATACCAATGCAAACGTCTGTTTTCTAGAAGTTTTTATTATATTTTATTTGAATGGAGAAATAAGAAAGATCCGAAAAATGGAATAAGATAGCCAGGGACAAGAGCCAGTGGAGGACTGTTGTGGAGGAGGCCAAGTCCTACACCGGGATGTATCGCCGAGAAGAAGAAGATGTGAATGACATGTTTCGCCTGTCTAAGGCATTATCAAATGATAATGAACGACGAAACATGTCATTCACATAAAATATAATAAAACTTCTAGGAAACAGACGTTTTCATTCGTATTAAAAATTTGTATTATTATATAATAATCTGATTCAATGTTTTTTGTATAATAATATGGAAAAATATAATCATGACTCCTGATATGATTTCCGGAACCCTACTTTCGTTTATATGTATATATTTTATAATCTGGCTCGTATATTTTAATTATAATATTAAATGATTTATTTCTAATTTTGTAACCGAATTCCCCAGAACCGCTTACTAGACTGATTGATTTAAAAATTTATACTACGTTATTAATTATCTCTATGAAATAAAAACAATATTATCAGTTATTGTGATGTTAATAGACTTTGCTGCAAACCAACCCCTAAGATTGAAATTGCAAAAAGATTATTATTTTGCAAATCCACTACAAAATGGTAGTTTCAATCCATGGGGTTGGTTTGCAGCAAATCCAACGTCGTTGCTGGCGGAATTTTCTTTTAACACTCATCGCCCGGAATCGAACCCATGGACTAGGTGTAACAGTCATCGATTCAAATCAAATTAGTTTTAATTACAAACAAAAATTATAGTTAAATGCATCTATTGAGAACAACTAAGATGTAATCTATAATATTGGGTTGATGCAAAGGTTTTGACGTTTTTTTTTTAAATAAAAGAAAACTATGCCATTTTTTGTTTGTGTTATTAATTTAATCAATTATATATAATAATTTCCAGCGATTCTTATAACCTTCTCCAACCTTTCTATTAACTTATTAAAACCGTTGGAGTGAAATTTCGGTGACTTTGATTCGAAAAATGTATAAAGGGATGTTTTAACCTGCTCCATTGTATATAAAAAAATATCATTTAAAAAATTGCATTGATCTGAATAAATGATAATCAGAAGGAGCCAGATTTGAAGAATACGGTGGTTGCTTGATAACATCCCTATTCAACTCATTTAGCTTATCATCGCTACCCGTATTCGCGCGTTGTCGTGATATAACACTAACCAATTTTTGTTTATCAATTCTGGTCAATTCTTTTCAAGAGTGATATTTAATTTTATTAATTGTTGACAATATCATTTTGATGTACGAGTAATTGTATGATTGCGTTTTAGAAGTTCAAAATACACAATACCCTAGGAATCCCACCAAATAACAAAACATTTTTTTTTACGAATTCCGGCCTTGGAAGTTGTTAATGGGGCATGTCCAGAAAGCCCAACGTCTTTTTCATGTTATATAATACCAGGAACACATTAGAGTTCAAGAGTCTTCTGAACGTACTTTCGCTAATAACTGTTCATAACTGTTGCCACTCTGCCACGAAGGCCGGCTACAGAGGTAGTAGTCAACTTTGTAATGTTAGTGTAATGATAATAACGGGACTCACGAGTGACCACTTGTCCGTCCTCAGGTGCTCGGCGTGGGCGGCGCTCCCGGCGGATCCCAGTAGAGATGCTGGCTGCCCGCGGGGGTAGGCAGGCCACGTGCTCAGCGCGGCCCAGCAACACCCAGGTGAGATGAGTATGCCCCATACCGAGATCGATATCTCACTCTTCTTATATGTATCTCCGACGAGATTGAGATTTCATTAAATTTTCATACGAAGCACTCACTTTGTGGTTAGAGATTTTAAATTTATAGATATAAAATAATCTTTGTATTTAACCACGGTATGGTTATTATAATAGAGCTGTACCATATTTACAAAGCTCCCAGTCTCACCACACAGGTCAGACTGAATAGACTGAGATGGGCCGGTCACGTGTAGAGGATGCCGTCATCGCGAACCCCAAAAAGATTGCTGGAGTGGCACCCAGGTGGTAGAAGACCAATTGGACGACCAAGGCTGCGATGGGAGGATGAAGTTGGGAGAGATGGAGCAAGATTGTTAAGAGTGTCAGATTGGAGGGTCGAAGCGGAGGACAGGAAGAGTTGGAGGCGAAGAATACTGGAGGCTAAGGCTCGATATGAGCTGTAGGGCCATCGAAGAAGATGGTTATTATAATCGATGCCAACTAGTTTCGCTTGGACCCAAGCTTCACCAGGGAAGTATAATAATACAAAATTTACACATAATATATGTAAACATATATTATCAACACTTGAAAATAAATTTATTGATTTCATTCGGACATCTTCGTCAGGATGTAAATTCTGCAACCTACCACATTCTGACGTAGGCTCATACTCTGGATCTAGGCTAACAAATAACTCTTTCTCTATAATTAATGTCTCATTTGATATTTTTTCAGAATTTGAGTCATTACATTCGAATAAAACCTGAATATCTGGAATATCTGGAACTAAGCTGGTACTGTCTTCGTTCTCTATAACTATTTCATTAATAATATTTAATCCATTCTCAGGAATAAAGTACAGATAGGTAAATTTGCACTCACAAATGGGAATTGTTCAAATAGGTATTTTTGTTTATATGTATTTTTTTAAAAACATTTTTTTTAGTTGTATAATTTTGCTGAGTGTTTGGGGTCATTTTGCTGAGTGTTGGGGGTCATAATTGCGGACAATATTGTATAATTAGTCCAAATAGTGAAAATTGTCGGTTAGGTAATTTTGCGGTGGAAGCAACGATATATGTAGGTATGTATATAATAATAAACGGTGGTGAAATCAGAGGAGAAGGAATTATCATAGAATAGGAAAAGCTTATCCCTTTCTTTCTCTAACCCCCACCACTCTTACTTCGCATTATTTGTATTTATTTGTACCTAATTACATTAATTTGTATTTCCTAGAAATTTGCTATTTGAAAGGTAAACATTTTTTCGATTATCCTTTTCCTTCTCGCACCCCCTCCTCTGATTTAACCACCGTTTATTGTTATATGTATATGTAAATTTTGTGTTTTTGTTTAGTTGTTATACTGCCCTGATGATAATTTGGGTCCAAGGAAAACTAGTTGGCATCAATTATAATAACCATACCGTGGTTAAATACAAAGTGTTTTATTACTTTATATCAATAAGTTTCAAATTTCGTTCATTTACTATTTTTCTTGAGTTGTACTTGCAAATAACCCTTGTAAAAATCTGGAATTGTACTTCTTATGTTAATTAATATATTATTATATATTTATTGTCTCTTATGGGGTATGGAAAGAGATGGCCAGGGACAGAATTCAGTGGAGGGCCGTTGTCCCACACCGGGATGTAGCGCCGAGAATTAGTAGTAATACAATGTATTGTACTCGTATATATTTTCTTACTTCTAGGAGAACTAAGAAAATAATGTTATTTAAAACTCTGTAAACACGCAATAGATACTTAGTTGATAAAGTACTAATAAGACGAAACTTTTCCTGAATATATAAATTTAAAATGGAATTATAAACAAACTTTTTTGCACATTTAAATAGTATATAATACGTCTGGAGTGTTTGAACGCCGGCCAATTATTTTGACTTCTGATATTTTGTTTACATTAACATTTTTTATAGATATTCTCCAAAGATTTTTTAAATATTAGTATGTATCGTGGGCTTGGTAACTTGAAATTTATCGGTTTTGATTTATTTACATCAAGGGAATATAATTCTTATTGAATGGGATTTCCTATGCTATTAATAGGTATCAAAATTTACACCAATATGCTCATAATATTTACATCAATATTATTTACAAATAAATATTGTGTGTATAAGAATCTGTCCATAGTCCTCTCTCCTTTGCGTTCTTATTTTTCTTATATTATTCTGAGATCTAAACATTCAACACCGACAAACTTCACATGTATAATTATGTGTATATTTTGCTATATTCCTTGTGTATGGAAGCGAAGCATGGAACTTGCAAAGAATGATGAAAGTAGAATAAACACAGTAGAAATGAGATCTCTTAGAAGAATATGTGGAAATCTGAATGAAAATATAAGAAGTGAATACGGTGCGAATGAAAGTATTATGAAGAAAATCATGATAGTAACATTAAAATGGTTTTTACATACGGAAAGAATGAATGAATGAAGAAAAATCGATGTAGGTGCATGACACGAGGTATAAATGTTAAGGAAGCGAGAGAAGTGTCAGGAAATAACAGTTTGGCAGTCTATGCTTGCTGCCTACCCCTTCAGCCAGACGGCATGATAGTTGGTTAGTTAGTTATATAAAGATTCTACGTTACGAAGACGATTATTTTCCTTGTCGCCATTTTCACTCCGCTGTGGATTTATATGTAATGGTATCGACAGATACGAGTACAAACACTGACAAACTATTAGCTTGACATGTATACTTGCGTGTATATTCTGCTATAATATAATATTATGTCTATCGGTTGGGCTGTTAATTTTCTGTCGACGTAAATAATAGGCCGTAGAACCCCTTTGAAGTGAAAGCAATCCGTTATATAGTTCTATAGGGGTGGATTTAAATGATTGTTAAGGATGATTAATGATAGCGAATAAGAAATATTAAATGGAGAGCTCCTACGCCGGGAACAGTACTCGAGCCTCCGAGGGTGAGGGAAAGTATTCTCCGAGCGACGTTATTATAATAATATAATATTTAATGTCAACGATGAGCCCCGCTGTAAACAGATGTTTCATAAATTGTGGGGGCGGAATTGGGGTAGGGTTAAATTGCAAAGAAATACTTAAAGTTTTATCACAAACTAAGTAGCTTTGCTAGATTCGACGCGTCATAAGAAAAATAATCTTATAGAAGGGTTACCAGGATTTTTATTGTTTATTGTTAATGGAACAATTATGTAAAATTTTGCATTAAATAATTATTTCGAATAATATATTATATAATCTTGATGACTTGCAAATAATGTTGTACAAATTCCACACAGTATCACAAAGGTTAAATATGGCTATATCAGTCAGCAAAACAAAAAGTCTCACTATATCTAGACAGCCTACAAGATGTAAGCTGACTGTTGATGATACGAGTATATGTTACCTGTGGAGCAAGTACTGAGTTTCAGATATTTGGGAGGAGAGATCTGCAACTATAATGACATTTATACCGAAGTACGAGAACAAGTCAGTAAAGACTCTGCCATGTCAAAATGTCTGAAGAATCTGGTCTGGAAGAACAAGGATATGCGTATCGACAGCAAGATCAGAATTTATAAGACATACGTGCGACCTATCATGACGTACGCTATAAAGACGCGGGCCGACACTGTGTGAACCAAAGGGTTTCTAAGAACATCTGAGATGAAGATCCTAAGATCAATTACTAGAAAAACTCTCCGATATCGTATCCGCAACGCAGACATAAGATAAACTTGCGAAATTGAGGATATCATTCAGTGGAGTAGATCCAGAAGAAGATTCTGGAGGGACCATGTAGCCCGAATGATAGACTCGCATATGCAGCCGCTTATGAAATCTCCTCCGGACACCGCCCACCCGTAAGACCGCCTAAGAGATGGAGGGACAGCTGGACCTTATCATCCGACGAGTCATGATTTCTGTGTCACAGATCGTCAGATCTATTAAAAGAATATATTTCCAAAAATCATTAGGATTTCTCAAGATATCGGCTCCAATGTTGGATATATACAATTTGAAAGAAGATCTAATTTTACATTTTACCGTAGCTCGAAGACTACTAAAGAGAGTGTAGTAATATGAATTACCAGAAGACTTCCACTTTTTGTGGTAACTATGTTTCATTCTGATGTCATTGATAATATCTCGAGTGAACCACCTCGGATATCGGCTATTAGTGGTAGCCGGGGGTTTCCTAGGGAAGCAATCATCAAAACAAGAATACACAATGTCATAAAAAACTTGTACGGCCTCATTCACGTCTGTTATAAAGCAGAGTTGATCCCAGTTTGCATGAAAAAGTTCATCATAGAGGAAACTGTAATCACCATTGGAAAAATTCCAGCCCCTCCACGATACCGTATCTGCAGTAGGGACTCTAGAATGTGGTCTCGAAGTCTCTATAATCAGTGGGTGTTTTCCGCAGATTGAATGAATGCTTCTAGATTGTACCGTTTTCAAAAATGTGATAGTTATCCATGGTGGACATTTGTCCCACCTTATTCTTGAGAATGCAGAAGAACTTGAAGTTTTGGTTTCTTGATGTTTAGGTCCTTCGCCGATGAACAAATTTTAAGTATTTTAATTAATTCAAATGTGAATATAGAAGAAATCACAGTAAACTTACCTAATAGCGTATTACAAACAAACGTTGCTTGCCGCTGAGTAAATTGGATAACAATAAATGGTCGTACATGTTCAAACACAAGTCAATACATCACTGCCGAAATAAAAGCAGGCGAAACAAAATAACAACTATCGAGAACTAGTTAGTGAAAAGATAAATGTTGATTCTGGAATGAAAATGGCGATTTCTCCGCACCGGGGGGACCCGGGAGAACAATTCGATGTGCGATACAACTAATATAAACCACACCCGCGCCTATTGCAAACTTTAATTTAGATGGGTTGTTTGACTATCTCAGACATTCTCTAAACACTCGTGCAATTCATATATTTCATACCAACTCTTGATTTCTATACACATGACGTTCTTGTAAAATAGTTTCGGATGATTTTTAATCAAATCTACTCATTCAAATTAAAATTCTTTATTTTTCAAAATAATAGACATTACAATAATTAACATACTTAACCCTTATACTATGGCCACACCGAAGTGACTTCGGTTAGTGACTCGCTTGCTGTGACTTGCGTCTGTCCGAAAATGACAGGACTGGTTTAACAGCGTTGTTATATTAATTTATTTTAAAATTTCACGCTATTGATTAAGATTTTATCATCATCAGCCGTCTTTCATCCACTGCTGAACGTAGGCCTCCCCCAAAGCACGCCACCGCCCCCTATCCATTGCCGCTCTCATCCATTCATGTCCAGCAATCCTCTTCAGATCGTCGATTCAGCGGGCAGGGGGACGTCCAACTCTGCGGAATCCTGTACGCGTTCTCCACTCCAGAACCCGTCTCCCCCATCGGCCGTCGGTTCTCCGACAGATATGGCCAGCCCATCGCCCCTTCAGCCCGCCCATCCTCAGAGCCACCTCAGTCACCTTGGTTTGTTGTCGAATAAATTCGTTTCTAAATCTGTTCCTCAACGTTATTCCAAGCATGGCTCTTTCCATGGCGCATTGGGCGACCTTGAATCTGTAAACTAGACCTTTTGTCAGTGTCCACATCTCGGCTCCGTACGTCATGACTGGCAAGACGCACTGGTTAAAGACTTTAGTCTTGAGCCATTATGGTATTTTGAGGTGAGAACACGTAATTTTCCAAAGGCCGCCCAACCCAACTGAATTCTTCGGTCGGCTTCTTTCTCGAAATTGTTTCTACCTAGTTGTATGATTTGGCCAAGATATTTGTATTCTTGTACCAGTGTACAAGAGCCGACCCATCGACGGTTACTGATTTCGGGATAATATGTTCATTATACCTACATGACATTCGTCTTGTCCAAATTCATCCCGAGACCCACATGTCTGGATGCAGTGTTCAGTTCATCAAGCTTTTATATTTAGATACTATAATTTATGAATTAATCAATTACAGACAATGACACAAAACAATAGGGATCACAAAATGAAATGGTCAAAAATTTGTAATCTCACATTTATTTTCAAAACGAATATTTCTTTATTTGACATTGAATAGAATTTATAACGGTTGAAATTTTATTAATTTTTTTGATGAATTATACAAATAAAAAAATAGTAATAAAAAATACGCTGGTTTCAAAAACCTTTGTTTTAACAATCTTCTTCTTCTTCTTCCTGGCGCTCTAATCGTCTGTATTGACTGTTGGGGTCGGCTCTTCTCGATCTCGGGCTGTATTTCGCACGGTTCTGAGTATCGCCCTCACTCAAGCCATTTCTTTGCAAGACACTATTGCACTGAATCATCCAGTGTTTCTAGGTCTTCCCCTGGATGGTTGAAGAGGAAGATCCACAATATGAAAGGAATAATATTTTTTTATTGAAATCTTATGTATGTTTATGTAGAAGTAATTGTTAACTTGGATACCATTTTTGGATACCAACTACTTGTTGTTATCTTGGATACCAAGAATGGTATTCAAGTTAGCAACTAAACTGAAAATGGGGTCTGCAACGATGTCTTTTTTCAAATATTATATAATAAAAGATCAATATCCTAAGTCTAGTTTTAAAAAATCGCGTCTACTCTTCTACTTTTGACGGCCTGAATAAATAAAAAAATGATATTAGAAAGCTTTATACACCTTTACAATTCGCAGAATTATCTAATAGCATCTGACCGGCATTCGCCATTTACTAATTGATTTAGCATCCCTTCCCGTCATTGTGGTGGGCGCGTGGTAAGAGAGAGAAAAAAACTATCGGAAAATGATAAACTGTTGGATAACAGAGGCAGCCTTTTTAAAAAAAAGAACAGAAAAACAAAAACCAATCGTGTGTACAGAGCGGGAAAGCGGCGCGGTACTGTAATGGGCCGAGTGAAACTGCTGACAGAGTAACAAATATCCCTAAAGCATCGGGTGGGGGAAATTTAAATTTGAATACACTCAGAGCCGGTCGTACCACGAATTAAAACTAACCGACATAACGGGGCTCTATATTTCTCCGATACCTGAAAACAAGTGGCTAATAAAATAATGAAAAATCTTTTTGAATTTTTTTTTTTACTGAATTATGATACAAACATGCATATTTTTAACAGTTATGATGCTTGGACTTAAATATTCTGGCATACAAAGGTTCAGCTTTGGCTTTTTTTTATCTTATTTGACAAGAAAAACCGTGGAACGTTTTTCTTGGTTATTTTTAAATAAGAATAGCATAAAAACATTTTTTAAATTGTGCCACTGATATCACAACACGACAGTCTGCAACATTAGCGTGAATGGTGAAAATTTGGAGCAAGTAGTTGAGTTTGTGTATTTAGGTAGTATGTTTACAAGAGATGGGAGAGTGGAGAGGGATATTGAAAGAAGGGTTGGGGCAGGCAACAAAGTGAATGGTGCACTTAAAGTTGTCATCGCAAACAAAAACCTATCCAAAAAAGCTAGAATGGCAGTGCACAATGGTGTTCTTCTACCGACCCTTATGTATGGAAGCGAAGCATGGAACTGGCAAAGGAAGGATGAAAGTAGAATAAATGCAGTAGAAATGAGATCTCTTAGACGAATGTGTGGATATTCTGTGTATGATAGAGTGTCGAATGAAAATATAAGAAGTGAATGCGGTGCGAATGATGGTGTCATGAACAAAATAATGAAAGGATCATTAAGATGGTTTGCACATATGGAAAGAATGAATGAAGAAAGAATGGTAAAAAAATTATATGTTAATGATGTAAATGGTACCAGAAATAGAGGAAGACCAAGGAAAACGTGGCACGATCAAATAAATCAAATATTGAATGTCGGCCATGTGAGGAGTCAGAGAAATCGACGCGCGTGCATGACACGATGTATGAATGTTGAGGAAGCGAGAGAAATATGTCAGGAAAGAAAGGTGTGGCAGTCCATTCTTTCTGCCTACCCCTTCGGGGAGACGGCGTGATGGTTAGTTAGTTAGTTAGCCACTGATATCGCGTATAAGCATCATCTGATTTTGTTTCGACTATACTAATTTAAAAAATATATATGGTTACCAATTGACAAGTGCATATTTTTAACGATATCTTTAACGTCACCGCTGTCGTTAACTGAACCTTCTAAAATAAATTCATCGCTGATAATATTTCAAATAATTCATTTTAAATTTACAGAATTAGATATACTCGTATATTAAAAAGGTTCCCTGAGACGGTTTGGACAAATATAACGAATGAACGAGAGAAGAATGGTTAAAAATATTGTATACAAGCAGTGTGATTAATCAACTACTACAAGGCGGCCACATTCGAAGTCGGAAAAATCGACGAGCGTGCATGTTGTTACGGTGCAAGAATATAGAGGAAGGTCGAGAGGAATGTCAGGACATAGCAGTATGGCGGTCCATCCTCTATGCGTACACCTACAGGCAGGGAAACGGCGTGGTTGTTAGCGAGTTAATTAGATACATATTTATTTACAGAATTAGATACAATTATAACTGTATACATATTTTTTAAGCACATGCGATTTTTGGATTTAAAAATTGCTTCGCTCTAATATTATACATAATTTTTTGAAAAAATTAGAGAAAAGTATAAAATAATTCCATACCTATGTATATCATAATAGTAATTATAAAATATATTCTATTAAACCCGTTCAATATTTTAATAGATAATTCGTATATTAAGATAATATCAACTTGTAGTTTTTACAGGTGTTACGCATTTACGTGGTAATCTCAGAAGTACTCGTATACGACCTGGTGTACAGATGGCAGTTGTTTGTAAAAAATATATGATGATGAAATTACCTACCTTATAAAACTAAAGTATGAAGTTTGAAGACGCTAACTTGTTAAATATTTGTTTGACAGACTCGATAGTGAACGCTCTCAGTGAATTCGTAAAAATCTAAAAAAAAAAATCACGTTTTTGTGATACAAAACTTTCGTTTGAAAGATCTAATTCCAAACAATATCTAAGGCGTGCTAAACTCTACTTTAAGGAATTGTGCTCCTTCGTTTACAACAATAAAATATTGGGTGATAAAGTTTAAACGAGGCCGTATAAACTGCCAAGACGAACATCGTAACGGTCGACGTATGACTGTGTTTTAATTTATTTATTTATAACTAACTAACTACCCAATCGTCGATTGTTCATATTTCGAACATGGCCGCCTTTCAGTAATTGATTAATTTGGTCATGCCATGTCTTCCTTGGCCTTCCTCGACTTATTTTTCCATTCACACTACTTGTATATGTCTTTTTAACTATTTGCCCTCATTCATTCGTTCCATATGTCCAAACCATCTTAGTGACCCTTTCTAAGATGGTTTGGACATATTTATAATATTAAAAAAAAACGAGATTTGAAAAACGCCCAGTTGAAGACGTTATCACACCTAGGTGTATTACACACACTTGTATTACGTATCACATTTTTATCATTTTTCGTGGGTTCACCGGGTCACATATTTTGGTGAACCGACCCTGCACAAACCCTCAAAACCGTAGCGGCATCCATCTGTCCGCGGTGACCTCATCTGTTTTTGGATAAAAACTGTTCGTTTATCTTGTTATCTAAAGCACTACGGAATATTTGGGAGGACGTGTATAATCTGATTATGTCATCAAGAATGCTTATGCCTTGCTTGTTAAATAAAACCCACAGAAATATACTCGCTAATTGAAGCAAAACATTTTTTAAATATTTTTTTATTGATTGTTATGATTTAATATAATATTAAAACGCTTTTACTACTAAAACATTCTTAAGATCTTGCTAGAGTTGTGTAGTTTTAAATGCCTAATTACAGTTATGGACATATGGAAAGAATGAATGAAGAAAGAATGGTAAAAAAATTATATGTTAATGATGTAAATGGAACCAGAAATAAAGGAAGACCGAGGAAAACGTGGCATGATCAAATAAATCAAATATTGAATGTCGGCCATGTGAGGAGTCAGAGAAATCGACGCGCGTGCATGACACGATGTATGAATGTTGAGAAAGCGAGAGAAATATGTCAGGAAAGAAATGTGTTGCAGTCTATTATTTCTGCCTACCCCTTCGGGGAGACGGCGTGATGGTTAGTTAGTTAGTTAGTCAATTATTAAAAAAAAAACGTGGAATATAAATTAAATAAACACAAAAGTCCTGATCGTCCAGCTGACCAATGTGCACCCTAAAAGAACATTATGTGTTATATAATTTTTATTTTGTTCCATCCTTCTCTTTTCGCCCCGCGGGAGACGCGGTGTGATGGGTTTCGAACCTCATCGCCACCAATAGGCATCTCCCGCGCACACTTCGATCGTCCAACACCCACAAAATAAATCTAAAACAAATAATATAAAATACAATGATATAAAATAAAATAACAAAATAATTATAATTTAACACAAAGTGTTCTTTTTAGATTCTTGCACATATTGTCTATTTAATTTATGTTCCACGAATCCACCGCTTTTTAATTAAGCACATAATGTATTATAATAACACATAATGTTTTTTTTTTCGATTCTACACATGTTGACATGGACGATCCGGACTTTTGTGTTTATTTAATTTATGTTACACGTATCCACCGTTTTTTTTAAATAAAACAAAAACTATTATGATAATTAATTTCACATTTCAAATAAATTTTTAGAAGCATTTACAAGTATCTATTTCAAAATTTCTTGTTCATTATCACGCTTATATTTAAACAGTGTTATTTAAATAAATTGTCTTCCGGTCATGATCGAAAAAAAAGTATTCATGTTAAAATCTACTCTGGGATTGGTTTATCTTGTATGGCAACATACTCGTAAAATCTATTTTATTGATATGCAAATACAGTGTAGTTTACAAATAAATATTCTGCTTTTCTTCTAATGTAATCGCGTATAATGGGTCAACAACTTCTATGACAACATATCGAAATTACTAGAGAAAATTATCTACTCACTGCTGTGAAGCGATAAATAAATTGTTCCCGTAATTTCCATCACACCCCTACCCTTTATGCTTGCGTCATTTATGGCGGCAATGAGATCACGCAGCTTGTCTCGCCTTGGGCTACATATTTGAATGGTATTTCTTCAAGATTATACCAATGTTTTACATGTTTCTGACCGGACATGAAATAGTATGTACTCGTATATATATTCTCTTCATTGCTTTACTATTGTTTCATTTGGGTTTGTTTTCCCAACACTAATCAAATTATTATCGAGCCTGCAATTATTGTAATGTATGAAGACAATCTATACTATATAAACAACAACATTTTGAATGTATACAAATTCTTGTAGACAAATACTGGAATAATAATTATAAAATAAAAATAATTTATCCGCAATGGGTGAAATCCAGTATTTGTCTACAAGAATTTGTATACATTCAAAATGTTGTTGTATAAATAAAACTGGTACATTCAGGCATAAAATTGGAGAGACATCTCCAGGCGAAATCTAGTACTGTATGATTTGCAGAGACTTTCACAGTACATTAATAAAGGTTTTCTGCTTAATGCTTTCTAATCTTAATAGATGACGCTAGTGTAGAGTGAACTTAAAAATGTAAAGATAGGCGTGGAAATCTACCATATATACAAGTTCAAAAAAGTTTGTCAGACGTGGTGGTCATAAGGCGGAATGGGGAATGTTGTTAAACATAAAGCGATCGCTCAACCCAACCAATGACAGGTCATAAGTCCTGTAAGCGCCTCGGCCACCACCCTCTGTTCCCAGAAAACAATTTACATCTTCGTCTCTATTGAGATACAATTAATCCTTATAAAATATACTATACGAGTATAAATAAAAATGTAAATGTTCGTTTTTTCAAAATCTTAAATCTCCGAAAGTTATTCACTGATTGCTTTGAAATTTTGACATAACGTTGTATTCGAATACGCACGTGTTTTTATGGGGCTGTGATAGGTGTTTTTATTTTGGATATTGCCTCTTTTGTTTTATTTTTTATTTATACAACAGGTCGTTTGATATACAATTTATTTTTTAGATATTATATATTGATTCTCGTGACATATATGATAGGTAGCCAATGTATCGCTATTTTATTCACGTGAATTCTATACCAGACCAAATACAGTGGGACAATCACACTGCCATCGCCGGGAATCGAACCCGGGACCTTCGGTATGGAAGTCAGAGCTCTTACCACTCTGCCACGAAGGTCGTCTCGTCGTACTCTTCTCAGGAGTACCAGCCTGGAGGCTATTGCCGATGTTGATAATTTCTTTCGTGGATGCTAAGGATATTTTTGGATGGTGAGAAGACGGTTTCTTTTAGGATGTGGTGGGTTGGGTCCAACATTTGGACCTTACTATCCGGGTACGAAGGAATCTAGACAGGGGCCGGGGTCTTGAATGAATATCAAGGGACGATGACTGGGAATGGTCTTGGGTGAGGGCCGGTTGGTCCTAGGTACAGAACCGAGTGGGACGAGAGTGTCCTTGGGTATGGGTCGATGGTCTTTAATGGGGACCATTTAACCACCATTTGGGACCATTTTCCTTTTAACCAGAGTGAGCCACAGCAACGCGTGGCCGGGTACAGTTAGTAAATAATAAAATAAATACCCGACCATCCTCTCATAAAAACGTTTCGGTTGATTAAACTTGTCTGGCCTGCTTTATGGGCTGATGTTGGTCGTAAATATGATTTTTATGGGTCCTATAACCAATATCCATTCAGGCTAAGGTGGATAAGAAATGCGTGTGTGCTTAAATTCTGTAAGATGCGAATCTGTGTGCAAAGGAAAAATGAAGAAATAATATATTATTCTATCGATTAAATAATATCGCTAGAAATGGAATATCATATGATATTTAGACACGTTTGTCACAATACTTTCCGAAAAAGAAGTCAATAATCATAATAAAATTTTGTTCATACCCGTTTATTTATTACTTTTAATTTATTTTTAGCATTTAGCTTTTTTATACAGCAAGGCGTTTGAACCCAATTACTATGCGCAATTTGTTTTAAACTTTTATATTGATTCTCATGACATGCGATAGGTAGTTAATATATCGGCACATCGTATCATCTACCCACGTCGATTTCTCCGACTCCTCACGTGGCCGACATTCTATATTTGATTTATTTGATCGTGCCACGTTTTCCTCGGTCTTCCTCTATTTCTAGTTCCATTTAACATATATCGTTGACGTATACTTTTATACCATTCATACACTGTATTTGGTAACAAAATAACAACAAACCATCACGCCGTTTTCCCGTAGGGGCAGGCAGAGAGAATGGACCGCCACACCACTCTATCCTGACACACCTCTCTAGATTCCTCCACATTCATAGAACGAGTCATACACGCACGTCGATTCTTACGACTTTTAACACGACACCAACCTTTAAAAATTAATTTGGTCATGCCATGTTTTCCTCGGTCTACTTCGACTCCATACTCCATTTACACCGTTAATGTATACTTTCTGAACCATTCTTTCTATGCGCTTCATATGTCCAAACCAGCGCCACACATACGTCTTGAGGACCTCATCAATTCCGCATTTATTCTGCTCTGTATTTGGTCTGGTGTAGAATTTTCGTGACAATAAAATGGCGATAGCTACCTATCACCTTTCATGAGAATCAATATAATAGCTAAAAACATATTGTATACAGTAATTGGGTTCAAACGACCTGTTGTATACAACTCTGTTTTGTGATATTGGGACATAGAAATGAATAAAAATTAAACTAGGTTAAATGTGGCCTGGAGACCCTTTCGATTTTTTTTGTAAGTAAGTTAACGTAAGTCCCGCGTGGACGGGGGGCAGGCCTAGAGATTGTATGAGCGAAGCTGACGAAAGGGCGTCGCTGCGTCCTATACCAGCTTCGGGTAAGTGGTGGGGTAACCTTCTATGATGAATACAAAAAAAAATCATTCGAATATTATATACTGATATAAAATATTTTGTTTTTGAATGTATACAAATACTGGATTTTACCCATTGCGGGTTAATCATTTAAAGATTAATTGTATCTCAATAGAGACGAAGATGTAAATTGTTTTGGAAACAGAATATGATGGTCGAGGCTTTTACAGGACTTATAACCTGTTATTGGTTGGGTTAAGCGATCGCTTTATGTAATACAACATACCCCATTCCGACCTTCTTACGACCACCACGTCTGACAACTTTTTTTATTGAGAAACACTTCGCATTTTTTTGTTCAATCTACACTAGCGCCATCTATTAAGATTAGATGTAAGCATTCAATATCTAACAATCAAGATACACGGAAGTTGCAATCTTAAGAAGTCAGATATTTCTTATGCAAAGTATGTAAAGCTTTACTTAAAGCATATACTATTGCTAGAGAAGCCAACATCATCCGCAGAGATCACAAAGATTCAGACGTTGATAGTAATCTAATCTCCCGTTGCTGTGAGAATCTGAGAGCTTCCGAGAGCCCCGCACAAGAGGGCCGTCATGTACCAGGTTCCCTCCCCCGCCCCATCGCCACCCCTCCCGCGTGGGTGTACCCGGCGTGGCCGCCCCGCTCGCGAGATGTCTGTACAGGAGAACGCCACTCACAGGTGGCCGTTCAATCGATAAACCGAGACGTGTCCTACATAATCCGCCGGCCAATTATTATTGTGACGTTCGCCTGATTTTTTCACCCCACTGAAAGGGCAGGGGTTTAAATTTACGACCTTCACCCTTTAAGATTTTCGTTTATTTTCCTTTTTACATTATTACCACAAACTAACTAATTTGAAAAGGAAGAATGTTTGACGGATTATAACATAAATGCAAACGGTGAGAAATTAGAGTAAGTCACCTAATTTGTTTATCTAGGAAGCATGTTTACAAGAGATGGAAAATGGATATAGATATCGAAAGTAGGGTTGGAGCTGGAAATTAAAGACGACGAAGACTGACGAGCTTCGTGGCCGAGTGGTAAGTGCATTGACTGCCACCCCGTAGGTTCCGGGTTCGATTCCCGGCGAGGGCCGTGTGATTGTCACACTGTCTTTGGTCTGGTGTAGAATTCACGTGACAATAAAATGGCGTTAGATTAACTACCTATCACATGTCATGAGAATCACTATGATAGCTATAATACCATTTTTATCGATTTGGCTCATGTTGTCATGATGTAAAGAGCGATTCAACAAAATTTAAAAAAAAAAAAAATGGTGCACTCAAAGTCATTACTGCAAATAGAAAAATATCGACTGAAGCAAATATGGCAGTGCACAATGGAGTTTTAGTGCCGAATCTTATGTATGGAACTGAAGTTTGTAGTTGGCAGAATGAGCATGAAAGTAGGACACGTGCCATAGAAATGAGGTCACTAAGAAGAATGTGCGGAAAAGCAATGTATGAATGATGAAATAAGAAAGGAATGTAAGGCGGAGGAATTATATATTTTTTTATGTTTTACCTGTTCTCAATAAGTAGATGTTTTAAACTATAATTGTTGTAATATTTTTTGAGAAAATAAACTGATTTGATTTGATAATATTACGAATGTTTTCGTAGTTAGAAGTAAAAAGGTTTATGAGATATCATACATTCAAATATGAGCTGCACAATTTGAAAGTAATTTTTTGCACTGCTAATGTAGCTAACTGCACAACAGCGGTTAATCCTGCATTTATTTGTTCTATGCCAAGAACAGTATACTTTAAATATAATTTTCATTTGAATTACATCTACAGTTTTTACGTCACTAGTTTATATAATTTTCTATTGAACTTATTTCCATGAATATCTAATTTCCTTTTAAAGAAAATTACCTGGTTTTTTTCGGAAGTTTCGTTTCGAACGAAGGCAAATCGTTCGTTAGAATTCGATTAAAGAAAAGTGTTTTTCAGAAAAGTAATATTAAAATACACCGTGTTTCCTAAAGGTCAGGGTTTTTGCGTACATCTTAATAATCTCATTCGGGCAAAGTGTTTCTTATTTAGCTGTTTCTTTTATGGTATTCAAAATATTGATTAAATAGATATTTATTTTATTATAACCTTTCAGTTAATTAGAAATCAAAGAGTCTCTTCATTTTCACATTTTTCTCTTCAACGATTCTTGTCATAAGGCCAGCCATTTTAAATTTAATTATCTCAATACTTTTCATTAGATAAATATTATTATATTAATCAGCGAAATGTTTGAGAATAAGAATAATAACTCTTTAAAGAAATTTTGAAAAAATTGTATTTTCACAACACGTTTTGGCACTTTTCACAAACATGTTTCGTGACACAGAAGCCCTTTCTCGGTGTAGAAATTTGAACAATAAATAAAATAATATATTTATATTGGGAAACGTTTCTGTGTCCCGAAACATGTCTGTGGAAAGTGAAATAAAAATGTTGTGAAAATACAATATTTTCAAAAAATAGTTCAAATGTGAATCCATAACACAATGTCATGACCAATATAGATGATAAGTAATTACTCTTGTTTAAAAATATTTATATCTATGCTTACATATATAAATGTAAACCATTTTACTAATTCTTGAAATGTATTTTTATTACGTATATAAATGCCTCAATGAAGGGGTTTGGGGATGTCAGAGGTATGAAAAATACTAGTATTTTTAATAATTTATTTTTGTAAAACCAACAACACAGAATTATAATATTATGTTTTTACTTGATTTGACCCAAATTTGAAAAAAAAGAAGATTATTGATGAAGTTACCGCCATATCTATTGGACCCTGTTCGATAATGCGGTGACCATTATAACTTCTTACAGGTTCATCTTAAATCATTCAAATAAAAAATGACATTACTTTAATAGTTAACCTAGTGCCTGATCAAAGCATTTCTTTTCTGTTGCATTTTTCCTTGAAAATCCGCAAGTAAACTATCAGAGGGCGGCATTTTTCATAATTTTCAAAATAAAAAAAGCTTCGATCAGGCACTAGATTAACTATTAAAATAAATTATATTTTTTATTTGAATGATTTTAGATGAACCTGTAAGAAGTAATAATAATGGTCACCGCAAAGCACCAATTTTGGAACAGGATTCAACAAATATGGCGATAACTTCATATACAATTTTTTTTTTGACCAAATCATGTTAAAACATTGTATAATAATTTAATAATGTTGGGTTTATTAAATAAATTAAATTACTGACAGAATTTTTTTTAAATAGGTACTTGCTTTTTCATACCTCTGACTGCCCCTAACCCCTTAATGAAAATCATGTAAAATATAATTTAAAAGTCGGGATTGACGTGAGATCTATTTATAAATAGTCGTCTCGAGATTTATGTATAAATAGTCGTCTGAAAATTAACATGGCTTTTATGTCTATGTGAATAACCGTTTATTTTTTCATAGTGAATATTAATGTATGGCTGGAACTACAGTTGGCTAAATTTATTCTATGCATTTTAAAATGCTTCCTGGCTGAACTAATCCAATGGAACCCGATGACCGCACTGGAGATCTTGCTCCGCTAACCCAATTCCAGCGATTCGACCCTGAATCTGATTCCAGCTTCATTCCAGAATAGAGCGGAATTTATATTTCGTTAAAATGTTGAAAATTACGCAAATAAAAGATCGTACGTTCCGCTTTCTTAACACTCGCTTTACGGTGCTGAATTCATCCTTTACCCTGTAGCCCTGGAGTATCTATGTACATAGTTAAGAATGTATGTTTTAACTTACCATCATACCGTCTCGCTGACGGGATAGGCAGAAATCTTTTCTGGCATACTCTCGTATCCTAAATATTTATACATCGTGTCATGCACACACGTCGATTTCTCCAACTACTCACGTGACCGACATTCAATATTTGATTTATTAGATCGTGTCACATTTTCCTCGGTTTTCCTCTATTTCTAGTTCCGTTCACATCGTTAACACATACTTTTTGCCATTCTTTCTTCATTCATTCTTTCCATGTGTCCAAACCGTTTAAACTATGTGACATGGAAGCCCTTTCTCAATGTAGAAATTTTAACAATAAATTAGATTAAATATACGTACCACCTTCTCCAACTGATATTGTAGGGAAAAATAGAGGGATGCCGAGGGCCGGGTAGGAGACAAATGTCCTGGCTGCGAAACGTGAGGGAGTGGACCGGCATCCGAAGAGTGAAGGAGCTGTTCCGAGCGGCGCAGGACAGGGACAGGTTCGCCGAGGTGATCGCCAACATTAGAGGGACCCGACAAGGTCTTGAAGAAGAAGAAGAAATATACGTAAATTAAAATAAAAATAAAATTAATTTCATACAATTTCTACGCCAAGGAAAGGCTTCTGTATCCCGAAACAAGTTTGTGAAAAGTGTAAAAATGTGTTAAATTGATATTCAGCCACAGTATTTAGTGCTGCAATTAGCTATAAAATAACTTTATCAAGAATTGAACGTTGAATAATATAAAAAAGGGGCAAGATGTTGCACGATTTGCCCCGCGCGACAATCACGACAGAAATGAACTTGCGTGTCACTGGTCATTAGATATCCTTCACCATGCGGCGAGTATTAACCAACATTTTTATTCTATTATTTTGTTCTACTTTTCTGTCTTAACGTTTTGGTTGAAATCTACCTAGCAAACACGCCACACTGCTCTGTCTATTTTCTATAATCCTTCACATTTTATAATACATTACGAGTCGTGCACGTACGTTGATTTTTCTGACATCTAAAATGGCCGACTTTCAAATTTTGATTGATGTGGTCTGGCCTTTTTTCTCCAGTCTTCGTCAATTTAGGATCAATTCAATTCTTTCACGAATACCATGGATTAGCATTTATTCTTCACTTATATAGTTCATGCGCCCTTATGTGTATCACTAACTTAGTGATCCTTAAACGATTCAATAGTGACAGGTAGGTGTAGTTCGTCCACCCCGATTCTATTATGTTGAGTTTAGCAAACCGTATTTTTCTGAAGCAAATATCATGAAAGACGAATGTGTGGAAACTCTGTGTATGATAGTGTCGAATGAAAATATAAGAAGTGAATGTGGTGCGAATGATGGTGTTATGAACAAAATAATGAAAGGATCATTAAGATGGTTTGGACATATGGAAAGAATGAATGAAGAAACAAGTAAAAAAATTATGTGTTAACGACGTAAATGGAACCAGAAATAGAGGAAAACCGAGGAAAACGTGGCACGATCAAATAAATCAAACATTAAATCTCGGCCATGTGAAGAATCAGAGAAATCGACATGCGTGCATGATTCGGTGTATGAATGTTGAGGAAGCGAGAGAAATATGTCAGGAAAGAAAAGTGTGGCAGTTCATTCTTTCTGCCTACCCCTTCGGGGAGACGGTGTGATGGTTAGTTAGTTAGTTTTTTTAGGAAAGTAATTTATAGTATACTTTGAAAATGAGAAAAATAACGTTGTACATAATCCACAAAATATTAACAATCAAGACATGTTTCGGAGGATACCTCCATCTACAGATGTAAAATTATATAATAAAAACTAAACAAGGAAAGACTAATAAAAAACGCATTTAAAAAATCGATACAATACAAAAGAACAATATATATTTAAATTTATAAAAATATCCTGGACTAATTACTTTAAGTACTAAATAATATTTTTATCAGTAAGAACTAATAAATAATATTAAACAATAATAGTACATAATAATAAAATTATAATATAAAAAATATACATAAAATTGTAATTCGGAAAATAACATACATTTAAAAAGACATATTTTACATATATATTAATAAAGTATTAATTTGGACGTAGTATTTATGAAGAAAGGAGTAAAAGCAGGAATCTTATTATTCATTATGTTTTCACACAATTTCACCAATTTGAGGATTACTAAAATTTCTAGTTTGTTTAATTTATTGCTATTGTTAATTATGTGTAGAAATAATGTGTCATGTCTGTCAAAACTATCGGTCGGCCAAATTCAATACAACGGTTTGCCATCTCATAAAAAAATAGCATGTTTTGTGTAAACTCATTTGTATTCGTTGATAAGAGATTAAAATGTTCGTCTTGTTTTGCGTATGTAAAAGCTTCACAATCCTTACATTTAATTTTGTAAACACCACTTTTTTACCAAATATCTGTTTTTTGTTTGGAATTTAAAATGAGTTGGCTAAGTTTTTTTTATGTGTAAAAGACTGGTTTGATGTGAAGAGGAAGTGATTTTTTGATTTTGTGGATTTGTTATCAATGTAAAAGCAAACATTTTATCTTATAAATCGTTCTTAACTCACTAACCATCATGCCCGGGAGGTAGATATCACCATACTGTTATATTCTGACAAAAAAACTCGCTCCTTTTCTATATTCATACACCGTGAGACGCACGCTAGTAGATTTTTCCGACTTCGAACATTTAGTAATTGATTAATCTGGTCATGTTTTCATTCATCTTTTTAACCATGTTTCCCTCATCCATTCGTTCCACATGTCCACACATCCTAATGACCCGTTCTTAATTGTATTTAGGACGCATTAATCTACCTTACTTGCCTTTCTTACTTCTTCGTTCGGTATTCTATTATACATTGTTTTTCTGCACATAAGAAAGAAGATTTAACGATCTCATGTATCCTACTTTCGTCCTTCTTTTGACTCCAAGCTCTACTTCCATACATAAGAGTTGACTCTAAAGCTCCATTATGCGCTGTCAAATTTGCTTCAGTCGACATATTTCTATTTGCAGTGATGATTTTGAGTGAACCGTTTATTTTGTTTCCAGCACCAACCCTTCTTTCGATGTCTCGTAGTTTATATATATATATAAAAAAAGAAAGTCTTAAATGTTAATTAAATTCATGAAATATCGAAAAGTGTTATTTTCCTGTTGGTTGCTTAAATTAACTAGTTTCTCACCCAACAATCACTGTTTTAAGGTCTTTTAATCCAACCAGATTTCTTTTATGAGTGTCTCCTTTCCCCGGATAACTTCTTTGTTGGAAATTCTTTCTGCTAAAGGAGATTAATTTTCTAAGAATATTTTCAATCTAACTTTTACCGCTACACACGAGCGGGGAGTATGCGCATACAGCATGCCACACAAGACTTAGCAAACTCCTACTATTAGACCCGACTTCATATTGTGCCTTCACTCAATTTGTGAACAAACTATAAAACCTAGGCATTAATAAAAAAAAACTCAATTTTATGCAATCGTAAAATCTACGTATAATTAAAAAAGAAATTAGTATGTTCATATGTAACTAAAATCAGTCGAAAATCAAATGCGCGCGCAACGCAGGACAAACGTATATAATATAATGGCGACCGATGGGATACTTCACATATGTGATTTACCGACAGCGCGCATGTAAACCGTCATTATGACGAAGTAAAACACATTTAAATTATTATCTTTACAAACAAACAAACCATCACGCCGTTTCCCCGCAGGGGTAGGCAGGGCTGCTCTATCCTGACATACCTCTCTAGCTTCCTCTACATTCATACATCGAGTCATACACGCACGTCGATTCATCCGGCTTCTGACATGACCAACCTTTAACATTTGATTAATTTGGTCATGCCATGTTTTCCTCGGTCTACCTCGACTACTTACTCCACTTACATCGTTAACGTATACTTTTCTTTACAGATTTCTGTAAAGAATAGATGTAGGTATACTATAGTAATTTGTGGTTCCAATTTTTTTCAATAGATGTCACTACGAGTACTGCAAAGTCGCAAAACGATATATCACGGTTACCGATGTTAACGGTTAGGAAATCTTCAACGTGATATGACGGTTACCGATGCGAATAGGTATTACTTCTGAAGGTATTGAAAAATGTATCCGTGGATCTGACGTAAGGTACTATCAATCATGTAATTAATTTGGTTATTGTATACGTAGTCGAATAATTTTATTTGAAAAATTATAATATGTATTTATAATAAATCGATTGATGGGTTAATTTTATGCTTATGCAAAAACATTAATTTTGAATTACGTCTAGAATTAATGATCACATCATCAACAAATGAAGTGTTATGGACTTTTTTTATGAAAAGTTATTATATATTTGCTTCGTAGTATTGTTTCCTTCGTACAGATACGAGTATTTTATATTATACTCGTATATAAACACGATTAAAACTGTACGTACCTACTTATAAAATTTAAAATTAACTATTCCTTAATCTGTGTTTAAATATTTCACACAAAAACAAATTAGATAAGACAACCCCGTTCCTAAATTAAAACAATATTTGGACAAGTACACTACAAGTGAGATGCTATCATTATCATCACCAACAGCCATTAGTTGTCCAGTGTTGAACATAGGTCCCCTTTCTCGACCTCCACAATACACTTTCCCTCGCCACTCTGCGCCATTGACCTCATGCCACTTTTTTGATGTCATCAGAACGTCTTGCCTTTGGTCTGTCCGGGTTTCTGTGGCCGGTTCTCGATCACCACTGATAGCCCTACGCTTCGATCAGCAAACTCTTCGGCAATAGGGAGATTAGTTGAAGACTACAGGGGAAAAACAAGGAATGTCAGTTAAAATTCAAAATAAATGTAATAATGCCATCTAGCGGCATTTGTACGTATCTATCCACAGTAAAATTTTCATATTCAAAAATCATGTGTGTCATCGACTATGGCCAGATAATCGATTGCTAATTGCTATAAAATATATATACTTTGATTAGCTTTCTTCTCAATTTATTCAAATTAACCTTCTACTAACATTCCTTGTTTTCCCCTGTAGTCTTCAGTTGAGCCAAAGCGCAACCCCCGAACAAATTTCGGAGATCGGGCTTTCGCAGTGGCAGGTCCGTCCGCCTGGAATATGCTTCCTGCATGCCTCAGATGCATTGACAATTCGACAGATTTTAAATCTCACCTATATAAAATATAAATATCGCATAAAATATAAACAATGGTTATCTGATTGCTGGTGTCAGATGCAGCTCTCATGACTAAAAACGTTGTCAAAGCGCCTTTGAGGTGAGCTATTATAGGAATAACGACTCTCCGAAAGGTTATCTCAAGTAACCAATATTACACTGAGAAAGAAATATTTGAAATCGAATTGAGAAAAACTTGAGTATCCTAAAAAATATCTTATATTTGATAATGCCTTTTACAGTGAAACAAGTCACTCCTTTTAAATATTATACAATAAAGCTTACAGAAAACGTTAATTTTCATTTATAATTAATAATTTATATAAAGTTTTTTTTAATATTTCGTGGATTATTTTCAATTTCCAAATTTAGGACACTGCTATTTTCAGTTTCCAAAGTATATTTCTATGGAATTTCACAGTGTTAATGTCTTAGCTTTCAATACATTGTTTATATGAAGGTTTGTATTATCTGATTTGTAGGAATGAAAACGTCGTATCCTAGAAGTTTTATGAAAATAATATGTTTCGCATTGCTAAGGCACTATCGAATGTATTTTGATATGTTTCGCCTTGCTAAGAAACATGTCATTCTCATAAAATATAATAAAACTTCTGGAGAACAGACGTTATCATCGTTCAAGAAACAAGTAAGATTCTATTATCTTTCAAGCGATAATAAATACTAATTATTCAGTCTTCAATTCAATATTCATAACTAACTAACTAACCATCACGCCATTTCCCCGGAGGGGTAGGCAGAGAGGATGGATCGCCAAAATGGCCTGTCCTGGCATACCTCTCGGGCTTCATCTACATTCATACATCGTACCATGCACGCACGTCGATTATTCCGACTTCGAATGTGACCGCCTTTTAGTAATTGATTAATTTGGTCATGCCATGTTTTCCTCGGTCGTCCTCGGCTTCTTTTCCCACTCACGCTGCTTGTGTACAACTTTTAACCATTCTACTCTCATCCATTCGTTCCATATGTCCAAACCATCTCAGGGATCCTTTTTTAATTTTATTCATGATGCAGTCATCTGCCTTACATTTCTTTCTTATTTCATCGTTCGGTATTCTATCATACAACCTTTTCCCGCACATTCTTCTTAGTGATCTCATTTCTACGGAGTTTATCCTGCTTTCATCCTTCTTTTGCCAGTTCCAACCTTCACTTCCATACATGAGGGTTGGTCTTTCAAGCGATAATAAATACTAATTATTCAGTCTTCAATTCAATATTCATAATGTAAAATATTAAAATCATCTTTAGATATTAGCTCCTAACAGGAAACGCGAAGGGTCCCAACACCCCATACGTATAGCGAAAATGTATTCTAAACGACATAAATCTCAATCTTCTTTTGCAGCGTACTCCCAGCCTTTGTTCCGCAATGTTTGATTATTTATTCTCTGCGTTTTCTTGCACCGTAATGTGCAAAATAGTGTTTATTTGAAACAACGTAATGTAGCATCTATAAAATAAATTCCCGCCTGCCGTAATCGAATTGAATGGGAAATTAAATTTTTATATCGCCGTCCGAGTGAAACGTGAAAATCAACATCCGTTATCTACGCAAGACTTACGGTTATGAATCAAACTTTTTACTAAGAATAAATTGTTATTCAGCGCTAAAGTTTCGCCGGAAAATTTTCTCGAGGATTATTTTAATCCTGAAAGTACGTACATAGTACATATGTTCCCCTAATACGCTGTATACCCGACAGTGCCGAGTGGTGTAAGTACCCAATTTTCGTAGGATAACAATACAAAATTGCTTTCAGCCGAAAATCTTTCGACGATTTTTTTTAAACGCGTATATTATTACCCAAAGAAATTGCATTCATAAAACTCAATTGTGAGTTTCCATAAGCTATATTTTCGATTCTACAATTATGTTTCGGATTGTTCTCGTCCATCCTCGATGTAAAAATTTTAGTATTTATTGTTTCTTGAATAAAGATGACGATGAAAAATTTTAGTATTTTTTGTTTCTTGAACTCGATATTAAATAATTAATATAAATGAAAACGTCTGTCTTCTAAGAGTTTTATTAAATTTGAAATGAAATCACATGTTTCGCCCTTCTAAGGCATTATAAAAATATCATTTGATAATGCCTTAGAAAGGTGAAACATGTCATTCCATATACAATTTAATAAAACCCCTTGAAGACAGACGTTTCCATTTATATTAATTATAAAAATTATAACCTTAGAAATTATTTTGAGCTATTTATTTATTTTTTAAATTACACTGATTATGGATGAGAACCGTCCAAAATATATATGTGAGCAGTGAATTAAGTGGTGTGCAATTTTTTTTTTAATATTCATCCAATTTGAATATTTAGAATTAATTTATAATTTTGTATATGTCATTACACTCGTATCTTTGTTAGCGTATGTATATTGTCTTTTATTCTTCTTCTTCTTCTCGGCGCTACATCCCGGTATGGGATTTGGCCTCCTCCACAACAGTCTTCAACTGGCTTCTGTCCCTGGTCATCCCTCTTAAATCTTCAGGTCTTTCTAGTTTCTCTCAGATGATGATTTTTAACGCCATTTTTGAGATAGTCACTTCAAGGGCACTCTTCGCCCGGAAGGTTTCTCCTAAAAAGGAATGTTTTAAGAAAGCTTCTGAATGCTCCTTCGTTGTCTAATGCCAAAAGCTCGATCCGCGAAATTTGACAAGAAGTTTGTGTGTTGCTTCATCCTTTGAAAATCGTAGGGTCAGTTCTTCCTTATGTTTTTGCCAAGATCGTTGTTCATTGAGGAGTACTCGTATAAGTTTTGAGGCGATTGTGTATTTGTAAGCATGTATCCTTGTACCGTGCGGGGTGATTAACCCTGCGATGAACCCTCCTCTTTATGTTTTCATATATAAATTAATATATTCATACTTTTGCAACGATAATCTTAACTTGAAACTCCGACAAAGAATGATTAAATGTTATATATGGTCTGTTCTACTATTTGGCTGCGAAACCTGGACTCTGAAAGTGAATGTAATCGGTAAACCGGTTGGAAGCGTTCGAGATATGGATATACCGCAGAATGCTCCGTATATCGTGGACTGATAGGGTCAGTAATGCAGACGTACGAATACTACAGAGAGCCAGAGCCAATAGGGAGCTGTTGTCGAGTGTGAAAATTAGAAAGGTCTCATATTTGGGTCATGTGCTAAGGGGAGAAAAATACAACCTCCTTCGACTGATATTAATGGGTAAAGCGGAGGGACGTCGGGGAGTTGGTAGAAGGCAGCTGTCCTGGCTGCGGAACATCAAATAGTGGACAGGAATAACAAGAGTTCAGAACCTGTTCCAAGTGGCTCAGGACACAGATGCTTATGCAGCAGTGATCGCCAACGTTGGGGGGGACCTGACACGCCACCGAAAGATGAAGAATACTTTTTATCAAGAAAGTAAGAACAATCGTATTAAACTGTTAAATTAAATAAATTTGTTTTATGTATCACAATTGTATTTTATTTTACTCGACAGCTGTTTCGTCAACCTATGTTGACATCATCAGGTTAGAACACCTGATGAAGTCAACATAGGTTGACGAAAAATAAAATAAAATACAATTGTGATACACAAAACAAAGTTCTTTAATTTAATAGTTTAAAATGTCAAGGTATCAAAGTATTTCGGCCAAAACAATGGACTATTTAACAATCATATATTAGTTTTAAAATATAAAGGTTATCATAAAACAGATAGTCTTCTCAAACAAGTTTGCCTTTTAGTATATTTTTTCTTCATCTTCCTCGACGAAGCAGCCTAATGTCCTGCGAAACGTGAATATTGGTAAAAATTTGTCTTCTTGACATTATTAAAGCATGTACTAAGTATCTTCATAGCATCTCTGTACTTATGTAGGGCGCGAATCGACTTTATGTACTTCCAGGAACAATCTGGTTGCCTCGGGCGGAGATAATACGCCGGCTTATTATGGCACCGAGCATTTCCACCACACAGCGGCGAAACCTGTAAGGAGTACTCACTAGCGCACTATTTAAATAGTAATGTAGGTTAAGTGAGTCTGGGCTATGTTACATCGTCTAGCAAATTATAATATTATAAAGATATCTTCCCCGCGAAAGATTTTACTATTATTCGAGCATTACAACATGCATTATCATAAATTTACCGCACTTCCATTTTAAGTAAATCGTTAACATTGGATAGCTCCCAAATGTTCCCCTTAATATAAATGTTTTTCTCATATCGGAGGTTGGACAACGGTTTGGTTATATATGTGAGACAGGAAGCGAAATGAATGGATGAGAGAAGGGACCAAAGTTTTCGATGTAACATTCAAAATAGCTTCATTTGAGGCCATATAGTGAGGACAATGTTCGATCGGTGGACCAGACGCACCTTGGAGTGAACACGATTGTCATCTGTGGAGTGATGGACATGGCGTGGGCCGTGACCGAGTGGCTGACGCTCCATATCGGAGTCATGCCAAGCAACGATATTGTTGTGAGCTGTTGTTTCATGATAATTATTATTTTTTTCACCAAGCTAATAGAGCTTGGGATAATGTTAAGCATCAGGCATGCGATAGAGTCGGGTGGAGAAGATTCCTTGAGGCCCTATGCACCACGGAGGTGTGACAGGACAAAAAGAAGAAGAAGAAGAAGAATAGAGCTACCTTTCTCTATTTATTTTACTTTTGTCTTGGAAGAAAAACACGTATTCAATAAAGAAACGCCGTCGTTTTTCATTAAAGATCGCATAAAAAGCTTTTTCGTTGGTCAAGCCATCTCAATACCGCTGACTTCCAAAGCTGTATACATTTTTTTTTAAAAGTCATAAGAACTTAGAGGAGTCCCACCGCTTTCCCGAAGCTGTTATAGGCGGACGTCGCCTTTCGTCAGCTTCGCTATATCAATCCCTAGGCCCGTCCCTCGTCCAGTGGGACTTACGTTACTGAGGTTTTGTGATAAAAAATTAAACAAGAGGGACCCAGGCCACATTTAAACTACCCATTTCCTCTATGTCCCGCCGAAATGTAAATTTATTTAATAAATACAATACAGAAAAATAAAATTCAAAAACAGAGCTACTGAAAACTATCTACATGTACGAGGTCTGTTCAAAAAGTATCGCGAATTTTATATTTTTTCAAAAAGTATTTATTTATTCATGAATATCTATTTTGTCCCCTTCAAAGTAATTCCCCTCGGATATAATACATTTATGCCAACGTTTTTTCCAATCCTCGAAGCACTTAAAAAAATCATTTTTGTGATCTTGTTCAGCTCCTCCTTCGATGCCGTCTTTATCTCCTCAATCGTGGCGTAGCGTCGTCCTTTCATGGGCCTCTTCAGTTTTGGAAACAGGAAAAAGTCACAGGGGCCAGGTCTGGGGAATACGGTGGCTGCGGCACCATTACTGTGTTGTTTTTGGCCAAATATTCGCACACAAGCAACGATGTGTGAGCAGGGGCGTTATCATGGTGCAAAAGCCAGTTTTTGTTCTTCCACAAATCCGGGCGTTTCTGGCGGATTGCTTCGCGCAAATTGCGCATAACTTGCAGGTAATATTCCTTATTGACCGTACTACCCTGTGGCAAGAACTCATGATGCACCACGCCCCTGCAATCGAAGAAAACTGTGAGCAAAACCTTCACGTTCGACCGAACTTGGCGCGCTTTTTTTGGTCTTGGCTCATGCGGCAGCTTCCATTGGGATGATTGAGCTTTGGTTTCCACGTCATAACCATAAACCCATGATTCGTCACCAGTTATGACCCTCTGGAGCACATTTGGGTCGTCACGGACCGAGTCCAACATCTCCTGAGCAATGTTAACGCGATGCTGTTTTTGGTCGAAATTGAGCAATTTTGGCACGAATTTCGCGGCGACCCGACTCATGCCCAAATCATTGGTTAAAATCGAATGGCACGAGCCAATCGATATGTTTAGGTCCTCAGCAACTTCTCTAACGGTGATTCGACGATTGGCTAATACTATTTTCTTCACTTTATCAATGTTTTCGTCTGTTGTTGACGTGCTCGGGCGTCCGGCACGCTCTTCGTCGTTCATATCTTCTCGGCCCTCTGAGAACATTTTGTACCACCGATAAACGTTGCTTTGGTCCAAGGTAGCTTCACCATATGCCACAGTCAACATTCGAAATGCGTCCGCGCACTTTATTTTGTTTTTCACACAAAATTTGATACAGATTCTTTGATCCATTTTTTGGAATAGGCAAAAATCGAAGACGAGCCAAAACACATCCAAGCAAAACAGCTGTCAAAAATTAACTAAACATTCAAAATGGCCGACCTTGTCAGCATAAGTAAGGGACATGAGTACCAACATAACGCTACAAAAAAATCAAAAATCAAATATACGTAGCCAGCGGAAATTCAAAATTCGCGATACTTTTTGAACAGACCTCGTACATAACAGCGGGAGGTCAGGTGAGGATCAGAGGAGGCAAATGTTTACATTGTGCGAAGAGGAGGCGACATGTTCATCTTCTGGCTGTGTCTGTTCTCCGGCGTGATGATCCCCCTTCTCGTGACCATCTACCCCGCCGCGATCGTTCCTCTCTTTGATAAGTATCCCCCTTCCCGGATGGGGAACTGCGCACATCAATATAAAAATTGGCCGCTTCTCTGAAGTTTCCTCTTGGCCAACTGTATGTGGTAGAAGGCTCAAAGCGTTTCGCTCACAGCAATGCTTACTTTTATGGCCTCTTTGAACAAAACGTATTGTTCTCTTCGATACTTTATTAGAAAATTATAAAAAATAAGAGATCAATGCCATATCATTAACTAGAAGGTCTGATGACTTCAAACGAGTGGCAGGAGGTCGATAGCACAGAGAGGCGAAGGATAATGGGCTATGGAAGTCAGGAAGGAATTCCTATGTCCAACACTGGGCGACAACGCCAATAATGATGATAATATTTATTTTGGAAGACTCTAAAATAAGGACGTTGTTCTGAAATTGAACCATTCTCGAAGGTTATTTTTGGCAGGTTTTCTTATTCTACCATCACTACGTATTCCTTCAATTTTACCTTGGATAATCAGTTGACAGCACTTTTTGTTTATAGTTTCTCAAAACGTGCCCAGAATATTCAAGTTTCATGGGTTTAATGGTCATAATAATTTCTCTTTTATTCTTCATTAACTGCAGTACTTCCTCGTTCGTGACTTTCTGTCAATGATATTTTTAATATTCTAAGATATATCCACATTCCAAAATCATCCAGCTTTTTGGTGATAGCTTTTTAATATTACCCGATAAACAAAATGTCGAGAATGACCCTGTAACTTCAATCAGTCATCAGAAAGTTACAGATTTTTTTTCTCGATATCTCGAATGTGAATCACATTATTGTTTTACTAGATCTTGGCTGATCCAAATCGGATATTCCGAGATTTGGGACATATTTACATAATCTTGACGCATATCTTAACAAATCACATTAAAATTAAATAAATAGTATATCGGTATATATTTTACTGATTAAGCATTTCCGCTTACATTAACAGGTGACTGCGTCTGCGATTGTCGCGAAGCATTGTAGATGTGTGCTTCCATAATACATTAATTACACATTTATTGTTTCTTGAACAATGGTGTAAAACTCCACATTAAATAATTAATTCGAATGAAAATGTCAGTTTTCTAGAAGTTTTTCACGCGGAAAATATAGAATATTTTACGTGAAGCATGTCATTCCTATAAAATATAATAAAACTTCTAGAAAACTGACGTTTTCATTCGTATTATCAATAATTACACATTAAAACTACTTAAGAACGCAATCTATAAATATATAATATAACTTGAAGTTGTCGCTGAATATGTTTGGTTGCTCATTGAAATGTAGATCATTAAAGTAGTAAAATATTATATGTTTGGAGATCTATGATTAAGATAATACAATTTTCTTGGTAATATCTACCGGTCAATCATTGACAAGGTAAGACTCTCGCGAATGTGTTCTCAGAGAGTGTTGAAATATTTTGGACACATAGCCAGGAGAGATCAGGACAACCTTAAAAAGCTCATTATCATGGGCACAGTGGAAGGTAGGCGACCACAAGGACGACCACCGAGCCGCTGGTCCGATTAGATGGACATCTAATAACCCATTTCTTTAGATTAATCAGAGGATACTTCGAAAACTCGGCCGTACTGGAGGATGTTGGTCATTTTGTCCCTGATACGTATCTCCGACAGCGACAGCACAGATTGTTTTACCTACCGGCCGCCAGAACCAATCTGCCTCTGACACCGGTGGGAAGAGCAATTAGTCTGTTGAACGCGGTCTCCTCGGAGATCGACGTCTTTCATATTAGTGAAAGTACGTTCAGAGGACAAATATTCTTGACTTTAGAAAGTATCTTGTCTTCATAATGTCGAACCATCACTAATGCGTTCCTGGTATTATGTTGTATGTATATAATATTTTACATGTACTCAATATATGCCTTAAACATTTATGCTGTTCGTAATGTCTTTTGAGTAAATAAACTGATTTCATTGATTGATTGATTGATTAAATCAGGGATCTGACTGGTCTCTCATTAGCTGCATCCTGGAGACTGGCGGGTGACAGGAGCGCATGGTGTGCCATGGTCAATAGTTTACAGGATGGACACGAACCTCAATATATCAACCAGATTTTGATTGTTATTTCTGCTACTATCAAAGGAGATATTGAAATACCAATATCGTTGGTGTGTATTATCTAGCTAGTTGTATTAAATGTTTATCTTTCATCGGCAGCTGCTCCCGTTTCAATAGTCAACGGCTAGATTATGTAAAGGCGAGGAAGGTAGAAATACGTTGGTTTGCGGATGGAGAACTTTTGACTGTCAACAAATAATAATTAGAGTGCATCCATTAGCTATCAAGTATTGGTGGGGCTTGCATGCTAATTGAAATAGATCATCGCCTATCTTTTCATAAGTACACACCCGCGCTGAAGCCATAGAGAAGATAAAAGACGTTTAAATGATTTAACCATAATCCACTAGAAATACAAATGAATAAACGTACTACTAAATGCGAAATTATTAGTTTGATATTGCCATACTTGTATAAAATAATTAACTATTATCTAACCCTTTAAATGCCGGAAGTTATTAGTATTGCCGTACTCAGCAGGTCGTGATTTTTTCAACAAAAATGAAACCTAAAAAAATATATTTTTTGTACAAAGGATATTTGTACAAAGGATATATACAGATACAAAGGATATTATGAAAACTTAATAAATATATACACCATGTGGCGTTTGAACTGCCGTTTACTTAGAAAAACACAGTTTAAATATTCGCAAATGTCAGGGTTGTCACAATTTGACACAGAAAACACTTTTACTTGTAAATGTAGTTGTGTTTATAAATTATATTTATTGATTTATTTATTTATTAAAAAATAACAAAAATAACACACAAAAAATCAATCATTGAACAAAACTTCAAACATCGCTAACATAAATCATCGCAATTAAGACGTAAAAAAAACTGTAGTCGGTGACCCTGTATCCGAGAAAGTCACTGTCGTGAGAGCTTTTGGATAACTTTTAGAAATATGACTGTAACTTTGATAATATAGGTGAGATATACGATTGACATTTTATAACGAGCTAGATCCACCTATTACATTATTTATTACCTTATTATATTATATTATAGTAAATTTATTATTAAAGCTGAAATGTGCATAATGGGATATGGAGAGAAAAAATGCTTCGCATTATTAGTCTGAGGGAATAGACAAAATACCCAATACCGAAATCAGACCATCACGCCGTCTCCCCGAAAGGGTAGGCAGAAAGAATGGACTCTCACACTTTAACCGATGCGGCATCCCATCCTTCTCTTTTCGCCCCGCGGGAGACGCGGTGTGATGGGTTGCGAACCTCATCGCCACCAATAGCCATCTCCCGGGCACACTTCGATCGTATATCATCCACAATATTAATCAAAAACAATAAAATAAAATAACACAATAAAAATAATTTAACATGTAATGTTCTCTTTAGATGATGCACATATTACCGGATAAAGCTTGTTTATATAAGGGACCGTGTTATATAAAGAACCGAAGATTTTATTTAATAACTAACACTTTTTTCAATTTTATTTTGATTGATATATAGAAACGATTATCTAATTTTATGAGGATTTAAATATTTTTAGATAAATATTTGCCTTAATTAACTCCCCGGCAAAAGGCAGATTAGTTGAGCCAAAGCGCAACCCCCGGACATATTTCGGAGATCGGGCTTTCGCAGTGGCAGGTCCGTCCGCCTGGAATATACTTCTTGCACGCCTCAGATGCATTGACAATCCGGCAGATTTTAAATCTCACCTAAAAACCCACCTTTTCAAAATATCGCATAAAATGAAAGGAACTGAAGTGAAAATGGGTAGACCATGTTGCCAGACAGGGAACAGAAAGATGGATACCTAGAGGTAGAAAGGAGCATCGAACGACTCCAAAAAATATGGGCTGACGACATAATTCTAGTCGGGAGAAAAATATGAATGAGAGTCGCACAGGATAGAGAAAAATGGAGAACGTTTGAAGATACCTATGCATGTAAATTCTAATTTATATTATGTTATGTTCTTTTCTATCTCATGTAATTTCTAATTTCTCTTAAGTTATCCTTATTCTCGTTTTTGTGTTTTGCCGTTATAAGTTAGTTGTCTGTCTATTTGCCCAAATTTTTATATTACCTTTGTAACTAAACATGTCATTTTTGTAAAAGCCCTTGCGGCGTTTATGTCAAAATAAATAAATAAATACCTACATTCAACAGTGGAGAAGAAGAATAAGATGTACACGTATTCACATTCGCTCTCACATGTTTCTCGGTGAAAACTCTCACCGGAGACCTTGCCCGTTTTATTTTGACATTCCATTCAGCGTAATACGGTCGTTGTAATGATATTTCATTATAACAATACGCCCTGGGAATGTGTTCGTCAGATTCCGTCGCGCGGGGAGAGCGGGAGCCTTTAATAATTTACTGGGTAGGCCGATACCCGCCCAAACCCCTTCCCTGACCCACCCCGCCGCCGAACTGGCTCCCCGGCCGCCCACCGGCGCACTGGAACAGTTAGCTGCATAATTCCGTGGCCTTGAAAATTGAAATAAGTGTAAATATTTTTTTTCTGAAATTAGAAAACGGCGGTAGAGGACAGGAGGAGTTAGAGCAGAAGTTTAATAATACCAAGGGGCGATTTGGACTGTAACACTTAACCTATTCGCACCGGTAGCCGTCATATCACGTGTAAGATTTCCTAACCGTTAACATCGGTAGCCGTGATATATCGTTTTGCGGCTTTGCAGTACTCGTAGTGACATTTATTGTAAGAATTTGTAACCACAAATTACTACAATACTTACCTACATTTATCCTTTACAGAAATCTGTAAAGATAATAAATTAAATGTGTTTTACTTCGTCATAATTACGGTTTACATGCGCACTGTCGGTAAATCACATCCGTGAAGTATCCCATCGGCCGCCATTATACTATGTATATTCGTTTGTTCAGCGTCGCGCGCGCATTTGATTTTCGAAGTTTCGTTGTATGTACTATTATCTGTTATTTATTATAAATTGTCATTAATTCAGCTCTGAATATTTTTTATCAATTTCTATTATTATTGTGTGGTACAGAAAACAAACAGTGAATTATGAATGTGTGTTAATATATAAAGTACTAGTCATTGTTACTTGCCAACATTTACTCTCTTCCACCCCCCAACTGTGTCCCGCCTTCCTTACACTATTAATTTTAAGATTTTTGCTTTATATTCCCTTACAGATAAGATGATTGTATTGGATGTATAGACCATGTGTTTGTGTTTGTAAGTGCGGAGCATAGAAAGGGAAACAAAAGAGTAGCTTAAATGTGGCCTGGTGTGTCTTTGATTTTCGTAAATGAAATAACAATTAATGTCAGTCCCGGATGGACGGGGGACGGGCCTAGGAAGTGAATGAGCGAGGCTAACGAAGGGGCGTCGCTGCGCCCTATAACAGCCTCGGGTTACCCCTATGTCTTGATGATGTTTTGCTTAAAATATGTCGCAGCGTGATGCTTTGCTGAAAATACTCCTTGAGGCGTGAGTTAATGCCGTAAGAAACCCTGTGTTTTTCTAGAAATTACTAGTCTATTGCGCTTTCTTTCTTTGACTTTGAACGACTCTTAGGGGATACTACAATCCTGCAAAATCCTATCCCTAGAAGTCAATTTCCTATATCGTGCCCTCCCATTGTAAGTCATTTATACACGTGTCTAGATAATGGACTATTGACGCATCGTGCGTCAGAGACGACACTACAAAGCCGATTATGGCGGACAGTCTCTTTCTTATGCCCGATGTGTGATTATAATATATGTATTATTACAGTTCTTTTGTATCAGGTATCACATTATTTACTAATTTTTGCAGTGAACTGTACCGAATCTTGTATCAGGCAGTCTCAAACGGCGATCCTATCGAGGAATTAAAAATTCTGAACTCTCCTAGTCAATTTCATGGGAAAGCGATTTCTTGGCAGATAACTAAACCAATCTGATTTGACTCGCTCTATTTCTGTTATAATTAGCCATTTCATCGGTATAAAACTGCTGTCAATGTCTGAATACACGATTTAAAAGTTATATACAGTCGAACTTGGTTATTACAAGGAAAATGGGACAAACTAAATTGGTTCGTTATAAGCATTACTCGTTATGTCGGGGAATATGTATTTTTGAATGCTTACAAAAATATCCATCACATGAAGAGATTAAGTATCTGTTTCCTCGTTACATCCGAGATCGTGCTATTTCCATGATCGTAATAACCGAGTTCGACTGTCGACTCATTCGGATTCTCCTCAACACTACTCTCCACAGCAGCAATAACTTCTTCTGTGCGCACTGTTTGTCGTCATTGTGGATTCGTATTATCCACTAGAGTGTACGCGGTGCGAAAACGATCCATGGTCTTCCGAATAACTCCGAAGAATGTCGACCGTAAAATGGACGTAGTGCACGATAAGTTTGGCGAACCTAACCATGATTTTCAAAATGAATTTTCACAATTTTCAAGCGCTGTTCTGACGTCAGTCTATTTATGGTGAAATGGCAAAATGGCAAATCAACTGTCAACTGTCAAATTGACACTGTAGAAACAATGTTGCCAGTTTAAAAACCAAACCTCTAAAAAAACACTCTATACATAAATTATATACGCAGATATGGCAGACACATCACATTTTTAGGTTTTTAATGTGATTGTCTACAATATATTCCCCTATATAAAATACAATCTTCGCTACTTTTAATCCAAGGGATTGGTTCGCATTAACAGTGTAACGTTTTGCTGATTCTTGGAATGCCACTTGGCCCTTAATGTAGTAGTTTCTCATTGCTTTCAAAATTTGTATTCAGTAGATTATTCGAGTCCAATTACTGTATTAATTTTTTTAAGCTTTTGATTCTCATTATATGTGATAGGTAGCTAATCTATCGCCATTTTATTGTCCCGTGAATTCTACACCAAACTAGAGACAGTGTGACAATCACACTGTCGTCGCCAGGAATCGAACCCGGGAGCTTTGGTGTGACAGTCGTAGATCTTGCCACTGTGTCATGAAGGTCGCCGTGGTTACAGTAAATAATATTACAGCCGACACCTCGTACATTTTTACGTTTTTAATATGATTGTCTACTATTTATTCTCCTATATAAAAAAATATAGGGTTTTCCATTTAGAGCGCTCGAAATTTGAAATCGGCCCTGTCTGTGGTCTTTGGGTAGCTCTTGAGTTAATTGAACTTTGTACGGATGAAAACACAAGTCTCGATGCAAAACCCGCCAAGTTGATGTCGCAGAAAGACCCAGCTCTTGCGCACAACTTGGAATGGATTGTCTGGGGTTTTCTCGCACACTGTCCCGAACGGCAACAATATCCCTCAACGATCTCCAACGATCTTGCGTTTCTTTGACGCAAAAATAACGACGTATTGTAGACTCTGCAAGACGGCCATGAATGTCATAAATTGGCCGGAATGTGTAACGTGGCGATAACATTTTAACGATATCAACGCATTGTTGAAGCGTGTAGTAGTCCAATATATTTCGCATTTGTTGAGATCCCAGCAGAAGTGCTGAAGATAGTTGGGCCCAAAGGTGAATTACTAGTTACTTTATGACATTTGTAATAAAAGAGTGGTGTATGGACCAAAGAATGATGGCGATAAAATTAACAATATCAACGCATTGTTGAAGCGTGTAGCAGTCCATGGTAAAATGTCAGCTATCACTTTACCAATATGGTACCTCTTCTTCTTCTCTGGTTTCAATCCTGGGATTGGTTTGCAGAAATTTCCTCCATTATTCTCTTCCATTTTTCCCTGTCTTGTGCGGCTCTTTTGAAATCTGCATATGACGAGCAGCGTACGTCCACCAACAGGTCCTCCAGGTACTCTCGGCGTGGGCGTCCCCTAGAGTTTGTCCCCTCGATCATACCCTCCATTATGGCATGCAAGAGACCTTCTTGACGTATTACATGGCCGATCCATCTTGCACGCCTTTCGGACAAGGTCCTGAGCAGGTGCCTTTCTCCTTCGATTCCTTGAAGAACTTCCTCATTCGTGATGTGGTCTCTCCAGGAAATTCCAAAGAGTCTTCTTTAGGACCACATCTCAAAAGCCTCTAGTCTCCGCTTATCCCTTTCGGATAGGCACCATGTCTCGCAGCCGTACATCAAGACACTCCATACATAGGTATTGATGAGGAGTATTCTCAGTTTTAGGTACCTATATGGTACCTATACGCTATCAAAGTTTGAGCGTACCTATTGAAAAACCCCATACAACCGACAAGCAACATTTCATACATCGTTGCAATTTAACAATCTTTGGATTGCAGAATACAGCGTGAAATACAATTACTTCCAAGTGCTCATATATAATTTCGATGCAGTAAGTAACGATATGAGTTGGCGATAACAAAAAATATATATTTTTTCAAAGTAGCCGGAGTATTGGTGATTGATTCTATATCACTTTTTTTTAATGTATACAAATACTTGTAAACAAAAAACTGGATTTTACCCATTACGGGTTAATCATTATGAATTAGTTGTATCTCAATAGAGACGAAAATGTAAATTATTTGGAAACGGAATATCGCACGCTTAATAGAACACTGCTTAACTCAAAATAGCAAGTTTTGCTCAATCTGACATGAGTCGGTGTTTTAACAAAAACAGTCGAAAAACACGTACGAATGGATAGCATTAACATTGTGAAAAATAGATGGATAGCGTTAACACAAGCCTCTGTCTAATGTTAACTCAATTATGACCTAAACCATAATCGGTCAGTTTACCATTAAGCGTGCGATATGGTGGTCGAGGCGTTTACAGGACTTACGACCTGTAAACGCCTCGAAATTCATAAGTCCTGTAAACGCCTCGACCACCATATTCTGTTTCTAAATAATTTACATCTTCGTCTTTATTGAGATACAATTAATTCTTAATGATTTTATATTAAATCAAATATTTTAAATGTCTTATTTGTTGTTACAATTAAGAGGTATATAGGGTATTTTATGAATTAATCTTTAATGAACTCAAAATAACAGAAAGTCTATATGTAATATTCAGTCGGCGTAATGAAGCTACCCGCGGTTAAAACAAAACGCCTCCAATCCTTTCTGTTCTCCGCTGTCCGCACCGCCGAGTAGAGGTTTCCCGAATGTATTTCGCATTTGTTGAGTAGATGAGATCCCAGCAGAAGTGCTGAAGATAGTTGGGCACAAAGGTGAATCATTACTTTATGACATTTGTAATAAAATAGTGGTGTATAGACCAAAGAATGAACAGAATTTACATTCGTACCACTCCACAATTTTTTTTTGACTAAACATATTGTACATTTTCATTTTCATTATATAAATATTTTCATATAATGGAAGCGAACCCTTATGTATGGAAGTGAACTGGAACATGGAACTGGCTAAAAAAGAATGAAAGTAGAATAAATGCAGTAGAAATGAGATCCCTTAGACGAATGTGTGATACTCTGTGTATGATAGAGTGTCGAATGAAAATATAAGAAGTGAATGCGGTACGAATGATGGTGTTAAGAATAAAATAATGAAAGGATCATTAAGATGGTTTGGACACATGGAAAGAATGAATGAAGAAAGAATGGTAAAAAATTATATGTAAACGATGTAAATGGAACTAGAAATAGAGGAAGACCGAGGAAAACGTGGCACGATCAAATAAATCAAATATTGTATATCGGTCACGTGAGGAGTCAAAGAAATCGACGCGCGTGTATGACAGTGTCATGCACGCGCGTCACCTGATGACACGATGTATGAATGTTGAGGAAGCGAGACAAATATGTCAGGAAAGAAAAGTGTGGCAGTACATTATTTCTGCCTATCCCTTCGGGGAGACGGCGTGATGGTTAGTTAGTGAGCTGGTTCATATATAAATAAATAAAATCACTGTAAAACCGATAAAGCAATCGAGTTTTCATTTTAATTTGCACAATATGTAAACTTAAGGCCGTGCCACACTGTTTGAAACAAGCTCTCCACAGGGGTGACCTTGGTGGAGAGCTGTGGAGCCCAATGTTGGTGTAGCGTCCACATACTGTTGTAAACAAGCTCTCCACATGTGGAATGCGTGTTTAAACGGTGGATCCACACGCATACTATGCGCGTCCGTCCACAAAGTTTGTTGAAGGTCAAACGAATTTTGGTTTCAAACAAGTGTCTACACAGTTTTAAACCGCCGGTGAAGACCGATGTGGAGAGCTTGTTTAAAACAGTGTGGCACGGCTTTTATAATAAATTATAAGAAAACTTCTATAAAACAGATGTTTTCATTCGCATTAAGTGGTGTGATATATTCAATTTCAAAAGCATCCAGACGAAATCCATGAAAAATCTTTACTTGCGTTGTAAGATGGAACTTACAGTTTTATCTCCCACTGTAACCTGTCCAGATCTCTCGAGATGGGTGAGGTCGCGCCCTCGCCTCCCTCCCCCACCCCTGGCCGTGGCCGTATCTCTACACGGCGCACACAGGCAAGGCCGCCCGCCCCCTTCCCCCGCCCCTCGCATCCTCCGCTCCGCGGGGTAACGAGACTATGCAAATTCCCGTGATCTACATCTTTTGTTTGCAGCCTTTTACTTTGAGTTCCAAGGCGGCTCTAACGACTGCCATTCGTGTCTAATGCACATCGAGAATTCGAATCCGCAAACAACTACCAAACTCGTTCGATTTTCAAATATTTGAATGGTTAAATAAAATAGGCCTTAACTACCAAAAATAAATCTAAGTATGCAGTTTCCTTCTATATTATTAATATTTATTAGGAGTATGCATTTATCGATTTGCCATGAAGAATTTAATTCCCCAGTACTTCTAAAGTGCTCACACATTTTCTGCGAAGCCTGCTTGGTTGTGTGGTTTGCCAAAGTCCAGACTTACCCATTGTGTAGAGCACAGTGCATCTTCGAATTTTCCTTGAGAGATGGCGGAACGAGCATGTGTTGCCAGCTATGCTAAGTTAAAAAAAAACATTTATAATGTTACACAAATTGGAATAATTTTGAAGCTGGAATTAACCCCTTTTATTCTGCGATTTAATTTACTTATTTGGTTTTTATATATTAAATATCTTAATTAACCGTGTAATGACCAAGAATGGCAAATCGGCTAAAATTTCAATTATTGAGAGTATGCATTAATTCGTGCGGTTTTTTTTCGAAAATTAAGGCTTTATTGTAAAAAAATGGTTATACATTCAATGTTCAAAGTATTGTCCATGGGAAGCTACGACATTTGCCCATCTTTCTGGCAGTTTGTGGATTCCATCCCAAAAGAACTTCTCCGGCTTGGCGGCCAAAAACGAATCGAGTCAATTTTAGTGTTTGCAAATTCTGCCCTCAAACATTCCCTTTGCGATAGTAATAAGCAGACCCGTATGCCCTAATGTTATGGCCTATCCAGATTGCTCGTTGCTGGGCAATCCTTTTGAGTATTTGACTCGTTTCTCCGGCCCTTCTCATTATCTCGCTGTTTTGTCCGACCAATAGACATCCATTATTTATTTCATTTATTTATTTTAAACATATCTAAAGCATTACAGATTTTTTTTCCAATACACTAAATATACAAGTTAGAGATACACAATAATAATAATACTGGTTCTGATTTTGAAAATTTGGTTTAGTTCATTTGGTGCTCCCGTAAATTTGAAGATATTTCGTGTAAAAGTGAATTGTTTTGGCCACTTTGATTGTTGCCGCACTTTATAATAGTTAATTGTGACACGTAAAATGTTTGTGCGGTTTTGACGTTAAAATTTTACAAGTTTTTTCGTTTATATAAAGAATTTTGACAGGTGTAAAAATAAATTTTTCATTTGTTCCAATGACAATTTGAATAATTTTTTTAAATTTATTTTAAAGTTCTTTCTGGTGTTTGATTGCTTTAAATACCTAATTGCAGTTAGTTTAAAAAAAACGGTGGATGCGAGTAACATAAATCTAATAATCACAAAAGTCCGGATCGTCCATGTCAACAAGTGCACCATCTAAAATGAACATTATGTGTTAATATATTTTTATTATGTTATTTTATTTTATTTTATATCATTGTATTTTATATGATTTGTTTTAGATTTATTTTGTGGATGTTGAACGATCGAAGTGTGCGTGGGAGATGCCTATTGGTAGCGATGAGGTTCGCAACCCATCACACCGCGTCTCCCGCGGGGCGAAAAGAGAAGGATGGAGTGCCGCATCGGTTAAAATGTGACGGTCCATTCTTTCTGCCTACCCTTTCGGGAACACGGCGTGATGGTTAGTTAGTTAAGTAATACATAATAGATAATACATAATAAAAAGAGCGAGAAACATAAGATGCATGACAAATTAATAAAAATAAGTATACCATTCAATTACAATAAAGATAGTACTTCCCTCAGATGAGCCAAACTATCACAAAATATGTCAAACTCCGAGGTGATACGATTAAGCGTCTGTAGCACCACATTTCCATGGTCCATGTCTCGCAACCATACAGCAGCACACTCCAGGCAAAAGTATTTTGTCTAATTCTCATATTAATGTTACCCGATTCAAGTATCTATATGTAACTCCATATGAAATAATTAATACGATTGAAAATCTCGGTTTTCTAGATGTTTTATTGTAGTTTATGGGAATGACATGTTTCACCTTTCTAAGGGATGATCAAATGTTTATTAAACATTTGATAATACATTGATGGTGTCATGAACAAAATAATGAAAGGATCATTAAGATGGTTTGGACATATGGAAAGAATGTATGAAGAAAGAATGGTAAAAAAGTTATATGTTAATGATGTAAATGGAACCAGAAATAGAGGAAGACCGAGGAAAACGTGACACGATCAAAAAAATCAAATATTGAATGTCGGCCATGTGAGGAGTCAGAGAAATCGACGCGCGTGCATGACACGATGTATGAATGTTGAAGAAGCGAGAGAAATATGTCAGGAAAGAAAAGTGTGGCAGTCCATTCTTTCTGCCTACCCCTTCGGGGAGACGGCGTGATGGTTAGTTAGTTAGTTAGTTATAATACATTACAAAAGCAAGTGTCATTCCCATAAATTACAATTAAACTTCTAGAAAACAGACGTTTTCATTCGTATTAAATATTTTATGTAATACAAGATTTTAATTAATAATTTGATGACATTCAACTTCTAGCATGTCTTTCCACGTATAACAGTCAACTTGACATCATTATGTCACGTGTTTTATAATGGCGCGCGGTTCTATCCAGGGCCGATACGCTATCATTCATTCGGAAGGATTGAAAAAGCAGTCGAAGTCGTTTGTCCGGAAAATTCCCACGTCATGCGGCGCGGCGTGAGTCGGCTAATTCCCGCCCTAGCACACCACTCAATAAATTTACGTCTGTCAAAAATAAACGAACCTAAGTCGAATAAATGAGAACATAATCTCAAAATTGTAAAATAATACCCCGAGTTAACACGGCGTTCTACTTGATTTATCTGTTTTCTGGTTGCCTTCGAAAATTTTAGCCGTCGTAACATCAACTATTTGTAACATGATAGACGGTTAATATTGTGTACATTGATAAATCTTATGTTATAACCGAAACATGTCTGTGTTAAGTGAAATAAAGCGCTGTATTACTAAGTTCAATTATATTTATTTGTTTTTCTTTTCTTTGTAACATAACACTTTATTTAATACAGAACATTTGGAACGGACATATTGGACATATGGAACGAATGGATGAGAGTAGAATGGCTAAAAAGTTGTACACAAGCAGCGTGAGTGGAAAAAGAAGCCGAGGACGACTGAGGAAAACATGGCATGGCTCTCTGCCTACCCCTCCGGGGAAATGGCATGATGGTTAGTTAGTTTAGTTAGTTAATACAAGAAATACAATTTAAACATTAAAATAAACATATTTAGGGACACAGAAGCCCTTCATCAGTGTAGTTAAATATTATATAGGTATACTCGTACAAAATAAACTTGAATTGAACTTATAATATTATTTTAAATATTTCAATATATTTTTTACAACAAATGCATAAAACGTTAGAAAAAAATCATTTTAACTTCTGTCAAAACTGACCATATTAATGAATTTTTTGTTTAAATATTTATTTATTATATTTACAATATAATTTCAATTCCTAAATCATGCTGCATAATTTTTACTAAATCATATTGCATGATTTGTACATTTATTAATCAAAAATTTTCGAAAGAGGCTACCTCTGAATTTGCATTCAGTTTAATGGAAAACTATTGAAAGTAAATATCGTGCATCCCGCAAAGCTCTCCGTTCAAGCAACTTCCTGGAGAAAGTTCCAAGCTCCCGATGTAGGCTACACTGCTGAGGGCCAACCAAGTTTCCAAAGATCGAACTTTATATTTGCCATCATGATTAACAAATCGATTAACAATTTCACGAGCTATAAATAAGATGAATTCAAATGTTTATTTTATGAATTTTAAACCATTTAATAATGTATTCAAGCTTAAGGCGCTACTGCGGATTTCAATTGTTAATTTGGAAAGAAAATCTATCACTGTGTGTAAAGTCACTTTTTATGTAATTTTCAAAAAATAAAAATAAACTAACATGTTTTCTCCATCTTTAAGTGTAACTTTAACTGTTAATTATAGTTATGTTACCTATACTCTAATTGTTTCACCTGAAGATAGAGTGGAGTGGTATATAAAATAATATTTTTAAAAAGTGGTCATACACAGCGTTAATTTTTCTTTCCGTTATAAAATTAATAAGAAATAATAGGACATTTTTCAATTGTTCATCTTCAATGTTTCTAAAATAATTTATACTTTTATCATCGCTTTTGATTTTGTATTTGATTTAGTGATAAATGTGAAGAGGATTTGGTGTTCTCGATAAAATACCACCAATTATTATATTTGCTTGAGTATGGAGCGGTGAGTTAGAATCCTTCGAGTCTATTGTTCGAAAGTGCCAATAATTATGAAGTACGAGTATTTCCAGCAATGGATCTTTGGAGATTCATCACAAATGTTCTTAGCAGACACTTGGTTCGTACAGTAAATAAATATTGTATTTATTAATTCTTCACGCTTCATTCTACATAGTTAGTTGATAGTAAAAAAACTAATCGGAATAACTTTTACTAGATATTATTCCAAACCGAAAGGAATCCAAAACAGATCAGATTAGTTTATTGTTTCGTGAACAATGATGTATAACTCCATATTAAAATATTAATACGAATAAAAACGTCAGTTTTCTAGAAGTTTTATTGTATTTTATGGGAATGACATGTTTCGCCCTTCTAAGGCATTATCAAATGTGGCGAAAAGCTCGTTACTCTACATTCATCAGGTTAGGCTAGGTTAAAGTTTAGGTTAGGGTAAAGGTTAAGTTAGGTCAGGCTAAAAGGAGAACAAGTAGAAGGAAATAAAATGTTTAAAACTTTTTATTTTCTTAATTTATATACGAATAATTTCTACTAAGAGATTTCTATTCATTCATTCATTTCTCGGCGCTACATCCCGGTGTGGGACTTGGCCTCCTTCACAACGGTGCTCCACTGACTTCTGTCTCTGGCCATCTCTCTCCATTCCCCAGCTCCTTCCATTTTCTCCCAATCTTGTTCCACGCAATCCGCCCATCTTTTCCTCGGTCTGCCTCTTGGTCTCTTTTCGCGAGGCACCCATCTGGATATAATTTGTGGTTTTCTACCCTGTGGCATTCTTTCCACATGGCCAGCCCACCGTAGGCGTTGACACTTACAGAATCTCTGTTACAGAAAACTGTTTCCTGGTTAATTAGTTCTTCAAGTGATTTCTATGTACAACATTAATATTTCCATAAGCAGGTTGTTTACGTAAAGCAAACTCATTACCTTGAAGGAAAAAAATAACGTGTACTCTTTAGTTATAAAGTATAATATTATATCAACATTTCGTGATAATTGGCAGTTTGCGTTAGACTCTCTCTAATACGAGTATTATAAAGCGGTGGAAACCGCCAGTCGTCTATCGACCCGGACCACAGAACTTTAGCCCTAATTTTAGTTTGATATTAAATAATTGTCGGCGATTTTATCACTTTAATGTTCGTTTTGACGGCTAACTGTTATCCCCCCACTCTTCTACCCCAGGGGCCCATTTAATTAATGAAGTTTTCTCAATCAATATTTTTATTGACGGCGTAGTTAAACGGAGACTCGTGGTGTTTTTTAAGTAACCTTCTTCAGTCTTAGAGGAAAATCCATATACGAATTTAAGGAAAATAATAGATATAATTTTATTTTTTATTTTTTTACTGGTGAATTGTTCTTTTCATCATTACAGCGCGAGCCAAATCGATGTAAATAGAATAGCTTTCATATTATGAAATATGATTGGAAGTTAATCCACGGCCATTTTATGGTCACGTGAATTCTACACCAGACTAAAGATAGTGTGACAATCACACTGCCATCGCCGTGAATTGAACCCGGAATCTTCGGTATGGCAGTCGTTGCACTTACCACTTGGCCACGAAGATCGACACATGGTTACCATTTTATTAATTTTTGATACTTCGGATGGTTTGGACATATTGAAAGAAGGTTTGGATAAATAATTATATAAAAAAGTATACGTAAACGGAACTAGAAATAGAGAAAGACCGAGGAAAACGTGGCACGATTAAATAAATCAAATATTGAATATCGGTCACGAGAGGAGTCTGAGAATTTGACGAACGTGCATGACACGATGAATGAATGTTTAGAGAGAAGTATGTCAGGAAAGAACATTGTGGCGGTCCGTTATTTCAGCCTACCCACTCGGGGAGACGGTGAGTTAGTTAGTTTGTTTTAATTTTTGAAAGGCTGTAATTAAAATAAAAGATTTATTTATTGTTATTTAAACAGTGATTAATAATTAAAAAAAATCATTTAATTAATAATTAATAAGAATGACCTGTTTTCTAGAAATTTTATATTATATTTTTTAGGATAATAATGCCATAACATGGAGAAACGTGTTATTGCATTATACAAGTATAAAATAATACTTCTAGAAATCAAACGTTTTAATTGGTATTTATGAAGTTTAACATCATTGTTCAAGAAACATTAAATACAATCATGTAATTTTGAGGGATGCAAGCTTTTCTAGTAGTTTTATTACACTTTAGAGGAACATATTATTTCGTTATTGTTAAAATATACATTTGACTTAGCAAGGTGAAATATGTCAAAAAATATATGTTGCTATTTAAAGTTCATTTTTATTAATGAAAATAAATAAAATAATATTTTTTTAATGTAACATATTATATATTCAGTTAAATTCAACATACGAGTATGTTTATGGCTTCAAACGGTTTCGGCAGCGCGCTGCCAGCTCCAGAAGATGGTGACCGAAACCGGACAAAGTCATAAACATAAGTGGAATTTAACGAAATGTACATTTTATATATATTTTTTTCATTAATTGAAATATGTCACTCATAAAATATGATAAAACTATAAAACGTAAGTTTTCGTCTATAATATAAAATATTACATAATAGGAAATATTAAATGGTATTTAATCGTTTTAAAAATATGGAATTTGTGTTCAAGTTCTTCTTCTTGTTCCTCTTCTATCAGAGGTTGTACAATATATTGGATATTTTTAATCCTCGCAGGTTTTCTAGCCAGGATTTTCTCCTTCTCCCGATCAATATACAAAATAAATTTAAAAATAAAAATGCACATAAAGCAAATCGGCTTTACTTTTATGTTCGTGCCTTTGACAGAGATGAAACGGAATAATATAAGCACCACCATACGAATACTGATTCGATAAGCTATATCTTCTTGGCGGTTACTTATATATAATACATTAAATTCACTTTTATTATTTTTGTACCATAGACTATAGGGCGAGCTTTTTTACATAAACCTATTAAATAATTAATATTAATGAAAACGGCTGTTTTCTAGAAGTTTTTTTTATATTTTGTGGAAATCATGTTCCGTCTTGCTAAGGTATTATCAAATGTAGCGATAATTAAACGCGTGCTTGTTTTTATACCCGAGGTTACATTCATTTAGGGGCAAGAGAAAGAATCCCAAAAAGCTCAGATATTTAATACAGCTACTTGTTTGATTCTCATTGCATTAGGTAGTGCTATTCCCTTTAAATAGATTAAAAATTCTCGAAAACAGACGATTTTATTATTCTTCTTCTTATAGGTCTAATGACCTGTAGTTCTAATGACCAATAGGTTTACATCTCCGCACTTACTTTGAGCAATCTCGAAATTATTTTAATGAATTATTTCAATTAATATTAATTATTATTTCTATTGCTAACATGCAAAATTCCAACGCCGTTATCTTTAAAAAAAGCCATTAAAAATGAAGAAAATATTATAAATAATCAAATAAATTTAACGTCAAGTACAATCTTTGATTCATTTCCTTTGTTGTAAGTAATTACCTGAACCCCAATAAGAACTTTAAATTATTATTTTAAATTTTAAATTGATTCATAATATTTGTTATAACAAAAGCATAAACGTTCCAAAATAAATATTTATAACACCTGTCAAAACTGATCATATTTGTAAACAATTTTATAATATTTTAAATATGTATCTTTATAATATCACTGAGGAAGGACCGGTTGTCCGAAACATGTCTGTTATGTAATTTTAATTTGTTTTAAAGTTAGTGTCGTATATATAAAGTATATAAAAAAGAAAAAGACAATTTTCTCTACTTTTTACATTTGAAAAAATTGAAAATTTTTATTATTTTGATGTCCATGCTTAATATAAAATATCGAAATGGCAAATTGAACACCGTACTTGACAATACTCGATAAACAAAATCTCTGAGACTTTGTTATCGAAACGTTCTAGAAGAATCTTCGATCGTTACTTATTAGCTTATTGAGAACACTTAACTCAATGACCGAATTACTGCTGACTTCGTTCCATAGAATCACAGATCGATTGTCATCATTAAGGGAATTCTCTTTCGCCTTTCTCGCCAAAAGTTATTTTCGTTGGATAAATCACCAACCACTGAAACCAATCGCGCTAGAGTCTACGGAATGAAATTCACGCGAGTTTGCCTGAAACGTAAATTGAAAAATATTTCTATATACGGTGTTCATTTTAACACAAATATCTTTTGTTTAAGATAAATTAACTTTTTTAATATCCGGCGACTTCATAATCTCACGTACAAAGTATACGTATGCTAGCGTACATGTGTTCATATATTTTTACATGTATTAAATGTATAATATAGGAACACACAAAGAATGTAAGTTTATTTTTCCCAGTGTTGTGCACAAAGAGAATAGACCAATAGCGGTATTTTTAATGTTTTAACTAAAAGACCGTCATCTGATATTGACTCGATTAAATGTTACCATATATTATAAAAATTTGTATTTTTTTAAAATTAAAACACAATATTTTCAACTTATGCAGCCCCAATATGGGGCTATGCAGCTTCGAGTCACATACGGAAACTCCAAATCCTGCAAAATAAGGCTATCCGTCTATCACTTGATGCGCCTTCATGGACCAGGATCACACAACTGTACCTAGAATGGGGAACCTCGATGATAGATGAATTTATTAATAAACTTGCTGAACGTTTTTACAAAGGACTCCCTTCACATCCTAACCCCACAATAAAAACCTTTCAAATTACGACACAAACACCTCCAACCGCCTTAAGCGCTCAACATCGATCCTCCTTCAGAGGAACACTCCGGGCCACACAAATCAAGCCCCTGCGTAAACCAACATCTCACCAAATCACCTTTCCAACAATGTTCCGTAAGAGGAATAGCCACAAGAGTTGAACCTCTGTAAGCCAGAAGATCCCATGTTTTGATGATATTCTACTTTCATTGTCTTATCCTACTTATTCTTCCTATAGATCTTGCGATCTGTTCTGACTGGATATCAATTTTTGTCCTGTGATGAAGACGTCCAACTTTCTCTCCATCTATTTAGTAGTCGTCCTGGTGGTCGAAGGCCCTCTGGGAGACTCGTGCATCACGATCTAGAGAATTCTCGCTAGGTCCATCCTCTCAACGTGGTCTCTCCAGAATCGTCTTCTATGCCTACTCCATCTTACATTCATAAAATAAATCATAATTATGGGATATTATAGTGTTCACACTTCAAGATAATCAAAAATTTACACCATTTTTTTTTCAATTTACACTTATCTCGTATATACTCGTATGATTCTATATATTTTTAATCCTTGTTTCCTGAAACGGCATCTAAAACAAAAACGATCTCCTAAGTTATTTCATTTCTAGTTGGATTCCCAAGGTCTTTTAGAATTAATTTAAATCTGCCATCCAAATCGAATTATCCTATGTAAATTTCTTTTTAACATTCCTATGTTACATACTATACATAATATCACATAAATTCGCCATTTTCAAGACTACTGAGATAAAGGAGTAATTGATATTATGACGTATTTACTCGAGGGAGAAGTCTCTGTGATTTTGTATAGCGTCTTTGTTCATTTTTATTCTATTTATATTGTAATAGTATTTTAAACTCTATACTTAACAGCTGAGTGACATAACAAATCTTTAAAACTGACTTAACGGCACTACACTCATGTTGCTTGATCGTTGGTCGTATTCAACATCGACTCACGTGGCCGACATTCGATATTTGATTTTTTGATCGTGACACATTTCCTTGGTCATTCTCTATTTCTAGTTCCGTTTACATCATTAACATATATTTTTTCCATTCTTTCTTCATTTATTATCTCCACGTGTCCAAACTATCTTAATGATCCTTTCATTATTTTGTTCATAACACTTCACTAACATTTGCACTGCATTCACTTCTTATATTTTCATTCGACACTATCATACACAAATTTTCCACACATTTATCTTTGATATCTTATTTGTACTGCATTTATTCAACTTACACCCTTCTTTTGCCAGTTCCATGATTCATTTTAATTATAGATGATACCTTTTTTAATAGTTATTAATGACGAATTTATCTTATTTCTACAGTATTTACGTCCTTTTATCATCAAATTACATATATAAAAACTGAATCAAAGAAAAATATATTTTGTTCGATAATAAAGAAGTAGGCAACTGTTCTTTTGTATTGTTATATGCATCGTGATTATTACGTACTATATTTCTTAATTAAGATGCTTGATTGCTTCTCTAGGTATTTTCCCTCATTAGTTGAAGGGTTTCTGCTGCAACCGTACTATGAGAATAATAATAATAAATAATAATAATATGCTAACTTTTAAAGCGCCGTTTTTGTGATGTGATCACTTCAAGGGCGCATTAAGACTCCTGTGTATACGTGGTTCTTTGTTGTTTTAAAGTAATTCGACAAGATTAAATTTTCCCGGAAAAGAATAATTGTTTTGCTGTTCTTCTTCTTCTCGGCGCTACATCCCGGTGTGGAACTTGACCTCCTCCACTGGCTCCTGTCCTTGACCATCTCTCTCCATTCTATTATATAAATCTTTCCGATTTCTCCTTTTTATTTTATTTTCATTTGCGTTTTACTTTTACTTCTTAAATATTATATAATATTTAAATTACGAGTATAACAGCCAAAATCATTTCTCGTTGCCCAATATTCACAAAATGTTTTAAAACCCTTTAATAATGCCTTATTCTTCTTACTTTAGGTCGTATGACCTATTTATGGTGGTGAGCTGTCCTGAGATGATGATATCCAGCCATCTCCAGGCCTTCCTGGTAATCTCTTGCTGCAGGGGTTTTCTTCTTTAACAATTTTTGCAATTCGTGTATTCTCCATGCGATCCACGTGATCTCTCCAAAAACGCCTTCTGCTTCTTCCCCGCCTTCAATGTCCTTAACACTAAAGACAGACCCTATCGTCTCATTTCTGATCCGATCTCTGAGGGTTCTGCCTGCGATGGAGCATAGGCTCCGCATTTCTGCTGATCAAACGTTTTTTTTTTCCTAATATTACTTTGGTATTTATAAATGTTTCACATTTAACTCGGTAGCATGGTTTTAGACTTAAATGTTTTCTGCATTGTTTTAGCACATTGTCTGCGAGAAGGGTATTAAATATCCGTTTACCGGGATGGTGATGGCCGGCGGGAAGGGTATAAATACCGTTTTTTGAGGACTAGACATCAACTTTTGGAAATATTATATGTTTTAACAATAGTTTTAGTTATATCTTATTATTACATGTCGAAATATGTTATACATCATAATATTAATAGGCAAAAACCCGGATGTCATCAAGAAAGAGTACAAGAATATTTAGAATACCTACATGAGAGCGATAAAGGAATACTTCTTTGAATTTTGGTCTGATTCTGAATCTAATTTTGAATTAGGTTCTGATAATTGTTGTATTACAGAAGTGTAGAAAACAAAAAGAGAACAATTTGGATTTTTTTTTTTGTGAATGTATACTTATACTTGTATACGAAGATGTTCTGCTTAATGCTTAATAAACATAAATCTCCATAGATGGCGTTAGTATGTAGATTATATATAGAGTAATCTTAAAAATATTAACATATGTAATCAAAATCTTCATAGATGGCACATTGAAACTGACATGTGAAATCTGGCATAGGACTTTAACATATATACAACTTCCAAAAATTTGTCATACATGGTCATAAAGAAAGGCGGAATGGGGAATGTTGTAATTACATAAAGCGTGCGCTTAAGCCAACCAATGACAGGTCATAAGTCCTGTAAACACCTTGATCAACCATATTCAGTTTCCAATTTGCATCTTCGTCTCTATTGAGATACAATTAAATTTGGAATTGTTTCAAATTTCAACGTGTGTTGAAAAGATGATTAACATTAAAAGCTACAACTTATCACTGATTACGATTGTACAGTGAACCAACTTATGTACTTCCGTGAATAGTTCGGGGATTGCAACTAGTATACATTAATATTATTATTGTATTTCCGCAAAGGGTGCTTTGACATGTTTTTTTTTTTAAATATGACATCTTCGTAAACGTGCGCGTTTGTACGCTAATGCACGGTCAACAATTAACGGGTTAAATATTAAAGTATTGTATATATATTCGTGTATTTATAACCTATTTTAAAGTTCACAAACGCGAACTCTTTGCGTTACGTATTTTCTTCCCGTGCGTACCTTTTCAAGAGTAGTTATTAAGATAGCCGGATTCTTGCGAGCGGTATACCTTGGAGTATAAAAGAAGTAATAGAAATTTCATTTCTGCTGAATGCTTCCCCGAATATCTTGCCGCGGATCTTTCTGTCCGGAGTGTCTTGCGGGAGGGTTATTCAGGCTGCGTGATTGGTGGAAAACTCCATTCCGGTAACGTGAAAAATCCAATGTTTCACTGATTCTCTATTATTATCAAACTGCTATTTTACATCACAGACTTATTTTCATTGTAATGTCGTGTCTACAAACCATTGCGTGATGGTGTAATCGCTGAGTAAAAAATAAATTCGTCGATGGACCGAGATTACATGCCATAAAATATTTTTCTTTTTTAGTAACATAGTTTTAAATTTCGATAGGAGTATAATACAGGTAAAAGTCAGTAAATTTTCTTGATTTATTATTGTTTAAATTGTCGTGAATTATGAAAACACAATTTGATCAAATAAGTGTTTTATAAATACGTTTTTATATATTCTCATTATTTAAAAATATATATTTAAAAAAAAAACTAACTCACATAACAAAAGTAACATAACAAATATTTAAAACTGACTAAAAGGCACTACAATCATTTTGCTCGATCGCTGGTATACAGGACTTATTCACGCTTGTATAATATACATTTATATTTCGTTTCACCTGTACAGGTAAACCATTAATTTGAATCAGTACTTCATATTTTCATTCTTATCCAATAACATTCATTATCGAGACATATTAAATTCAAAATCTAAATCACATTAATTATAGACTGGCAAAATTACACATCCTTTAAAACTAACTAACCATTACGCTCTCTCCCCTAAGGGCTAAGCAGAATAAATGGGCCGCCTGACAGTTCTTTCCTGACATACTTCTCTCATTTCCTAAACATTCATACATCGTGTCATGCACACGCGTCGATTTCTCTGACTCCTCACATGGCCGACATTCAATATTTGATTTATTTGATCGTGCCACGTTTTCCTCGGTCTTCCTCTATTTCTGGTTCCATTTACATCGTTAACATATAATAACATATAACATATATTTTTTTAAATACATCCGTTTATCTATCGAACTATTCCTGGTCGAGGTTATTTTTAAAAACTAACTTAAAATATAACATTTTAAAACAAAAACGTATAATGTGAAACTATTTTTAGTAACAAAAGAAAATAAAACACAGGGTAAAACATTATCATGCTCGTAATTAATATTTATGGGGTATTTTTTATTATTTAAAGTAAATCTTACCACTTGACGAAACGTTAAAGTAACAAAATCTTTTACGACCATTTTTTCCACGCTAATCTGTGCAAAGTAAACTTTTGCACGAAATCAATGAATATTTTTTTTTTTTAAAACTCACTAGCTAACTAACCATCACGCCATTTCCCCGGAAAGGTAGGCAGAGAGGATGGACCACCACAGCTCCGAAACCTGGTTATTGCCAATGCGCAGATGCAGCCAATGCATTCAAAATGCGATGGGTCAGGCGATGGATCAGCCCTGATTAATCTAATTTTTAGTTGTATCTCAATAGAGACGAAGACGAAAACTGGAAACTGAACATGGATGATCAAGGTGTTTACAGGACTTATGACCTGTCATTGGTTGGATTAAGCGCACGCTTTATGTAATTACAACATTCCCCATTCCACCTTTGGTATTATGATCATGCATGACAAATTTTTGGAAGATGTATATATACTTCAAAATCCATATCTATCTTCACGTGTCAGTTTCAGTCAGCCATCTATGTAGATTTGGTTGCACTTGTGAATTTTTCAAGATTAACCTATACAACCGACCCACTAACGCCATCTATGGAGAATGATTTTCGGCATTTAGCAAACTACCTTATTAACACAATGCGAAGGCTGTCACCTAACATATTGTTAGAAGCCGCTAGGAGTATTATTCCATTCTATATGCCAAAGAATTTGACCAGAATAATCTACACTACCCTGATTAATCTACACTACAGATAGCAAATTGGAAAACTAAGACTGCAGACAGACAATCCAACCCAACAGGGGCTTTCGTGCTTATGATAACTATAAAAAAGTATTAAAAAAATTTGATTGTTCATTTAAAATATTGGTATATACTCTCCACGCAAGCACAACAACAAAATGCGATGGATGGACTCAGTCAGTTCTGATAATTTTGCGCTATAGAAAGCAAATTGATAAATTGGAAAGGCAGCAGACAGGTAAAATTGGAGGAGTCTCTTGACCTCGGGGGTTTTCGTGGCTACGATGACGATAAAAAAGTATTCTTATTAAATTGAGTACTGTTCTAATAGTATTATCTAATTTGTAGTCCGAGTAACATTACTGCTTATTCTATAAATACATTGTTAATGCCATTTAGTTTTGGTACGACCTCAAGATTGGGTCTCGGTGCGAAGTCGTTAGGTAAATTGGGCCTTAAGTGATCGTTTGCCATTATTTATTCACCGGCCATCGGGTTGTGTCCATTATAGCGGCGTGTGTCGAATTAATCTTAGCGAGGGATGAACAGTGATCGTTGCTATGTGGCAACCCGCAAATGGCGCGTATTCCTCATTATTAATACTGAAGCTAAACGTATGCGCCACGCGAATATTCGCTGTGTGATCTGTTTACGTAAAAAGGTGTACCGACAGTACCTACGTTGTTTCGTCTTTCTCTCGCGCTACCATTCGCACTCATTTACGTTCAGGGGACAAATGAATCGTGTTTTTCAGAAGTAGCACACATCCAGTAACTTCAACTTCACAGGATGGACAAAAAATTGTCTGGTACAAAATTTTCCAAGAATATATATATTTTTGTCAATACACATTTGTCATAGGGAGTAAAATAGACAAATGTGTATTGACAAAAAATATATATTGTAGGAAAATTTTGTACCAGACAGTTTTTTGTCCGTCCTGTAAAGTTGAGGTTACTGGATGTGTGCTACTTCTGAAAAACACGATTCAAATACTCTTGACTTTAGAAAGTATCTTGTCCTTCTAATGTCGAACCATCTCTAATGCTTTCCTGGTATTATGTTGTATTTTTTAAATATTTTACCTGTACTCAATAGAAGCCTTAAACAACAGGCGCTAATCGATTTTTTTCTTCGCCTCTTTATTGATAATGAATTTACAAATTTTACTGCAAAAACAAGTATGTATGTAGTAAATGTACATAAAAGGGCTTAAATTACTCTACAGTACTGGAAAAATAATCACAGTTTATTTTTTTTTAACTCGAACACAGCGGGAGACTGACTGTCCGTAGGGTGGGGGAGAACGAGAGGAAGAGGGAGGAGAAGGATAATGCAGCCCACACTCTATTTTGTTTAGATGTGGTGGGGTAAGCTAAGTCATGAGATGGTCAAGGTACAGAACGCTTCATCTCGGCTTGTCCGGATAATTGACGTTCCGGTTAACTGACGTCCGGATAAGTGACGTTCCACGGTATATAATTTTTAAAACTGTATACATTGATAAAAGTTACTTGTAACCAAAACATGTCTGTGTTCAGTGATAATAAAAAGTGTGTAATACAAAGTATAATTATATTTATTAAAAAATGAAGATTTGATTTTATAAAGATTTGTTTTATTGTCTGTTGCTTCTAATCTCACAGCTGCTTATTTATTTGAATATTTACGGTGAATTTTTATCAAGGATTTTCAATAAACAGCAGTAATATTTTAAATCGTAGATATTATTTAATGCCACCCTGTGCGTTTAATAACAAGTAATAAATAACATTGCGGAAACTATTGAAAAAAAGATGGGGCACACTACATTGAACAAATTTGCCCTGTTCCCTTTGGAAAATATCTCTTTTCAAGCATCTAATAACTGCCCTATTAACGGTTATCTGTCCAAATAAGGGCCGTTTTTTTTGCTCCCGACCCGTCATTATTATTCTGGACTTGTAACGGCCACCGGTACACACATCGATTTTCTCTAAAAAATGGAAAGGAACGTTATTTATGGCAGACGAAGGTCTGTGTCTTTCAACTCTCTTCGTTCCTCCAGTCAGAGGTCTTCGAATTGGAAAATAAGAGGAAAATGTATTCAAATGAAAGTTTGTTCTATTTTTTTAAATAATGAACAGACTTAAAATAACCAATTGTTAAATTTAATTGTATCTCAATAGAGACGAAGATGCAAACTGGAAACTGAATATGGATGGTCAAGGTGTTTACAGGACTTATGACCTGTCATTGGTTGGGTTAAGCGCACGCTTTATGTAATTAAAACATTCCCCATTCCACCTTTGTTTATGATCATGCATGACAAATTTTTGGAAGTTGTATAATGCTCCAAATCTATACTTATCTTCACATGTCAGTTTCAATTGGCCATCTATGTAGATTTGATTACACATGTTAATCTTTTTAAGATCAACCTATACAATCCACCCACTAACGCCATCTATGGAGATCGATCTTATTTATTTAATCCAGGATTCGTGTACAAGTATAAGTATACGAGTACATTCACAAAAAATATTTGTAACCAATTGTATTTTTTTTGTAACGAAACACAAAATTGTATTTTTTTCACGGTTGTTAATGATTCTCTTTATTAGTGTTGATTTTAAGTTTCTATCGAAACCGCTTATACACAAATGAGAAAAAATTACCAAAGCGTACATTTGGTCGACACATTTGGATACATAGTAGTTTGTATATGAAACAAATATGTTATTTTTTTACACTTTATTTTTAGTGAAATACTTTTGTAAAAGTGAATATGATCTAAATAAATACGCGCTTAAATGTTTGTTTTTTGATAACTAATTCAAATAACAGATTTTAAATGCAATTTAATTGTTTTGTTTGAATAATTATTCGCAGTCTCGCATATGTTCAAACCTCTGAGAAATTGTAACATTTCAATTTTTTCCGAATTTGACGTCTCATCTACCTTATGATTCCTGAACTTATTTACTACAAGTCATTACTGAGTATGAAAACAGCCACACTAAATAGTAAATGGCACTGCTTCCATTTAAAAATTAATAAATACAAATACATTAAGGTCCACATATGTGTACTTGCGGTCTTAAGAGAACAAACTTTTTTTTTCGTTTCTCTGATTCCCCTTATGTAGAAAGTTTCTTATGCTAAATAGAGGAGAGTATCTTTAGGATTTCTCTCCTCTATTTCTCTAAATTCTTTAAAAGGAGTCACAGTTCACTTAGTTTTCAGGTTTTTGATTGTATTATATTTCTAGCAGGAATCTCAGATTCTAAGCTTTTCTGGGAGGGATTAAACCATTTATTCAATAAACTCAAAATTATGCTGGGTATTTACTTTTTACAGTATACATCCCTTGCTCCTTGGTCGCTAACTCAAGGCAACATAATTATTCTATATTGAACAGCATTTTATTAACTTTGTTATACAACACTTTATTTAAAATAGAAATAAAATTAAAACATACATCTTTCGGGACACAGAAGCCCTTCATTAGTGTAGTTACATATTACATATAATACTTAAGAATATACAAACTTTTCACGAATATTGTCAATTTTGACAGATTTTAAAATGTAATTTTTGGTTTAAGTTTAAACATCTTATGAAAGTACGTTCTCGGGACAAATACTCTTGACTTTAGAAAGTATATTGTCTTCTTAATGTCGAACCATCACTAATGCGTTCCTGGTATTATGTTGTATGTATATAATATTTGACCTGTACTCAATAGATGCTTTAAATATTTATGCTGTTTGTAATGTCTTTTGAGTAAATAAACTGATTTGATTTGATTTGATCTTCAGTAGAACATTTTAAATAATTACATTTCTTAAAAGTATCTAGATTCTCGTGGTACTAAGGTATTTATTACAAATAATCTATTGAGTTTACAAATATAGTTTTCCAGAAACAAGTACCCATATTTATTTTTTCTCGACAATTTTTCATCACCTTGTGTAGAGCCGACCGTACATCGGTGCCAAACAGTCGTGTATACAAATTATTGTTTGTAAATATTTACTGTAAAGACAATACGCGAAGATTTTTGATTCCCAGACGGTGTACGAGTATTATTTCTCGGAATAAACACGCCTCAAACATCCTGTTCCCAATTGCCGCGAACATAATGAATTTTAAATTCCTCGCCATAAACAAATAATATCCCGTAGGATAAAAGCATACCGAAATAGATATGTCTACCGAGTACGCGTCGTGTATTGGTACTGTCATAATTATAGGTACATCTCGTTGTCTTTTTTTTAAATTACTTCTTCTTTTAATCATGTCTCGTCAGATGATGAGGTCCAGCTGTCCTTCCATCTCTTAGGCGGTCTTTCAGGTGGGCGGTGTCCGGAGGGGATTTCATAAGCGGCTGTATATGCAAGTCTGTCACCATCCATTCGGGCTACATGGTCCCTCCAGTATCTTCTTCTGCATCTACTCCACTGAACGATATCCTCTATTTCGCAAGTTTTTCTTATGTCTACGTTGCGGACACGATCTCGGAGAGTTTTTCCAGTAATTGATCTTAGGGCCTTCATCTCCGATGTTTTTAGTTGTCCCTTGGTTCGCACAGTGTCGGCCCGCGTCTCTACAGCGTACATCATGATGATAGGTCGCACGCATGTTTTATAAATTCTGATATTGCTCTCGATACGCATGTGCTTGTTCTTCCAGACCACATTCTTTAGACATCCTTACACGGTAGAGGGATTTACTGACTTGTTCTCGTACTTCGGTATAAACGACATTTTGGCTGCAGATCTCTACTCCCAAATATCTAAAACTCATTACTTGCTCCACAGGTATATCATAAAATTACATGGCTTATAATAATCTGTAAACTTCTACCGGGAACACTTTATTTAAAAACAAAATTACTGATCATATTATGGCACTGGTAACTACCGTTAATGTTTTGTTTTGTTCTTTTATACTAGTTATATTATAATAACCCGTGAAATATTGACTGAAGTAAATATTTTCTTTCCTTTAAAACTTGGTTCACTATACAATCGTAATTAGTAATAAGTTTTAAATAATAATTAAATAAAACGATGTTTTTTTTTAACCATAATAAGTTTTAACTTTTAATGTAAATGTTTTTTTTTCACAATTTAAAAAAATCACAGTTAACAATACCAAATTGCTATCCTATTGTTTTCTACACTACTGTCATACAACAATAATCAGAACATAATTCAAAATAATCCAGAACGTTTTCGGGTATGAGCATCGAGTGCATTTCGACTTACTTTCGGAGAAAATGGAAATATTCATCTTATACTCTCTTGTATTCAAAATATTGTCGTACTCTTCCTTGGTGATATTCGAGTTTTTTTCCTATGTCAATTATTGTTTGTAGTTTCGATAGGCGACCATTACAACATCAGAAGTTATCCAATTTTTATAATAGCTATCGGAATTCCACCAAAATTTTTAACTAAATTTGCACGATGGACCGATATTGCTTGAATTTATTTCAGTTATGTTTAAGGTAAAAATAAATAAAAACGAAAATGCCAGATATCAGAAGGCCCTGAGTATATTTTTATTAACTTATCGATAGTTTGATATTGAATAAATCTACAATAATATTTATACGACGAAGCGACAGCGCAAGCACACAAGGCTACAATATCTGGCTGTCTAAGGGAAACCATCTGGAAAAATAAGCACATGAGCATCAAGAGTAAAGTGAGGATCTACAAAACCTGCGTCAGACCTATCTTAACATTCGCAATAGAATCTAGACCCGACACAGCTCCAACCAAGCAACTCCTGCGCGTCAATGAGATGAAAGTACTACGAAGTATAGCAGGCGAAAGCCTTCGTGACCGAATGATTTTAAGAAGTTCTTTCATTTCATTGACACGCAGGAGTTGCTTGGTTCGAGCCATATCACCCCTCTGCATTCTATTGCATTTGTCATCTAGCAATATAACAACTACCATATACATGTTTAAATTATAATATAATGTATCTCAAATTAATGTTTATATTTAGTGGATCGAGTAAAAAAAAAGTAAGTCATTTATCGAAAAAATGTTTATTAATTATTAAAGTACGCAACTGAAATTAATTTCTTAAAAATAATATCGTCCAAATGTAAACCCTCGCGTTCGCAGCACTCATTTAATCGAACAGTAAAATTTCTTGTGACGGCTCGGCAGGTAAACTTCGTGATGGTTGCCATTTCGTGATGAATATTTTCATTCAAATTCGCCAGATATGTCGGTTTATTGGCGTAAACTTTAGGTTTAAGCTAACTCTACCGGTAAAAGCCCACAGGGGTGCATGGAGGTTAATTTATGTCACCTCTCCTGGAGCGATTAATAATTTCACGAGCTAGTGGCAGAGACGTATTGGACGTGTGTGACGTTGCTCCGTCCTGATGGCACCATATTCTTTGGTTATAGCTAGGAAAGTTTTGCAATTCAGGCACCAAGAAGTCGTCTAACAACTCAACGCTCTGCAACACAAGATCAACTTTTTTAAGTAGCATATGAAAAACTGTCATTATGGAGGCCAAAGAATTTATTATTGAGAATTCATGCGTTTTCTAAACATCTTTCGAGAATATTTTGGGTCTAAAAAACGGACTATTTCATTGCTGAAAATAATTTGAAAAGAATCTACGTAATTTGGAGTTAGAATATCCTAAGCATGTACTAGCCGACTTTTGCGAAATATCTACATTTTCTTCACACCTTGTATTTTCTGGAACACACGAGGGAATTAAACCCGAGTCAAGGTTGGAAAGAAAATTTTCCTTGAATCTCATGTTTCTACTGACATAATAATGATCGCACGTACATAGGTAGGTGCAGACTACGCGAGTACATTGTACAAATAATTGTAACTTGAAAATATGATAGGTACCTACTTACCTGAAACTTTTAGAAGTCACACAGCGTAACTCCAGATTTAAAAATAACATTTGAGACCGACAGATACCTACCTACTTTATTTTATTTTCATATCGGGTTATTCTGAACCGCGTGTAAAGAGCAATTAGATTGATCGAATGTCAGATTTCCTTATTTTTGTTCCGCAAAAAATATATTTCTGTTATTACAGACATACATAATATTATTTATTGTGTCTTGAACAATGATGTAAAACTCCATATTAAATAATTAATACGAATGAAAACGTAAATTTTCTAGAAGTTTTATTATATTTTATGGGAATGACATGTTTCGCCCTTCTAAGGCATTATTAAATGTTGAGAAAAACAAGACATATGATAATGCGTTTGAAGGGCGAAACATGTCATTCTCATAAAATATAATAAAACTTCTAGAAATAGTACGTTTTCATTCGTATTAATTATACATAATATTGCATATTAATTTATATTTTATACAAAAAAGAAACTTTGAGCTGGCAAAAGAAGGATGAAAAAACAAACCATCAAGCCGTTTCCCCGCAGGGGTAGTAAGAGAGAATGGACCGCCACACTACTCTATCCTGGCACACCATTTTAGCTTCCTCCACATTCATACAACGAGTCATACACGCACGTCGATTCTTCCGACTTCTAACATGACCAACCTTTAAAATTTGATTAATTTGGTCATGCCATGTTTTCCTCGGTCTGCCTTGACTCCATTCTCCATTTACATCATTAACGTATACTTTCTTAGCCATTCTTTCTCCATCCATGCGCTTCATATTTTACTGTCTGAACCAACGCAGCAACCAAATGGAACTGGCAGAAGAAGGATGAGAGCAGAATAAATGCGGTAGAGATGAGGTCCCTAAGACGTATGTGTGGTAGAACGATATACGACAGAATCTCAAATGCTGATATAAGAAAGGAATGTAGAGCGGAAGAAGGTATTATGAACAAAATTATGAAAGGATCGCTGCGTTGGTTCGGACATATGGAGCGCGTGGTTGAAGAAGGATGAAAGTAGGATAAATGCCGTAGAAATTAGATCACTGAGAAGAATGTGAGGGAAAACGATATATGATAGAATACCGAACGACAAAATAAGGAATAAACGTAAGGCATTGCAAATAAAATTAAAAAAAGATCCCTGAAATGGTTTTGACATATGGAACGAATAGACGAGAGAAGAATGGTTAAAATGTTGTATACAAGCAGTGTGAGTGGAAAGAGAAACTGTGGAAGACCAAGGAAAGCATGGTATGACCAAATTAATGAAATACTAAAAGGCAGCCACATTCGAAGTCCGAAAAATCGATGAGTATAAATGTATGAATGTAGAGAAAGCTAGAGAGGTACGTCAGGAGTGTCAGGACAGAACAGTACAGCGGTCCATCTTTTCTGTCTACCCATCCGGGGAAACGGCGTGATGGTTAGTTAATTAGTTAGTTAAAAAGTATTCAATTCAGATTCCTGAATAACCTCCATTGGGCGTTCGGATATACCCATTGGGTAGTGTGTTAGTAATTATTGTCACATATCTACCCACCTTATATTAATTAAACCATATTTGAATAGCTAATGCGCTGTTGAGGAGTTGAGGCCTCCCAAACGATAACGGGGCGAATTACCCACATTATTATAATGAAGATAATCCATTTAGTTATTTGGTTATTATCATTGCAATGGTGCTAATATTGTAATATAATGTAGATTTTCCTACAACCTTCCTACTTATAATAATTTAATTATAATAAGTACATGTCTATGTATGTATACAACTGACTGAATGAATGAATGAATTTCCTTATACCAATTTTCTGTATCAATCATTTGTTTTACGTATGAATTCGTCGGGCAGTTGTTGTATTTAGATTAATTCAATTCATATAGTTAATAACATTTTCCTAATGATTTTAGAACGCATCTGAAATAAATTTAAGTCATTTAGTTGAATCGTATGATTATTATTTGGTTTGACATCGAAGAGACAAAATACATCTGATCCTTTATATGAAAATGTCGACCTCGAGTGTGAATAAAACAAAGGTTTGTGTGTTGCAGAGTGGAAGATGAGCACATGAACGCAGATCATCATGGAGCCCGGCCACAACAAGACGGAGGGGCCGGACGAGCGGGAGCAGCTGCGCATCGAGTTCTACGCCACGTACGATGTGATGACCGGCATCCGGATAGCCGCCACCCTCGGCGGCTTCTTCGGGCTCATGGTCTTCCTGGTCATATACAAGAGCAGGAGCAAGTCCGTAAAGGCCCTCAAGGACCCCAAAATAGCGGAGATCGCTGCCGCCGCCGTGGCCGAGGAGGAGGCCGAGGAGGAGGAGCGGCAGCTGGCTTACGCGCTCGAGGAGGCGCTCGGCGCGCGCTGCTCGCTCGGCGGCGCTCCGCCCTGGCCGCGCTTCTCCTCCGTGGGCGGCGGCTACAGCAGCCTGCTCGCGCCCCCGCGCCGTCTCACGAAGCTGCGCGGCGACAGCCTCCCCGGCTCTGCGCTCAGGTTCGACTGCAGACCGCCTTTCTACGAGGATGACATCGAAATGACTGAAGCCGTAGACGACTCCTCGTGCACCGTCCCCTCGGAGTACGTGAACCGCTTCCTGGCCGTGCCCGGCGGCTCCCGGCGGTACAGCAGCATCACGTGCTCCAGCTCCGGCAGCTCGTACCTGGAGCGGCGCGGCTCCTCCATCGTGTGCGCGCTGCCCGCCGTGCCGCCCGCCCCGCCCGCCGCGCGCTGCCGCCCGCCCCGCCCGCGCAACTCGCGCCGATACACCCTGCACGAGGCGGAGTGTCGCGACCTCTCGCACCCTATCGATATTAAAGTGATTCAGGCGACCCCGGAGCTGTCGCCGTGTGTCAGTGAACATACTATTCTCAACTGCGAGCCCCCCGCCTGCAAACGGCTCGAGCCGGCAACGAGCGGAGTCGACCCTCGCGGTCTGGCTCCGCTGGCTTCGCTCGGCAGCTGCGGAGTCTCGCTCAGTGTAGACTATAAGGACTACGACCTCCATTCGGTCGGGTCCGATTCGGTGTTTTTCGACGAGGACGAGTGTTTAGATACCGACGATGAAATCGAACAATTCTCCACCGACAGCGACGAGAGCCTGTCATACCGCCGAGGATATCCGACCGACGAGAGCAAGGAGCTGCGCCCCAGACGGCGCTCGAAGCACATCGTGGGCAAGTCGATCCCCGTGGCGTCCTCCCCGCCGCTGAGCGCGAGCGCGCTGGCCGTGAGGAAGCACCGCAGCTTCCTGAGCCGGCCGCTGACGCGCGCCACCCTGCGGAGGCTGTCGCACCCCACAGTCATCAGCTCGGCGCGCCGCGGCTGCAGCACCATCAGCGCGGCCGTGGGCGCGCGCGCGCAGGCGCAGGACGTGGAGCTGGGTTGCCGCGCGCCGGCGCCCATCGCGGACTACTCGGCCCGCACGCCCTCCCCGCTCAACCCCGAGCACTGCTCCTGGTCGCAGGAGACCCTCTTCTAGCCGTCGGGTGACCGCTGCTGACCACGGCTGCGAGGAATATGAGGGTACACATATCGCATTCGCTATCCGCACATATAGATATTTTTTTACCGACGATATAGGATCATAACATTTTTAAGTAATTGTTTGTATATGTTGTATTTAAAATGTGAAAAAAAACGTTGTTTAGGTTATTGAGTATTGGACATTAAAAATAATAATAGCTTGTCGTTTGTAGATAAAATTATACAAATGTTATACGTGTGTTATCCCTCGTAATTGATTTTCTGTCTTGAAATCCAACTTCCCTACCCAAATTAATGTTAAATAAGAAACTGAACCATGCCTACCAACATCTTATAAAATATTCTTTAGAATTTTGAATATAAATAGATAACTTATAAAGTGTAATTTTTTAAATGATTCAATTAAGATGAAATCTAATTAGTACTGTTTCATAATGCTGATTTTTATTGTTTGTAAATATATATATATATTTATATTATTTTTAATCTGTGAGGACTATCTCACTCATCAGGGTAATTTAAATTAATAGATCTTACCATTTGTTTAGTAGCAGTTGGAGTAGGTGAAATGCATAATCAAAACTATTATCACATGAAATTATTCACAAAAGTTAGTATCCCTTTTGTGAAACAATAATGTTACCTGTACTTTTGGATCTGCAATGGCACAACGACATAGATGTTTGTAAATAATATGTATGTAACTGTAACACAAATCGAAATCAGCAACATTCTTCCCGTAGGATTCAAAGCATATATTTTCCTACTTACATTATATGAGCGCTGTTCTATAGTACTCGTAGCCTAGTTCAAGTTCATCGGTACAAGATCAGATATCATTTTTGCAAGAATATCAAATATACCCATGTAGCTAATTAATTGAGAAACTTGAGGTGTCTTTCAAACATTTATATATGCATATACTTAACAGTCAAGTGTAATATTTAAATATCTCTCTGTGAAACATGTTTTGTATCTAAAGAAAACAATATTTTGGATGTCCTCAGAAATTAGCTTAATTGTCAGATTATATACTACACTTAACTAACTACCTAACCATCACGCCGACTCCCCGAAAGGGTAGGCAGAAAGAATGGACTCACATTTTAACCGATGCGGCCATCCTTCTCTTTTCGCCCCGCGGGAGACGCGGTGTGATGGGTTGCGAATCTCATCGCCACAATAGGCATACTACACTTAATTATAAATATTTTTTCTTTAAACCATCAGTTAGTGGTTTAAACAAAAAAAATATATAAAACAGAGATATGTGAAACAGAGTGCAAATATTTCTTATAATTTATGAGCATTTGATAGAGACGAAATGTGATATTCAAAAACGCAGATGTGAAATATTACACCTGGGTGTTAATTTAATATATTAAATGTAGGGAAATGTCGCTCTAAGCGTTTCTCAATAAAAATATTTTGCATTGATGACAAAATAAATTTCTCAGGCCTCGGTTACACATTTGTTACCATATTATTAAAAAATAGTTACTCATTGGGTTAGTGTTTCATCGAAAATAACTTACAGATGTTCTCAGTTCAGATCAAAGGTATATAACTGTTTAGAATATGAATAACATGTGTAAAATACGACTAGTACTCCTTTTTATTATTATTTGTTAATTTGTTGATTGTCATAAGAGGGACCACCTAAGAGCGCAGAGTGATGAATGAGAATGGTGTACTTGTCTGAGATAAATAATATTTAATACATATTATTATGATACTAACGGAGTGTTAAAGGTGAATTTTGTAATAAAAAGTGTAATATTAAAAATGCGCAGTTATCGAAATGTTTAAAGCAAAGAGCATTATACCCGACTAGATTCCGGTAAATGGAAAACATATGTATTTTTCAATGTCATTAGTTTAATCAACAGTCAATAAAGTATTACCCATGAATGTTAATATGGCATGTAATTATTGTATTAAATGTTTAATAAATAGCTCAGGAGAAAGAAATAAAAGACAGCATTACAAGAAAATTGTCTTCTACAGCTAATCTAGTAAAAATAATATTGATTGTTATTACACAAACATATTAGGATACATTGATGTGTTCACAACTTAATCGTTTGTATTTAAAGGATGTATATGTGTTAAAAACCTGAAACCCATTGCACCAGAATAATTTATTAATATTTCAATTCATCAACTTCTCATAAAAAAATGTATTTGAATATAGGTTTTTCTTTATCACAATAGGTGCTGCTATTTGATGTAATGAGATATAATATTTTAATAATACAATAATAAAATCAGAAGTCCCCATACTACACTTTTAATCTACGCTATTTGCTAGATTCAAATATTTTTATAGAAGGTGTGTTCATAACTTTGATATAGGCCAAAAAATAAAAGCGTTATTTTCCATCAATTATCTCTATCCATGTGCCCATTTACTTGTCCTCAATTTCCACAGACTAGTCGAAGCCTAAAAGGGTGGGATTATGGGATAAAAATAGCTTTCTCGATTTGATATGTCCATCAGCAATCTAGTCAATTTATGTATGTCTATATCAATATGTCAGTCTAAATGAGATAATGTGTATCGATAATCAAAATGTTGCCATATGTTATACTGAAAAGGCCTTGATATAGGCCGATCACATTTTAAAATGGTGCAGAAGTGAAAGAAAATTGACAATTAATTCTGACAAAAAGTTATTTTCAAACTGTATTCAAAATTTGCTTATTTATTTTGCATAAAATATTGATATCCAGAAGGTGAGTATTTAAATATATGTGATTTTGTAGGTTTTACAAAATACAGAAACTCGTTAATTTTGTAACTAATTATGTCTCATTATTGATTTAAATATACTTCATGTGTGAATATTTTTATCAGTCTTCATTTCTGTAGAAGACGATCATGTTGTACATGTTTATGCAATAAATGTTGATACAAACTAGTTTTTTAATTCAATTTTTACCCTTTAGCATTTAAACAATGATTTATCAATCTAAACTCAACTACTACTAAAGAACTGAACCTTCTCAGAGTACCAGAAATGAGAACCCTCAGAGATCGGATCTGAAATGAGACGATAAGGTCTGTCTGTGGTGTTGAAGACATAGTGAGGTAAGGAAGAAGCAGAAGGCTCTTTTGGAGGGATCATGTAGACCACATGGAGGATACAAGAATTGCAAAAATTGACAAAGATGAAAACCCCAGTAGCAAGACACCACCAGGAAGACTACCGAAAAGATGGAGGGATGACTGATGGTCATCATCCCAGGACAGCTCATCGAAGAAGCTCCGAATTAGATTTGATAACGACGTTTCCTCTCCAGGCTTTTAGGTCCACGCCTGATCTGCCACCTGAGGGATGCGCTCTCTACAGTTAAAGCTCTCCTGAGAGATTTAAAGACACAAAATAAACATAAAGTGTTATTTGACTGTTATGAAATAAAAATTGCTTCATAAAGTATTTCTTCTTCTTCTTGCGCCATATTAGGCTTTTCTGATGTTGGCAATCACTTCTGTTCAGGCTCCTTATTCCAGTCCAGTCTTTAATGTTACGCAGCCATGACGTATGCCTTCAGCTAGGACTACATCATCGTTCAATTTTCCCCATTTCCAAAGTTGGAGGATCTCATATTTATCTCCATGCAAGATATGACCCAGCTAGAAAATGTTACGGTCATTTATACTTTTTTAAACAATAATTCTCTGTTGCAATGAGGACTTCTGAATAGCTGATCAAATGTGTCCACAGTATACGAAGCATTCTTTTAATAAATTATTTTCATCTAATTTTACTTATAAACACTTTATTTTTTTTATGTGGTGTGCACCATGCATTTTTGGCAATCATAAAATAAAAATACCCTTATCCCTAATTTAACTCATTTCCGACTTCCTTGAAAACAGACAATCCAGGGTAAAGCTGGGTGAGATAAAACCATATCCCCCCATTAAGACAGGAGTACTACAGACTCCCTGATATTCAAATTCTGGACGTGAATTAGTTACCTTACCAAAGAGACTGCAGTGGAATCAAATATTCAAAAACTATATCAAGGGCTTAGATGTCAAAAAACGATGGAGGAGGCAGGAATCATAATGCAGTGCTGATTTAAGTGGCATAATTATGAAATAACTTTTAATACAGGGCAATACTAGCCAAATGCATCCTAGAACTACAATGTTATCCTAGGATATTTTCATGGTTTAAAATATCTGAAAATGTATCTAAAAAAGTTACATTAAGCCTAATATATTTGCGTTCCGTTTACTTCTGAGTATACCTTTTGTTAATAGGGCTTTTAATCAAAAGTTCATCATTACAAAGACAAATATATTTTTAAATATTTTTATTACCAGAAACTTGTTCAAAACTTACACATAAACATATAATGTAAATAATAAATAAATACTGTAAGTTATTTTAATGCACATCTACGTAATCTAAGAATATGTGCATCGTATAAATATAGGATGGAATCCGGTTAATTTTTAATCTTAAATTAAAAGTATAGAAATAACATGCTTTACTCCTTGGGTTGGAAATCATTTATAAGTAGTTTAAGCATTTTGTGTGCATTATTGTGTTGCGTCCTGCGGAGATCCGAGCGTAGATATTATGAATATGACCGCCAAGGAGAGATCATTGAACTGCGAAAGGAAACAAAGTCCAGTGAGCGTACGGAGACATCAGTGTATCACAAAAAGGGGCTCATTTCTTAAACAAGCAAGTACAATAGAGCTGTCATGTATCAAGGAACCAGAGGAGTTAATCTCTGGTATACAAGCAAGGATGAAATGACAAATATCATTTCTAAAGCAGTGTCATGACATAACCAAACTACATTCGGTGCAAATAATTTTACAAAACGGCCCTTTAAAATAAATAAATAAAACAAATAAGTTTTTTCTATATTCGCCATTACTTTGTGTTGGAGATTCATTGAACAATGTTTCTTTTTTTTTAAACTTTGTACTCAACACGAACTTTATTAAAATTAAAAAAAAAACAATCAGTGATATAAATAATATATATATTTTTTTAATTTTCAGTTTTGTCAGATTTAAAAAAAACATTAATGAAAAATGTTTAAAAAAAAATTATATCACTGATGAAGGGCTATTGTATCGGAAATATGTTTGGTTTTTAATTTTCTAATAAAGTTGGTGCTGTGTACAAAGTTAAAAAAATAAAATAAATAAACATTGTTCAAAACATATTAAGTATTAAATTTAAATTTATTTATTGTTTCTTGAACAATGATGTAAAACTCTATATTAAATAATTAATACGAATGAAAACATCAGCTTTCTAGAAGTTTAATATATTTTATGGGAATGACATGTTTCGCCCATCTAAGGCATTATCAAATGTCATTTGATGAAAAACAACAATGTTGTAAAACTCCATATTAAATAATTAATACGAATGAAAACATCAGTTTTCTAGAAGTTTTATTATATTTTATGGGATACACAAGTTTCGTCCTTCTAAAGCATTATCAAATGTCATTTGATGTAAAACAACAATGATGTAAAACTCCATATTAAATAATTAATACGAATGAAAACATCAGCTTTCTAGAAGTTTAATATATTTTATGGGAATGACATGTTTCGCCCATCTAAGGCATTATCAAATGTCATTTGATGAAAAACAACAATGTTGTAAAACTCCATATTAAATAATTAATACGAATGAAAACATCAGTTTTCTAGAAGTTTTATTATATTTTATGGGATACACAAGTTTCGTCCTTCTAAAGCATTATCAAATGTCATTTGATGTAAAACAACAATGATGTAAAACTCCATATTAAATAATTAATACGAATGAAAACATCAGCTTTCTAGAAGTTTAATATATTTTATGGGAATGACATGTTTCGCCCATCTAAGGCATTATCAAATGTCATTTAATGAAAAACAACAATGTTGTAAATCTCCATATTAAATAATTAATATGAATCAAAACATCAGCTTTCTAGAAGTTTTATTATATTTTATGGGAATTAAATGTTTCGCCCTTCTAAGGCGTTATACCTTAGGAGGGCGAAACATGCAATTCCCATAAAATATAATAAAACTTCTAGAAAACTGACATTTTCATAATTTAAATGTGTAGTTACATCAGCTTTTTTGTTATCCATAAATAGAGTCTCTTTGCCTACAAAACATAAATTTAACAGATTTGACCATTCTTAGTTGATTTGTAGCTCCAAAATCGAGATTTATTTTATAACATAAAACTTTGAAGCAATCAATTTTTTTTACACAAAAGCACTTTTTTTTTTCAAATATAAAAACCATTAATATTGTGTATTCTGAATATATATTATACAAAATACATACAATCTTTAAAACCCATAGGAGTAAACCATCTTTAGACCTAAATCTATTTCACTACCACCATCTTGAAGTGTAATTTTTGATTTTTCGATATCAACTGAGAACGAGGCATTCGGTGGAACAACAACTTTGGCTTTGAAAGGACTGTCAAACGAAGGTAACTTTCTTGGTCCACACAGTGGATCTTCATATCTCCAAAGATTAATGTTGTTTGGATCTGAAAAAATAAATACAATAATTACAATAATTATGCAAAATATACTGGAAATTGTCTGCATTGAATAGACTAGTAAAGGTAATCACTACAAGCAACCACGACCCATCCTGTGAAAAGTAGAGATGATGAAGTAAGAGAAAACTACATTAGATTTAATAGAACAACATATAACATGGCATTTTGATTATAATGCAGCAGGTTGGCATGTTTTGCCGAAGCATGGCAAAACATGCCAACCCTAAATATTTGAAGAATATATGAGTTTGTGTATGTATGATTGAAGAAATAAAAATTAAACATTCAAATAAAACACAATGATTTTACAATACCTTTCAAGGCTTTGCAATCCTTGGCGAGTTTCAGCTTTATTTTGCTTGCAGTATCCCCATTGGAAATTAACACTTCACGACTGAATAATCCGCTGAGGGGCGTGGAGTTGATGCATTCCACTTTGATTCCTGGAGTTGTGTAGAATGTAATGTGAGGCAAACCCGGACAACAATCTTCTTTTGTTTTGTCTGGAGCCCCATCAGTATACTTTACGTCTACTTCTTCAAGCTAAATGTGAAAAAAAGTACACATTAATTATCATACCTTTTTAAATGTTATTTGAAATAATATAAAAATAACATTAATAATTACATCAAGTGTGTTGGCCAAATACGAAGCATTATCTTTAAGTACTTGCGCCTCATCAAACTCCATCGTCAACGAGAGAGCTTGGACTCCCTTCTCGGCCATTTTGTCTCGGGTAGCTTGAACAAATGGCATCACTTTCTTCATATATTTTTTGAGAATATCAATTTTTCCGAGTTCTGCTGATAGAACTTTATTCTCAGGCAGTCCATTGTTTTCCTGTAAAAAAAATAATAATCGAGATTACACTTAATTACTCTCAAATATTACAAAGACATTTCATTTGTTAAATTTAATGATACAAAAATGTAACAGTTGGGCTGAAAAGCTCGTAGGCTGAAAAAAAGATGGCATTACTAGAATTAAATCCATATGATTTTTAGTTAGTACCAACCTTGAAAATATACGTGTATAAATTTGACAGGTGTCGGACAATTGGTTCGTGAGATATAGCATTGTGAGTGAAACTACTTTTGTTATTGTGAAAAAAATGGATAAAAAAGAATTTCATGTGTTAATGAAGCATTGCTTTTTGGCGAAAAAAAAATACTGTTGAAGCCAAAGCTTGGCTTGATAAACATTATTCGGATTCTGCACCAGGAAAATCAACCGTTGAGAAGTGGTTAGTTAAATTTAAATGATGCGAAATGAGCATCATGTTATGTTATTCGATTACTCATTAAATATGTATTTTTAAAACCTATAGTGCGTTGTATACTTACATCATGCATTTTTTTCATTAAAGTAAGTACAGCACACTGCCATTGTGGAAAAGTCTTGGCCACCCAGACAGTGGCACGGTCAGGTTTTTCTGGAACAGCCGGGACCTCACCCTTCACTTTGTTGGGTTTCTTAATAGCCAAATAGTTTTTGAGGAAAACTCGGAATGAATGTGCTGCTTCCATTAGATAGGTGCTTGCTTTCATTTCAATTTCACATATTTCTCCTGCCGCAGGCCAACTTGATTTTACGATACTTGTTTTCTAAAATTATAAAAATACATTGGTATATAAAAATTTGTAATATTCCATTGATTGAACTTAAAACACAAAAATAATATAAATTCACATTAAAATCAAGATATAATTTTAAAATTCAAGTTGATAAAAATGTGTAAAAGTCCATTTCAGGTAAACATGACAAATCTTTCTCTTGGACTTGGGCTATTTCTCATTTACAACAACAACAAACCATCATGCCGTTTCTCCGCAGGGGTAGGCAGAGAGAATGGAACGCCACACTACTCTATCCTGACATACCTGTCTAGCTTCCTCCACACTCACACATCGAGTCATACACGCACTGCATTCTCATTTACCAGCATATTTAATTTGGTTATTATTACATTTTATGATTTTGTGTAGATTTTAACCGATCATATATATTTTTTGAAACTTGTGATTAAATAGTTATTACTGTTCAACACGTTTTGCCGTGTGAGGGGATTATTCGACTAATCATAATGTTGATAATAATAAGATTAGACATGTCATAGCATAATTACTAAAAACAAAAACTATTAAAAAATGCAAAATTCTAAATACAATTTTGAATGGCAGATGTTACGTCATTGCTCATAAAACAATATTTTAAACAGATAATTGTCAACATTCTTCATATTTATAAATCGGTACTTATTTGGCAAAAGGTTCCAAATGCATATATGCATTTGGGACCTTTTGCCAAATAAGTACCGGAATATTGAAATAATTTAAAAACACACTTACATTACCCAAAAGTTCCCATACATGTTCAGCAACATGGGGGCAAATGGGAGACATAATAAGTGCCTGGACACTGATGAACCTGATCACCAGGTCCAAGCTCATAGCGTCCGTCCCACAGAGTTCCCTATACTTGTCCCTGGCTGCCTGCAGCTCAAAGAAACCAGTCTTTAAAGCCTCCTTGAACAACATCTTTTCATAGTTTTCTTCGGTTTCTTTTATTTTCATATTCATTTCACTTACAAATACTTTATCATGGAAAGTATCAGAATCTAAAAAAGAATTAAAACAAAAAGTTTAAATTACGTTTCTTTATAATAATTATGCCAAAGGATATGAATGTATAATTAATAATTTTACATGTTTTAAATGATAAAATTAAATAAAAACAATTTGTTAATTACTTTTACGCAGAGCATCTTTGTTATCCAAAATTTCCTTCACCCATTCAATGAATGTGTAAAGTCTGAGGATCCCGGCATCGGCAACACTTTCCACAAAGTTGGCATCTTCCACGGAATCTCCAGCATCAGCCAAGCTGAGTCTCATTCCGTCCGCACTAAACTTGGAGATTGCATCACTAAGCGTCAGAAAGTTGCCCTCAGATTTGGACATTTTAGCAGAGTTCAGCATCAAATGACCGTTAGCCCGGATACCCTGTGGCCACATATTTTCCTGGCCAGGCCAAATCGCGCAGTGGTTGTAGATGAAATATGTTAAATGATTTTGAATCAAATCTTTGCCAGACACTCGTAAATCTACAGGGTACCTACATCAAAAATATATATTATTATAAACATAACTAAGCTAGTAGCATGCATTCTATACAAACTATTAGCCAGTCATTATTTAATATCAAATACACTTACTCCCGATTTTCCGGGGTGAGGTTAACCAAGAAGGGGATTATGCGGGACACTTGAGTAATTAAAAAATATTTTACAATAATACTTATAATGCAAACAAAAACTCAAATCAGTCACATTAACATTGGGCGTTTAGTTCACATTTGCGCCACCGCCAACATATGTTTGTGGCTCTATAGTCGAGTCATAAAGTTTAGAGTTTGCAATAAAACACCCGCAGCATAGTTCATACTCATAAAACATTGTCGTTAATTAAACACTTTTTCAATGAATTGAAATTACAAGCTGATTTCAATGCGTCTTCAGGATGGTTGATGCGCTTTAAACAGAGACACGGCATCCGAGAAATTTCGATTCATAGCGAAAAATGAAAGAAGCCAGTCAAAAAGTGACAGTGTCAACACGTGCGTCTTACTAACCAAGTAGGTATACATAAGCGCATCTAGCGCAGTTTTAAATTTCTCTTTGTTTACATTTTTTTCATGTTTTCGGATTAACGGGGATTTTTTTTCACCATTCATCACGAAAGACAGAAGTGTACTGTGTTAATTGGTGATTTGCCAAGTGCAGTTTATATTTTATACGAGATACAAGACAACAAATATTCGGACAAAGAAAATCTCTCACTGAACTTGGCTTCTTAGGAATACATTCAAAAGTGATAACTTACCAAAAGTTAAATTCGCGTTTCATAGCATTTAGTGTATTTTTAGGAATTTTACTATTTGAAGGGAACTTTGCATCCTTGAAGAAGATATAATCCCAAACTTCAGCGGTCATATCTTCCGCCTTGATGTTGAATGCGTTTGGTTTGCTACCATTGAATGTATTACCCTGCAGCATATGGGCGACAGTATAAAAGGCCATGTATATTGTAGAGTCAGAGAGAGACTCAATTAGCCACATCTCATCCCAAGGGAGCTTGGTACCTGTAAATAAAAGGTACTTACTTTATTAATTGTACAAATAATGTATTACAATTATTCAACATAGAACCGAGAAAAAATATACACACCTAAACCATATGTTCTTGAACAAGCGTATTCATGAAGCCAGTTCAAGGAAGCAGTAAAATTCCTTCGCACTTCATCGTGGTAAGTGTTCAGGTTCTCCAAGGCTTTCTCAGCCTGCGATTTCCACACCGGTTCCCCATAATTCAAGTACCATTGATTACAGAGCGCCACCACACATTCGTCCCCTGACCTCGAAATAATAGTTTTTTCCGGTTCAAAATATATCACAGCCTCTGAACTGTCAATTAATTTTTTTTGCAAATCTTTTTTAACATCTTGAATTTTCTTTCCCTTAAATTCTCCTACAAGCATCACCCCATCATAGAAACTTTTCAAATAAACCATTTCTTTTGCTTCCAAGAGTTTTTCTTTGTCATTTTGACTTTGAATTTTAAGTTTGTCATAAACTGAAACAGCAGAGAGGTTTCCAAAATCTGGAACATCGATGATAGGTAATGGGTCATATGGAAGGACCATTTCATCTGTTATACCATATTTTTGTCTAAATGGCTCCTTCTTCTTAAGGTCCACAAGAGCAGCATAGTCGTCTGGGGAATCCGAAGGGACACTGGTAACAACTCCTGTTCCTTTGTCCTCTTTGATAGTCAACATTGGTAGCGTATAAATGACAGCATGTGGCGTCAACGGACACTTTAATGGGAGTCCCAAAATGTCCTGTCCAATAAAATTGGTAACAATGTCAACTTTTCCTTCCTCCGCAGTGAATCCTTGGTAGGACATATTCCTAGCTGAGCGAGCAGTGCTGATGAAAACTTCGTCTTTGGCAGTTTTGAAAGCAATATACTTCATATCAGGCCTCACCCAACAGTTTGTCTGACCATACATGGTTTCCGGTCGGAGAGTTGCAGCAACGAGAAAGACTTCTTTATCATTTACAGAACTAAAATAAATTATAAAACCAAGTCAGATTAAAATTAATAAAAAAAATATATAATTTCTTTATTTAACATTGATCTGTTTTCTAGGATTTAAAAGATGCCGATGGGCGAAAAATGTCACCCTTGTAAAAAATTAAAAAACTTCTAGAAAACATACCTTTTCATCAATATAAAATTATTAAAAAGTAAGTGAAAATAAGGTTAGTTTGCTTACCTCAGCTTCTTAGGGTATGGCTTTTGCAAGTGCATTTTTATAAGGGTGTATTCCTGAGGACCAACACCTTCCCCTGTACTCCGGTCATGATCCATACACGGCTGACCATCTTTTGGGGAGAAAATTGAATGCCGTTTGCCATACTGCACCTTATTCCTCGCTTTCAGGTGGACAAACTGCCAGCGTACAAATGAATCGAAAAATGGATTGGCATCAGTAGTGATGAATGTGCGGCGCCAATCAGTCTGCAAATGCAATTTTTTATCTTAAAACCTACTCTGGTACAAAGTGTTATGAACATAATGAATGGATCACTGTGATAAGAATACAAGAAAATAATTAACAAAGAAATGGCGAATAAAGTATAGTTAGTGATAATGGAAACACGAGGAAGAGCACCACCAAATCTAATATTATTATAAATTGGTCATGTTAGAAGCCGGAAAAGTCAATGTGTCTGTTAAAAAATATGCAAAAGTAGAAAAGTGGGGAAACCCATCCGTTCTGGGGATTATTTAATAATAATTAATCATTTACAAGTTAACAAATAATAAATATAAAGAAAAAAAATACTAATTTATTGGGAGTTTTTTTAATTAATCTGTAATTATTGCTCATCATTCTAGATAAAGAAAACAATATTTAAATCATCTTTTTTGTGAAGTTACAGTTGTATTTTATAATTGAATTTTTTTTAAAGACCAAGGATTTAAATCAATGATATTAGAACTTATTTTACAATCCTCAATATGTGAAGAAAAAAGCTCATTATTATGAAGAAGGAATCTGGTCGTGTCCAGGCTTGAACCGTACCCCCCTGGATCAGGAGCCAAACGTTCTATCCCCTGACCATCACCCGATTGTTTATTCAAGTTATATTTATAAATATACATAAAATTGTACCTACATGAATTCCAAATTGATTTAAATCTTTCACTGCTAAGGGGGGGAAATAATGCAGCCAGTATTCTGCATCAGCAAAGGGTATGATTTCTTGGTCATTCAATCCCAAGCTCTGCATGATCTGCCACTGATACTTGGCGGAGCCGGCCTTGGCCACCGCCTTACTCTTCTTGCCCTTGCTTTTGTCTTTGATCACCACATCATTAACCACGTCACTGGGAGCGTCCTCCTCCAGTGGAAACACAGGTGGACAACCGTAGGTCTCCATCTCGCGTTTCAGTTTGTCTGCACAAGCCTTAATGGGCATTCCAGTGCAATGGAATCCAAATGGAAACAGACATTTCTTCCCTTTCAAGCGGTGGTAGCGAACGGCAAACTGAAACATTATTATATTTATGGCCTAGAAAACACTATTTTCCCTGGGAATATTCCATTATTTATACACTTACATCTTCATGATTACTTTCATTCGAAATACATTTAGGTATAGGTAAATAAAATGTATTTTAACATTTCCATTAACCTTTAGATGCCCAGTGGTCCCCTGGGGACTGCGGATTTGCATCGTTCAATGCTCAACGGTCTCGTACGGGACCGGTGATTATGGTGCATTTCGCTATCGGATTATACTGATTTATGATAAAAGTATTCAAAATATGAATATTTAGTATATAAAATATATAGTCTTTGAGATACCGATACATAATTTAATTTTCGGTTCCAATAAATATTTTTATCATGATGCGTAATACTAGGGTTTATACCTGCATTACAAGGTCAATTCTTGGGATTACGGTCTGCCTAATAAAACACAAAATCTAAACAACTGCGTAAAATAGGTCTATGCATACACAAATGCTTTATAATTTGGCATATGAAAAAAACGCTTAAATTTTTTTTTTTTTATGTTTTTATTCTTTAACTTTAATGCGTAATTATAAAAAATGTGAAAAATTACAAACAAAGCTTTTGTGAATTATAAACAATTTTCTATTTAGAAATTTCTTTTTATTTTACCTAAATAGGATGAGTAATTTTAGAGATGGATTTTATTTTTATAACAGCTATGCATAGGTCGCTAGTCGCGTGATATTTGCTTGGGCAGTGGGCTAACTTTATTGTACGCAGCGCATGGGTGTTTAAAGGTTAACATAAAATGTGTGTGTGAGACAGACATATATACTTACTGACTCTTCAATTTGCACAATAGAATAAGTGTAAGTAATGACGATTTATTTCTAATTTTCAATAATAATAAAAACTTATTCCGTGCCCAACAAGTATTTATTGTAGAAGTATTAATGATGTAATAATTCATTATTTCAATCTATGCGTAAATGCATTACGGAGGAATATTGAAAATCTTAAACCAGAATTTATTATGTTCCATTTTGAGTTCATTTGTCTTGGCGGTATTATACAATTTGGAGAACTATACAAACTAAATGTGTATACGCCTTTCTCCACATGATAAAGGAATAATCTCTTTGAAACACATTGAGATCTCAAATAAGGGAAACCAAGTGTTTTGATTCATGAAAATTGTTAAAGATACAAGAAGTGAAAATACATTATTTGAAAAATAATTTTACTTACTTCACATTTTGAGAGGGAAAAGGTGTGACCCAAATGCAGTCTACCATTCATATAAGGAAATGGAAATGTGCAAAAGAATTTCGAATATTTTTTGCCATCGGTAGGAGCATCTTCTTCATAAATCTTCTCATCTTTCCACCTGGACTGAACCTGTCTTTCAATTTTTTGTAAATACTCCACTTTAAATGTCCCCTTTCTATCGAGGGCGCTCTGTAAAAATAATAAATTAATTTATTGTAGCAAAATTAATTATATTAGAAAAAATAATGCCCTAAGGAAAACCAATCAATTATTAAAATAAAAAACAATACAACAACATCAACTTTAGAAAATTAAAAAAGTTAAGTACAACAAATATATTTGAACATTGTAGACATATGCACGAAATTGTAGGCATCTGATGTAATATATAGAAAAATATCAAATATACAATAGACGATTTTGCGAAGCATGTAAAAATATTTTAGTAGAAAAATAAGTGATTTACCATTTTGCCGGATATATCACAAGTCAGAATTTCGAAATATTACACGTACTGACAAATTTAAACCGGCAATACTGTAGACCAAATATTACACATACCACATGGACATGTCAGATTCATTTTGACAATTTTCTATGGAATATGCAAAAACCATAGGGTATTCATATGAAATTTTACAATTAATAAATACCGGGGTTTAAAATATATATTTTATAAAGGATATTTAACTTGGCGGAAAACAAGATATTTCTGGTGTAATATAAACATATGAAAATGCAGACCCTCGCATCCTGTGACTATATGGTCAGCATAGGTAGGACTGCTTTGTGGGGCACACAATCTAACCCAAATGTTCCCCCCTCATCATCATTTGCTGCGAGCTGGTCTCTGGCCGATAGCGGAAACATTATCATGGTTTCACACCTCTGCTCCCGTCTCTGTAGCACGTGGAATTGGAGTTTGTGAACTGGAGATTAATTTCTCAGGATCTTTGATACATGGCGCCAGGACGACAGCCCTGCTGTCATTGTTTTCTTTGTTCGAGTATAATTTTTGATTACAGATATCTCCGTGGATCGCTTTCTTATTTATTTCATTACTATGCTAAAAAGAAGAAGTGCATTTGGGTGCTGTGTATTCTGCACATGTTTAAAAATAAGAGTTTCAAATCGGAAAAATTAAGTATTCATAGAATTTTACGTCAATTAACAACAGTCAAAAGATTAAACCACTCAGTTAAACCGATTGGATTCGATTACTAAGTGCACAAATAATTACTTGTCTATCTCGCACACGCGAATACAGGAGATGCGAGACTGAGATATAAATTGTGTGAGACACTATTTGTATATTCTTTACACGTTATAACGCAAATTTCGTTACACATTTATCTAATAATTTTCCATTGCGTTGGCCAACAAGTATTTATTATGTAATAAAATAAAAATATTTATGAATGATATTAATAAATAAATAAAAATGTGGAGGAAGCTAGAGAGGTGCGTCAGGATCAAGTAGTGAAGCGATCCATTCTCTCTGCCTACTCATGTGGTAAAACAATGCGGTGGTTTGTTGTAGAGTAAAAAAAATATTTTCAATATTATAAGGGGTGATAAATTACATACTTGATTTTGTAAAGGAAAAAAAATGTTCATCAAAAATCTTATGATGTAATGAATTAAAAACCAGTTAGTACTAAATAGAATATGCAACGAGCCATTCACAGTATTCACACTGCAAAACAGTAATTGGAGCCATTCACAGTATTCACACTGCAAAACAGTAATTGAAGCCATTCACAGTATTCACACTGCAAAACAGTAATTGGATGGAAGGAAATAAGGAATAGGGGGACAGTAAAAAAATTGTACTAAATTGTTTTTGAATAAAATATCTAATTGATTTTAATAAAAATATACACTAAAAATAAACACTAATAAACTGTTAAGAAAAGAAAAATACATAAAAAAAATTATGGAACAAAATATTGTCACCAATTTTGCAAGAATGCATAATTATATTTTTTAAATATGTATAAAAAACCTTTTTTTTTAATGTCTTCTCTTGCATCATTGAGACAATTTTGCACTAAGAAATATGTTTATTTTTATCAATTAAAACGCTGTTTTTTCCACTTCTGAATTTATTATTCTCAACGTGTTTTAAATATTTTAGGCTTTCATCGTGGCAAGAATGAAATAAATTATGCAAAATTAAAGTTGTTAATATAATTTATGGGAAAAACTAAACAACACGTAGCACACATAATCATAAATGCAATGCCAAGTGATACATTTTTCAGAAAAATCATTTTTGTATCACCCAGTAAAATATGTAAAATCCTATATAAAAGTTATGCAGTATTGGCAATGATATGCTAGCATGTACTAAAGATAACTTTAGATAATTAAACATATGTGTGCGATTGAAAGCATATTAGAAGAAACTTATTTTGTGAACATTGGACGATCGAAATTTGCGCGGGAGATGCCTATTGGTGGCGATGAGGTTTGCAACCCATCACACCGCATCTCCCGCGGGGGCGAAAAGAGAAGGATAAAAGTGTAGCAGTACATTATTTTTGCCTACCCTTTCGGAGAGACGGCGTGATGGTTAGTTAGTTAGTCTTATTTGAGTTATTAAAGTTCCAATAAACCAAAATCATTTAACATTTCTATCCTTGCGAAAATAATAAAAATAACCATATTTTGTTATAATAAAAATTGTAAATATTCCTGAAAATAAATGAAAGATGTGCTTTTCTAGTCACGACACTTTTGTATTATCTTTTTCATCAAGTTTTTCTGATAGCTCAGTTTGGTTTGGAGTTAATTTCTCGCTGTCTTCATCACTTGCAACTTTCAAAAATGGAATAATTTGAAATTTGATGCTTCCACCTTTCAGTTGTTTTTGTTTTATTGTGCCCAAATCTGTCACTTTTCCTTGAATGTCTGAAAAGATTTTCTCCTAAAAATATTGAAATATATGCATCACATAAGTTATTACAAAATATTTCACTAAAATTGTTTTGTAAAGCACATTAAAAGGTCTGTTTTTTTTTTTTAATATTTTATGCGAATGATATGTTCGCTTTGCTAAGGCATTATCAAAAGTAATTTGTTTATCAACAGTTTGATGACATTGCAAGGTGAAACATGTTATTCGTATAAGATATAATAAAATATCTAGAAAACAGACGTTTCCAATTTAATTAGTTATTCAATATGGAATTATACATCATTGTTCAAGAAACAATAAAAAAACATGTTATTCAACATTGAGGAAATTGCATGTGTTCTATAAGTCTCGTTATATTTTATGGGAGGAACATGTTTCACTTTGGCAAATATAATTTGAAAAAAATAATGCCCTAGCAAAGCGAAACAAGCGTTTGCTATTTGGCTTATAACCTAAAAATACGCAAATATATTAACGTACTGTAAGTTCTCGAGTTTTGTCATCACCATTTATGACAATTCGAACTTCGTAAAACTTTTGAAGCCATTTGGTCAATTTTCTTAAATGCGCATCAAAATCATGCTGACCAATATTCGAAGAAAAAGGTAAAAATTTCTCCCCTTTAATGGAAGGTTCTTTTCGAGATTCTCTTTTTTCAGCCCGTCTTTTAAAGTCTTCTTCGTGAAATTGTTGACCTGTCATCAATCTAAAAGAAAAATACAGATAATAACAGACATCAAATATTGAATGAAATAAATCAGAGAAACAGAGTTGATAATAAAATTTTGTGGACATACAAAGTCAGATCATTAAAATTTCAGAATAACAAATATAACACAAAACAATTTATTGATAATTACTTATAGACTGGTCTTTTAGTTTTTGTATCTAAATCAATTATCTTTACTAATTTTAATTCTCTTCGTTTAGATATTTTATCAGCTTCTGCAAAGCTGACTATTGATATCTCATCATCCGGGGCTATTAAAGTGACTTTAACATTTGCATCGCCGACTTTCTTTTTAACATTGGTAAATCCGTGACCAGGAAGTAGAGATTTAGTAGATAGTAAACTACAGTGGTTTTGAAGTAAATTAAAAAGATTAATTTTCCCTATTGATTTCAACATTATGACATTAATACAACCACAAAAGATATTATTTGCGTATTTCAATGCTCAAGATTAACCTAAACCTGTTTTATAAGCTGTCAAAATAATGACTTAGCATAGACAAAATATATTTATCTTGATTATTAAAATTTCTTTGTAAAAGTTATGTGTGTAAATAATGAAATTAGAAAAAAAAAATACATAATGAAACTTAAAAAATATATATTTATTGTAAAATTGGTTCAATTCCACTTGTTCTTCCAGTTCCAACCGGTTTGGGCAGCTTGCTTCTATATTCTTTTCAATTTAGAAGACATATCGTAACTAGAGAAGAAATAGAAAAAGTTTTATAAAGGAAACACCAACATATTTTAATTTTACGCCACTTTTTAAAAAATTATTTTTTACACAATTCCGGCCGGTTTCGCTCCAAGCAGAACTTCCTCAGGGTAACAAAATGAACTGTAATAAAATATATATAAATTATAGAGAAACTGTTATCTATTTTGATTCTTCTAATAGTCCTGTGTCAGGTCAGTGCCGTCTTGGTAGTGGTAAATAGTATTTCGAGACAACATGGTCGTGCCGACGTTGGTAGTCACTGTGGCATTCACCACAGTGTTTTCTTAGAAAGTTTTATTGGAGTGGTTTTTCCTGATCTCCTTCTTATGAGTTAATTTTCCCTGGCTGGTGGGTCTCGGTTTTCTGGTGCCAAAAATACCCCACACGTCATATCCCTATCTACTATGACCCTGATGATAAAGTTACATTGCTTGGAGCCCGCGCGATCACGAGGACTACTTTAGGATGTCAAGGAGTAAGATTTACTGGAAAACTTCCTGTCGTCATACAAGATGGCATTTCAAAGGTACAATAAGCCTTCTAGTAGGATATGCCCCACCATGTGGTATTTCCAGTCATTTCGTTATTTTGATTATTAATAATAAATTTGAACTACAAAATAAATTACGCTTATTTTTTATTTTTATAAAACAAAAATCCATAAATATCACCGAAGTGCATAGTTATCACAAAAGTATTAATTCGAAACTAAAAAAGGTTGGTGAAGTACGTAACAACGAAAAAAATTCTTACAGTACAATAAATGTAAAAAAAAAACAAGATGTCTCTGAAAAAATATCTAAAATATTATATGAACACCTTTGCCATTATTATGTTGTGTGTTTCACAACAAATGTATTTTCAGGATTGATGTATCGTTCTTAACAAAATAATGAGTGGATAAAATATATTGGAAGGGTAAATTTTTGTATTTTGTGGACGGAGAATGAATTAATAATCGATAGTGATGGCTAAAATAACCTATTGATCTGATGATGCAAAATCTTCCAACTTGATTGTCTAACTTCGTAATTGTTCCCGAGAAAACATTTTTGTCCATCAATAAGATAATTTTCATTCATATAAATTTAAGTGATATTTTTTTTATCCGCGAATTTCATAAATACATTTTTGATCTAGGAAAATAATCAAAATAAAGCAATTTATGAATTAGGTAGGTACTAAAAACATGGAGAACGAAACATGGAGTAAGCGTAGCCATATCAAAGTTATAAAACGACGCGTTCTCTAGGTTTTGGCCTTATTATTTCCGGTTCGTGCGTTCATCACCTTGTTCTACGTGAGTAAAGAGTATAATTTTTAATTCTAAATTTAAAGAATTTCCAAATATTTTTATCAAGTTATCGCTGTTGTACGAGTGCGCGTTCTTTCAAAACACGAGATGCGGATTTTTAGTTCTTAAATTCTCTTATTTACTAATGTTTTTAAATACCAAAGAGTCACCACGTGTCTTTCAATATGATGATAAAATTCCCAAAACATTCGCGGTTTCCACCGGAGAGTCAATCAGTGACGGCAGTTTATGTCTGATTTAACCAATGATCATTTATTTTGTTTTGTTTGTATGTGACACTTTTCTAATTATGTTTTTATATATTGTAGAATGGCGGACGCTGCTCCTGCCGCTGGACGTGGTGGATTCCGTGGGGGTTTCGGTTCACGTGGAGGAGACCGCGGGCGGGGCGGACCTCGTGGCCGAGGACGTGGTAGAGGTCGCGGTCGTGGACGCGGAAAGGAAGACCAGAAGGAATGGGTCCCTGTAACCAAGCTGGGTCGCTTGGTCCGCGATGGAAAGATTCTGAAGCTGGAAGAAATTTACCTTTTCTCCCTGCCAATCAAAGAGTCCGAAATCATCGATTTCTTCATCGGCGGCGCCGACCTGAAGGACGAGGTTTTGAAGATCATGCCTGTGCAGAAGCAGACTCGCGCCGGTCAGCGTACTCGTTTCAAGGCTTTCGTGGCTATCGGAGATAGCAAGGGACACATTGGCTTGGGCGTTAAGTGCAGCAAGGAAGTGGCCACCGCTATCCGAGGTGCCATCATTCTGGCCAAGCTCTCCGTTGTCCCCGTTCGTCGTGGTTATTGGGGAAACAAGATTGGCAAGCCCCATACTGTACCTTGCAAGGTAAATTAAAACTTTGAATACACTTTTTATTTTATTGAAGTTGATTTTAATTTTATGATTTTCTTTAAATTAATTGTAGAACATTTTCATGATGATACAAATTTTTATACATTCGTGGTTTCCACTGTAGAGCAATGCTCAATGTCAGCTGCAATGCGTCTGATTTTTAAACTGCACTTGACTTTACATATAAAGCATATTTTGGTGAGCTCACTGGAGTTTTTTTTTTTGTTATTCCAGGTAACTGGCAAGTGTGGCTCTGTGTCGGTGCGTCTTATTCCTGCACCCAGAGGAACCGGTATTGTGTCCGGACCTGTCCCTAAGAAGCTACTTCAAATGTCTGGTATCGAGGACTGCTACACATCTGCTCGAGGCTCGACTGCTACTCTGGGAAACTTCGCCAAGGCAACCTATGCCGCTATCGCCAAAACGTACGCCTTCCTCACACCCGACTTGTGGAGGGACCTGCCTCTAGGCAAAACTCCTTACCAAGAGTTTGCTGAGTATTTGGCTAAACCGCAGAAGGTTCTTCGTTTTGCTGATAATGTTTAAATACACACCCAATAAACGTGAATTGACAACCTGAACTATGTTTTAATTTATCCATTTCTGAAGAATGAGGACCGATTTTCCTTTAAAATTACAACGCATTACTGCGGCATGACAAAACTTATATCCCTTTTGCTGCATTTTGTTGGCTTTGAAGATTAGTAAATGAAGACTACACGGGAAAAACAAGGAATGTCGGTAGAAGGTTAATTTGAATAAATTGAGAATAAAGCTAATCAAAGTCTATATATTTCTTAGCAATTAGCAATCGATTATCTGGCCATAGTTGGTGACAGATGATTTTTGAATATGAGAATTTTACTGTGGATAGATGCGTACAAATGCTGCTAGATGGCATTATTACATTTATTTTGAATTTTAACTGACATTCCTTGTTTTTCCCCCGTAGTCTTCAAATGTGGTAGAGCTATTTCCAATTCCCACCAGCCTCCCATAGGAAAAGGCCTCCTTTCAAAAATAATGGAATTTCTTTTGTATTTTACAATTCCAATATCGACTGGCCTTGTCAACAGACACCCTAAATTGGCTATTGACCTATTTCAAGAGGGACACCTTGAACCATGCAGATTAAATCCCTGCACAGATACTGTATTTCACCACTACTATTATAATCACGCTTAAAAATAATCATTTCCAGCATATGATATCTTTCATATTAGTCCCAATAAGATGGTACTAGAATTATAATACTTACAATTTTCTGTTAGAAAGGTAAGGTTCCTTCGGTAATTCTATCCATTATAATAGTTTTTCCCTTTGAACTAACATGTATTCAAATAAAGCTTATTTTATACTGGAGAATTCGAGATCTATACCAGGACATCAGCATAGATAAGTTTATTAAAATGAATAGATAGCGTTGACTAAGGCATTTGCACCACATGGGGGATTCGGAACCCGCAAAGAGTTGTTTAACAACCCAGTAGGGTTAAGAAGTGTCAGTAGACCGAAACTGTGATGGTTGGATAGTCTTGTGGTAATCTGTTGGGGTCCTAGGGCGGCAAAATTGGAAAGTGGTAGCCAGAGACAGGACAGGTCAAAAACATTTATTGGAGGAAACTAAGGCCCACATACAATAAGTATAGTAACGCTGAGCGTGATGATGACAGGACATTGGAATGCTGGGTAATATATTTCGGTCTTTCCATACAGAAACAAGGTGAGTCTAGGAGAAACATTCATAGTTAAGCTACTGTTGAATAGGAAATATACCCTTATAGAAATATTTCAAGTACGGAGGGTTTAAATCTTCATATTCAATATAAAAATACAGATTATTAATATTAAAATTATTTTATTACGTAAAAATTTATAAACTAAAATAAAGAAAATGTATAGTTTATTTAATTGCGATTTTCACGATCCAAACTCTTTTAGTTCTTTTTCAAACAGCTGAATGGTATGATCACAAACATCTTCCAAGTCTTCCAGACCTTTGTTCAAGATTTCTACTGCATTATGTTTATAGGTTTGTATTCTAAAATGCATCTTGGTTTCTGCAGGATGAGGGACAGTGTAGCCACAAAACTGCACTTCTGGGCTGCAATATGAAAGAAATATTACAATACACATTATTTTAAAAATAGATTAAATGCAAAACACAAAATTATTATTACTTTGTAACCACTACTAGTTAGTTGGAAAAAATCTTTAATAGTATTCAGTATTTCATTTATTGTTTCTTTAACAATGATGTAAAATACCATATTAAATAATGAAAACATCAGTTTCCTAGAAGTTTTATTATATTTTATGGGAATTACATGTTTTGCCCTTCTAAGGCATTATCAAATGTCATCGTTGTTTGATAATGCTTAAGAAGGGCGAAACATGTTATTCCCATAAAATATAATAAAACTTCTAGAAAACTGACGTTTTCATTCTTATCAATTATTCAGTATTTTAAATTATTAACTTGTTTCTTGAACAATGATGTAAAACTTCAAATTAACTTATTGATGGTTGTGGTTTTTATTTTGTAAAACTTCATTATGAAACCTTATTTTTCGAAAATTACCTTGGACTTATTCACATTCATCATCAAATCGTATCGCTTGCATACCTCATGCATACTAGACACTTGGGGTTGTAGTTCATGTTCGTTGTCTGCAAGTAGCACAGCGTCGTCCGCATACAACAAACTTTCATTTTTCATTTTTGCACCTGCATCCAACCATTTCAGCTCTTTCATACACTTGTCCATATATAGATTAAACAACCATGGGGACATTGCACACCCCTGTTTGACACCTTTATTGATATCAAACTAGGCTGTAAGATCTCCATTTACTCTTACACTAGCGTGCTTTGCGTGTATAGCGATGTGATTGTCGTGATCAGTTTTGTGCTTATTCCATATTCAGACAATATTTCCCACAACTTAACTCTTATCTACACGATCATATGTATTTTACAAACGCACATAAGAGTTTACGGTTTTTGGCCAGAAACTTCTCTGTCACTGTACGAAGTGCAAAAATTTGATCCATACATCCTCTGCCATCCATAAAGGCGCTTTGCACATCCCAAACTCTATCACTCGTTATCTTTCTTACTCTTTTTAATAAAATTCTGCCATTTACTTTACCAATGACACTCAAAATAATAATAGCTCTGTAGTTTCCACATTCCATGAGACCTTTTTCCTTTGTACAGAGGAATGATTACTGCTCTCCTCCAGTCAAGTGGGGTATATCCTTCTTCTAAACATTGGTTAAACAGTTTACATATCCATGCAGAAACTACTTCACCATCGTTATTGATAAATTCAATAGCGATGCAGTCATACCCTACAGCTTTTCCATTTTTCATTGCTTTCACGGATCTTTCTATTTGTACTGTATTGCCATTTATACATCTCACACTTACATCAGTTCTAATGCTTTCATCATCACTCGTATCACCACCATACATTTCCTTAAAATACTCCTCTCTTGTACGAGCTTACTTTCCGTTAACATTCTTCCCTCACTATCCAAAATTGCTTTCACACATCCGCTATCAGGAGGATTTTGGGCTTTCTTCACTTTTTTTAAAAACATTTTTATATTGTCCTGGAAGTGATTCGTCATTTTTAATCCTTCCTCCTTCAGCTTCTCTTTTTACGTTCTCACCACCGACTTCACTCTAGTCTTGCATACTTTATACAGATTTTTTGCTCTTTAAAATTTTTGGATATTATTCTTGTTTATTGAGATTTCATACTCAGCCACGCATCCTTTTTTTCTCTGACCGCACTCTTTACTTCGTCATTCCACCATGCATCCCCTTTCCTTCTCCCTTGTTTACAAATACCACACGATTCTTTTGCTGCTTCACACAAACATTCCTTTAAGTACTCTCAGGTATCGTCAACTCGTTTTTTTCGTTCACTTTTCTTATGAAGTTATCTCTTACGTCATTGTTTTGTAGTTTTTCAACTTTGACTCGAGTTGGTGCGGCCACCGTTTTGCTTCAGAGATAACTGTTTTGGCCAAAACAATACGATCCTTCAACCTAATTTAATGTTTAAATGAGTTGAAAGTCATTGACAACAAAGAAAGAGGAAAAATGGATTTACTACGATAACTCTAAGCGTATAAAGGATGGTTACCGAAAGGTTTACCCGGTCCATCATTGGCAAAGCGCCATATTCATAGTTCGAATATTATGCTGGTACCTGGTGGGATCAAAAGGGGGTGGTCTACTATGAGCTGCTGAAACCATCTGAAACTATCACTGGAGATCGTTATCGACTCCTGTGTGCTATTCAGCAAAAACTACTAGAATGGGACAATGGATATGACAAAATGATACTGCAGCAAGACAATGCCAGGCCCCATGGCGAGGTGCTACCACACCCGCCATATTCGCCAGAGATTGTTCCTTCTGACTACCATTTGTTCTGATCGATGCAATCAGCACTTATTTGTACCCGCTTCACTTCTTGCCCGAAAGATGGTCAAAGGTTGTAGCTTCAGATGGAGAATACTTCAAATGAAATCAGTTTGTATCTTCGTATTCAAAAAAAGATGTTTTTTTTCCTCAAAAACGGTCAAGACTTATACAAGTACCCGATAATTATTAACAAAAAATCAATGCAGCAATTAATGCTTCATATAATGCAATGCCCGGATTCCCTAGTCATGTTCACCGAAGAGGATCTGGATCGACCATCTAGAAGGACGGTTTGGGCTAAACGGCGGTAAACTTCTGGGCCAGTGAAATATAGACCCACTACTACCATTAACACAAGAAAAAAAAATTCGATGTATTTTTTTATTTTCATTCATTAAGAATGTCACAGATTTGATAATGAAAGGCAAAACGTTTCACTCCCATAAAAAATATCAAACTTCTAGAAAACCGTGTTTTCAATAATTCCTGTTAAATATTCAAAACATATTCATATGTGTATGTACTTACTATCGAGAGATGATACATTTCAAAGCATTTCCGAGCGTGTGTCCCTCATCTTGAAAAACAAATGTGCGACATGTTTGGTTATTGTCTTCATCCCCAGGCAACTAAAATAATGTATACAGGTTAATAATTAATTTAACATTGTGTTGTATATTTAATTGAATTTTGAATTTAATTTGGATTTCAATTCAGATAAGTACAATAAATACAAGTGAAACAAAGTTTTATTTTAATTTCATCAAATTTCCTCATACACAAGGGATATTTTTCTTCTTCCTGAAAGCTAAATATTCTTGATCATGTGAATCAATAGAAATATGATTGAATTAAACATAATAAATATAAGTAAAACAAAATAAAAAAATATGTAAGTTTGGGCAAACGTTTGAATGATTAAGGTTCACTAATGAAGAGGTAACTCACTTCAGAAATAAGCATTTTGAATAGTATATAATAAATAAGAAGGAAACGTCGAGTGTATTAAATGAAGGCACATGTAAAACACGATACAAGTGACAGAAAGTCTGACAGATCAGTTATTGCCAGAACTTAAAATTGAAATATTTTGTTATAAATGTTCTATGGCAATTGGGCGAATGCATTTTTTAACTGTCAAATTTCCGGACGTGGCTTTTGTGACATTTGTAGTCCGTGGCTTTTTGACATTTCGTTTGTGCTAGCGGAGGTTATGTTTGTTAAATTTACAGAGTTATAGAAAAAAATATAAAATGTTCTATTTGCAATTAACAACGGTATTTATTTATGGAGCATGTTTGGCAATATCTGCCTTTATATTGGTTTGTAAATGAACACTATTACTCTGTCAAATATTTAGTTAAGGATGTTTCTATTTTAAACATTTATTTGTATATTTCAGATGTGCATAATAATTTTAGTTTTAACAAAACCATATCCGAAAATTATAAGGCATAAAGAAGAGAAATATTTTAAAGATGTGAATTCTGGAGAAGATGTACAATTTCCTTCTTTGTCAGATCCTCCATCAATACAATTGAGTGTTGTAGTTCCCGCATATGATGAAGAAGTACGGTGTAAGTAAATTCTTTAATGATTGGATGGCTATGCATTTTTGTTATTTGTTACTTACATATTTATTATCGATATATGTTATGTTTTAGTACCTCCTATGCTTGATGAGAGTTTAGATTACTTGGAGAGCAGGGTAAAGGAGAATTCGAATTTTAAATATGAAATTATTGTGGTGAGCGATGGAAGCCGCGATAAAACTGTGTCCGTAGCCAGCGACTATGCCAGGAAGTATGGCACAGACAAAGTTAGGGTTTTGAATCTCATCGAAAACAGAGGGAAGGGAGGAGCTGTCCGATTGGTAACTCTTTCTTTAAAATTCATATTTAGAATTATTGAAAATTGCTTAGATAAAATGCTGTTTCATTATTTTAATCAATAAGTAAAAAAAGGTATTCCATGTAATCAAATAGTGTTTTAATTTAATTAAAATGTGAATTTACATCACAAAAGTGATGAATATGAAATAAACATTCCAATCCTTTTTTCATATGTGATTCTGTGACTTTGATTAATATTTAATTTAATAAGCACAGAGCATTGGCATTGGCTCTGGTGTTTAATATTAAATTAATTTGTGTAAATATTTATATTTTCCAGGGAGTCATGAGTTCAAGAGGTGCTTTCATACTTTTTGCTGATGCTGATGGTGCTACAAAATTCTCAGATTTCTCGAAATTGGAAGGGAGTGTTACCAAGTATTGCGGAAAGAATTATATCAAAGAGCTTGAGTTGGCTGCTGAGAAAACAGCAATTGCCATTGGCTCTAGGGCTCATCTAGAAGATGAATCTATTGCGTCCAGGAGTATGTTTAGGTATGTTTAATGGTTACTTTAATTTGTTTGTCATGGCGTCAGTATTAACAAAATACATAGGGATTAGTTAATTAGACATATTATTGAAATTTCAGTATTATTTCAACTTTGTAATTATTTTAAGTGATCCTATTAAGTATAATTTTAATTTTGTTTACATTCTCACCAGGTAATAATAAAAATGGAACACTATCTTTTTGAAATATACTTACAATTAGTTATTATTTTATATTCTCTGGATTTCCGAATGTACTAAATGATTCTTCCTTAATTAAACAGGTTAATTACACATCCCTTATTAAATTCAGTGTCATTATTCTTTTTTAAATTCATTTTGTCAATCTGCTTATATAATTTAAAGTGAAAAGTTTTTATTTCGTAACATTATTATTGTGTTTTTAAGTTTATCTTGAACATATGTTTTTACAGGACTGTTTTGATGTATGGATTCCATTTTTTGGTTTGGTTATTTGCTGTTCGTGGTATCAAGGATACGCAGTGTGGTTTTAAACTATTGACAAGACAGGCTGCAAGAATATGTTTCCTGAACATGCACGTAGAACGATGGTTTGTTTTATTGATTATTTAATTTTGGTTTTTGTTTAAATATTATATGTAAATTCATTAATTAGTCAGTGCAAAAATCTTTGTGCACCACTGATTTATTTATTTAAGAACCAACTGGTTATATTCTTGACCTAGTTTCTATAGGGTATTATACAAAAACGAGTGAGTCAGATTGGTGTTTAAGTAAACAAATTTTATATAGTATTATAAATATAGTAAATCAGTTAATATTATTTCTTGCAAAAAAGTTGCATATTGTTTCTTGTTCAATGATATAAAACTAATTAAATATTGATATAAATATATATTTTTTAGAAATTATATTATAGTATATTTTATGGAAGTAATTTTTTTTGCCTTGCTAGGGCATTATCAAATGTTTGATAATGCCCTAGCAAGGTGAAACACGTGATTCCCATAAAATGTGATTAATCTTCTAGATCAGCAGTGTTATCATTAATATTGAATTTAAAAAAAGTTGTTGCTCCATATAAATGTATGAATTCATCATTTTTTATTGGACTGTATATGAGAGTCTAAATGGTACATTTCCAAATTATTATCTAATTACAGTGGGACCTCTCATAATGAGAATAATTCGTTCCAGAATCTTACTCGTTATGTGAAACACTCATTAAGCGAAACAGTTTTTCCCATATAAATCAATGTAAAATACGATAATGCATTCCATGCCAAAATGAATTCTCAATTTTTTATTTTCTACATTTATTCAAATAAAATTACATGCTTATAAATTGTTAAGGAGAGTAACATACGATTTGCAAAAAGCAATAAGAAAATCAAAATAACTAATAATTTTTTTTTACTAATTAAATTAGTTTTTTACATTTGTTTTTGCCTACGCTTCAAAATTTGGTGAAAATTTGACACAGCATTATCATTGAATACATTTGTAGTACGCATAGCCACCTCCTGATTAGAGTGATCCTTCTCAATGTACGGTGCAAGAAATGCTTTCAGCATTTCTCTTATTACGCCAGAAGATTGTTGCTCTGCTACTTCCTCCTTCTCCACTAACAAAATCTCCACCCGACTCTATCGCATGCCTGATGCCTAACATCATCCCAAGTGAGGCCTGTTGCTTTAACCTCGTCCTGCAGAGTTCTTCACCAGGTGGCTCTAGGTCTGCCTTGCTTTCTCTTTCCCCTGATAGGAGACTAGTCTAGTACGCCCTGAGCGATGCAGACTGGGTTCTGTCTCAGAGTGTGACCGATCCAGTGCCATTTGCGTCTAGCGACTTGTTCTCTAATTGGCTTTTCGCCTGCCATGGTCCAGAGAACGGCATTTGACTCTGTCTGGGGCCAATAGATCTTGAATATTGAGTGAAGGCACTTATTTATAAACACCTGGAGTTTTCCAATAACGTTTGTGGTAGATTTCCAAGTCTCACATTCGTACAGCAGTACGCTTTTAACGCTACTGCTGAATATTTGGAGCTTGAGCTTTCTCGGAATGATACTGGAACGCCATACAGGGCGAAGCATAGCGAAAGCTCCCCTTGCCTTGTTGAGTCTGCTGGCTACATCTTCCTCCGTACCTCCCGAGCCTGCTATCATACTACCGAGGTAGTAAAAGCTGGTCGTGGTCACAAGGGTTACAGCGTGGAACAAGATTGGGGTGTAGTCATTTGTGGACACTGTATTTATATTAGTTGATTCATAATAGTATTTTTATGAAATATTGTGTTTAGAGATATGTAACTTATACTATAAAAAATATTTAGCTCACAGTTTTAAATAGTTACTAATTGCATTATTAATTTTTTGTTGCGTTTTAGTGTATTTGTCTTCCTTTTTTTCTTTTCTGCAGGGCATTTGATGTGGAATTGCTATACATTGCCCAGCAGTTTGAAATCCCAATTGGCGAAGAAGCTGTAAATTGGACGGAGATTGAAGGTTCCAAAGTAACTCCTTTGTGGTCATGGCTGCAGATGGGACGAGACTTGGGACTTATCTGGCTTCGGTACAGAATCGGAGCTTGGAAATTAAGAAAGGCTGAATAGATTAGTTTATTTCGTATAGGTTTAATTTGTGATCAGCAAATTACAGTCTTTGAAGTAAAAGGTCACCATTTGATCTTGATTTAAACCTAATATTTATTAATTATTGGTCTATCAAGATTGTGTAGTTTTCAAATTGTACTATTTTAATGTATTCTTTTATTATGAAAGTTGAGAAATAATCCAATCATACTTTTATTGCATTTCTATCATTCCAATGTATATTCATAATGAAATAGCTTTTATACAAAAATAAATAAAAGTATTTTTTTTTCATGTACATATACGAGTACTGTTATTTTGAAAACACATTATAGTTTTTTGCAACACATTAATTTATTTTTACTTGCAAGTAATTACCACTCTTTTGAATTATTGTAAGTGTACTTTATTTTGAAAATTTTATTTGACCAAAAAAAATTTTTTCATATGACTTAAACATTATGATTTATTTGAATAAAATTGATATACGAGTATATAACACTTAAGAAGAGTTGTGACACAGTTACAAAGAGTGAATTTACAACACAAAAGTGAAACTGAATATAAAATAAATTATATTCTGTCTAATTAGACAGATAACAGATAATGACAACTTAAAACCAACTGATGATCAATCTTTTAACTGTCATTTATTGTTTGGTTCTCATTTGAATTGCGATGGCTTTTTCGTCACAAATTATACCCTAATCATTAATTAATTCTTTTAAAATAATTGCTTGGAAGCATTTGTTAAAATGTATTATTAAAAAAATATATATAAATGTTCAAAATATATTTATATTATATTATAATACCCATTATCGCTGAAGAGTACATTTACAATATAACGTATATTTTATCACAAATATTAAATTATGTATAAAATTTGGTACCTTGATTTATAAATAGGGTTGGAAAGATGAAGATAATCTGTAATGGCATATGTTATTGTATGTATGTCATTCGAATAAAATGGAATTATATTTTATATGTAAGAAAATGTGTAGGTTCTAGGACAATTCATAAGGTCAATTTTACTTTGATTGGTGGCATTCTATTTTGATTATATAATTACAAAACATTGTGTTGAGGAACTTGGGAAAAATACAGAATTAGTACCAACTTTATATTATTTAGTATTTGTTTTTAATAGACAGTTTGCTATCAGTTATCTGGAAGAGATTAATTTGTTTAGACAAACATTAACTCAAGTTATTAAACCAAAGATTGTCTTGTTCTATGGTCCTAGTCCTGTATCTTTTCATGTGCCTCATAATATAACATGATATACATAAATATGTAAGCTTTATAGAGTTGAAATTTCAGGAAAATTTTACTTTGATGAATTACAATTTTACTTTGATGTCTGTGGGCAGTTTTTTTCCAGGCATTTTTTACAAATTCGCCGGGAATACGTTTTATGTATTATATAATATATAAAATAGCAGTCCCAGAATTAACAAGATTATATGTTTTCTGGAACTCGCTGTTAATTTATATAAATGTGTTTTGGCATTTCTCTAGGACTTGGATCTTTGGGTTAAGCTCTTGTGATTGTGCGTTGGCTATTCTTATGTCTGATAGAAACATCATTGGTTTATCCATGTGCTTTACTTGGAGTGTTCGGGTCATAATTTGATAGGTCTATTGTTGGTTTAGGTTGTGAAAAACATTCGAGTTAATCTTCACTGGGATTCACGATTAATATATGATAACTAAGTGATCCTGGTCCATGAAGACGCACTCAGCGATTTTCTGATGGCCTTATTTTGAAAGAGTTTCTGTTTTGATAACCTTTGATTTAGTGCTCTAATAATAATATTTAGTTTTTAATGCACAAATAATATTTTAATGCCGCAATATATAATTTTGTTTTGTAAAAAATCCTTTTGATTTTATTATATTTATTAAACTTCTTCGCTTGTTTCAATCCAAGGGATTGGTTTACAGCAAAGTATAACATTTTTGCTGGTTTAATTAAACATAATCTTAGTAATAGGATAATCTTAGTTTGTTTTTATTAAAAGATTATCACAAACTGTTTATTCATGCACAATGAAAAGACATTCACAAAGTGCGAACGATAATTGTTTAGTATTTTATTCTAATATTTGTTTAGTATATTTTGGCTCAGAAATAAAATAAGTGATTCTGATATTGATATCAGTTTTTGTTTTCTTTAATATTAGATTATTCCATTGCTGGGACTAATGATTTTTACACGTTATCTATCATAATGTTTAGCAGTGGCGTGCCTAAGGTTAACCAGTAAGGCAAGCCCATCTGATTTTTTATGTATGTTATGTAATATAAATAAACAGTCATATGAAAATGTATTCCAAGGGTGTATGCTTTCTTCGCTGTAGTTAGTCTATATACCTCACAGAAGGTATCTTATGACTGGACAGAATTTATAAATACATCTCAGTCATGACATACCCTCGGTGGCTTTGAAAAAATCAGATTTTTTCCTTTTGAACTGAACAATGATATTGATGCAGAAATGAAGCACATGATTTATTAACTTACAAGATAATACATTATTAATAATGAAGATAATTCTCTAAAATCTACTTATTTATATTCTAAAACAAGCTATCTTTCTTCAAAAATGATGAACTAAAGATAAAAAGTAATCATTTGGAAAATTTAATCTGAATCTGTTGTAAAGTTTATTATTAAATATCTAAAAAAATTGGAGTTTGAATATTTCGGAATATCTGTCATTAATTTCAGGAGATATGTTATCAATTATTAGTAAAAAATCTTTTATATTTGTACGAGCACAGGAAATATTTCGTCTAAGGCGAGGGGCTGAATTGTTTTGTAATTCATCATTATATCGTGGGTATACTGGCAAAAAACGTTAAGTCAAAAATTGGCAGTTTTGACTTAGTGATGCAGTATTGTAAAGTTTACAATGCTCTACAAATTGGCAAAATACACGAAGTCGAATGAAACAGATTTTTTCTCTAGTTTTAAAAATAAATTTAACGTTAAATCGTACAAAAGGTATTTCATACAGGCTAAAAGCTTCAAAAAACTTAATATTTTTCGAAGAGTCTTGTTGAACATTTTTGTACTGGAAAAAAACGTTAACTCTACTTATTGTCTTCGGCTGAAAAAAATTCCCTCGATTGACTTTTGACAACGACACTTATATGTTTCAAATTTAAAGAAAACTTAAATGTTCGATTTCTCAAAACAGCGATTTTAGACTTAACGTTTTTTGCCAGTATACCCACGATATATTCTATCAAATTGCAATTGAAATTCTGTGTGTAGCCAGGTATCAAATTGTTTTATTTTATTAACACAATAACCGATTTCGACGTGCGATTTTTGTATGATATACAAACTAACAGATTTTTTAAATATGATTTGAAATACTTCCAAGAAAAACATTAAATTAAAGGATTTCAATGAATTATAAAAAAAATCCACTGGCAAATTAGTTTCTCCGTCCCAATGTTGAGGATTGTCTAAGTTCACAAGTGTTTAAAGAACAGAAAAAATTAACTGACTTCGCCAATTCTACTACACGACTTAGATAAAACTAAATTTAGAATATGTGCTTTGCACCAAATATAAGGAGTGCAATCCTTGAGTGTTTATGGCCTGAATCTTGAAAATGAATATTTCTCTCACGGTCAATTGTAAGTAGTATGTTCGCGTATCAGCAAACCTTTCGCTTTGTTCGTTCTCGTACCTGACAACAAAATGAAAATTGTCATATATAACAAGGTGCTTCAATGAAGGCAATCGACCCGAGCGCAACCCATCCAGCAAATAGTTTAACAGAAAGTAGTGCAAAAATGGTACGCGGATCTTTTCGATTCACTTCAATAAAGCAAATGCCTTGCTGCCATGTGAATTACATTCATTTCAATGTGATTAAAATACTTTTCATTTTGATTTTTTCTCATTTATTGAACTTAATTAATTTTGAGTATTCATTTTAACTTAATAAAAAAACTGAATTTAATTCAGCCAATAAGCTAAACATTTATTGATTCTGATGCGGTATGAAGTTCGCCAGGTCAGCTAGTATGTATATAAATTGTAAATTTGAATCCCTCAATTGGTTAAAAAACATATTTCATGAGTATCCCTAATAAGTAGGTGCATAAGTAGGCAAGTAAAAAAATATTGATTTAAAATAAAAATAATTCCATTTCTAAATCATCACCAAGTCAAACAAAATTATTTGAAGCAGTTTAAATTTTCAATCTAAAAATTTCTGTAAGTTTGAAGTAAAAATAAGGGTTTTTTGTAAAAAAAATAAGTAATGTGATGTTTTAATTAGTTTTTTTAACAATTTTGGAAGTAGTCGGAGAAAATTTTTAGTGTTATTTTGCATTGTTTTATTAAAATTTCAAAATGTGGACGGGATTCGCCAGGGTTGATGGTAATAAAATGACTCTCTGTGCAAAGACATTGTCACCTTATTGTCCCTGCAAGTCTACATTCCGGGATCCAGGACCAATTGTAATACGTAAGTATAGTCACAAATCATATTATCATAGCACTATTATTTATGACTTGATATTGAATTTCATAAAAAAATAATATATCTACAAAAGTGTAAGGCTTCATTGCGCCATGCTATATGAATCTATAGTAGATAAGCTTAGCACTAATTGTTAGTGAAGAACTTTGGTGTGGTAAGAAATACACAAACGAAGACATGCATTACATATATAAACAGTAATGTGTTAATATAATACTTACTCCCCTTGTAAGTATTATATACAATAGTTACACATAATTTGTGATGATTGAAATATTCATTTACAGATAATCAGTCAGCTGCAATTTGCTGTATAGCTTGTTGCCTCCAGAAAGACCTGGCAATGTATAGATGGAACAAAAAACTTTTGGGATATATTATGGACTTTGGTAAAGCATTATATAGAAAATGTATCAAGCATCTTAGACTAAAAAGTAAGCCATAGCAAGCATTGAAATGCTCATTTTTAAATGGTTTATAAATATTTTTTTCTTGTTTTAAATAAAAATTTCATTCTTAGGTAATCAGTATGTTGGAATTGACGAGTTAATATCATGTTTCTATATCGGCGATACCAAGTATTGTATAAGGTTGGAGGAGATGCTGAGGGGAAGGGTGGACCCAGAAGTTGAAGATGAAAGGGAGAAATTCAAATGGTAAGTTTATGCAGATGACACTTATTGTATAGTGATGTTCTCGGAGTTCTTCTTGTATTGTGTGAAATTCGTCAGTAATTGATTCATTAAATTTCCAAGTCACTTTTTGCCTTACATGAAGTTCCTAAAATGATTGATTTATTTTTCATTTTAATAGAGGATATACGAAACAAGAGCATGATATTGTTTTACTCATTCTTATGGAAATATTTTTTTTACAGTTCATTTTCCATTTAATCTTTAAATTAAGAATATTAAATATAAAATTGCAAATAAACTCACGAGTGGACAAACATTGTTTTAATTCATAAAATAAATGTTATTAAAAATAATAACACAGTTGCCACCAAGTATTGTTCTTGAATAGAAAGAGTTTCCAAACTTTTTTGAGTCACTGTTCCCTTCGTAATACATTTTGTAAAACCCCAGTTTTCCACAGACACAGTTAACTCCATACCGATTTTGATACAATAGGTATAAGATAACAATCAGAATATTGAAATAAATAATAATACTTCAGTCAGACACAGTCAATTTGCAATTTATGAATTACATAATTGAAATATAAAATTGATCTTGTAATACGAATTATTATTATAATGCAGAATTGAAATTTAAAATGATTATCCAATTGCAAAATCATAATCCTTTAGACCGTTTGAACACCCTTAAATGTTTTGAAACCTACTATCGCCCCCTTAGAAGGCTACAGTGCCGATTGCAGGACGGTACTGCCCATTTTGGGAACCTATAATCTAGATACTTTGAGGTGTATGAATGTAGACACTTTGGGATTATTTTTATTGTAATGGAAGTTCCTGTGGTTAAGTAGTATTTTAAAGACAAAAAGTAAAGCATATCAAATGATAATAAAAAATAACTAAATCAGTACCATCCGCGGAGCGCTGGAATCTGGTGACAGCTATGTCGTTACTGTGGAGAGGACCAACCTGGCTGTGTGGGGGGGTGACTATGGCAAAGGTATTCCGAACAACCCCGCCTGCTCGCCGCCCTCTTCATCCTTCGTATTTGACCCGCAGAGCTCCCCTGGGGGTGTCAAGGATTGCAGCCCCCAGTTCAAGTAAACTAATCATAATCTAAACTTACCTAACCTGTACTCATAAATATATGCCATACTTGGTTGATGAAACATAGTTGTATTTACTTTCATAAATTGTCTCATATATCATTATCTGAATGTTTTTTTAATTGAAGACATTAAATTTATTTTTATTGATGTTGGATTTACTAATAATGCAAAATATGCATAATTGAAATTGTTAATTTTAAATCATCTATAATGTTATTACTATTTGAACAAACAAAAAAAAATTTTGAGAGTTAAATTTGCATCAGTGATATTTCTTTAATTAATTTTCCGACAGTTTCAAGAATTTATTTAACATACAAAGGCAGCAATTTTAACACGAAAGAGACATTATTTTGAATACAGATTTTTTTGTCGTTAATTTGTAGGAAAAATACTCCCTGTCTCTCACGTTATAACTGCATGGAGTATATGCTGGATGACATCTTGGAGATCATTTGTGGTATTGGCAGAAAAAAGAGGATATTTGTTGTAACTAAATTTATAATTGAAAATCGTTCAGGACTGGTAAATACATAAATATTTTCATTGTAATATTAGTATTGCATTACTTATGATTAGACACGGTAGACATTCACTTACTGACATAATTATAATTGCATATTTTAGGAAAGAAACCCAGCTGAGAATACAGAACTTCAATATATGCACCACCACTGCAAGGAGGCTTACATGGCTGTAGCTCAGATGTTGAGAGGAAAAAATGTTTGTTCTTTTTTAAATTGCTTCATAATGAGATTGACAAAGATTTATCAGTAAACCACTTTTTGATAATAAAATGTTTAATTTAGAATATAGAAATGTTATTCCCATATATATCGTAAGAATCCAAAGTAAAATGCTTCAATTTATTTTTTTATTCTTTTTGAATAATTTTTTTAAAAACTCTATATTTTCACAACACTATCTTGCACTTTTCACAAACATATATTGGGCCACAGATGCACTTCCTCTTCTTCTTCTTCTGATGGCGCTACAGCCCATATCGAGCCTTGGCCTCCGTCAACTTTTGCCTCCAGCAGTCCCTGTCCTCAGCAGCCGTCCTCAAGTTCGACACCCAAATAAGTCGTGCTGCATCCCTCTTTACTTCGTCCTCCCACATCAGCCTTGGTCTTCCCACCCTTCTCCTTCCGCCCGGGTGTCCTGTCATAATGCGTTTGGGGACCCGTTCGTCATCTTCTGTACATATCCAGTCCATCTCAATCTGTATAGCTTTATGTGTGTGGAGATGTTGGGGGCCTGGTACATGGAATACAGCTCATCATTGCATCGAATACGCCATTGCTCTCCTTCTCTCACGGGTCCACAAATTTGTCGCAGAGTCTTTCTTTTGAAGGTGTCCAGCAGTTCCGCCATTTTTACCATCAAAGTCAGAGCCTCGCAGCCATATGCTAATACTGTCCGTATTACGGTCTTAAATAGCGTGTTTTTGTCTTTCTATGGACATTGCGAGACTTAAATATCAGTAGCAATGAGTAGTATGTTTTGTTGGCCACTGTGATCCTTTTTCTTATTTCTGCTGGGTTCATTGTTTTTTGTTAGACTGTGTGACCCGGGAAGGTAAATTGTTCGACCACTTCGAAAGAGTAGTTGTCTTTAAATTGGACACTATCTCTTACTCTATGTGACAAGTTTCTTCTCTGGGTTATCACTTTGATTTTCTCTTTATTGATTTTCAGTTCCACATTAAGCGCCACTGTTTTCAGAGGGTCGAACACTTCCTATATGGCTGGAATGGATCTTCTAACAATGTTGATGTCATCCGCTTATCCCACAATTTGGCTGCTTTTATAGCAGATATTTGAGCTAGTGTTCACTAGAGTCTTGTAGAGATTTCTTGAGAGAGATCTTGTAGAGAGTTCTTAAGTACAATGTTGAACAGAGTAGGAGCCAGTCCATCTCCTTGTTTTAAACCCTGCCCTTCCTCAGTGTGGAAATTTTAATTTTCTGTTTATTTATAACTTAAAGAAATATGTATTTCACCTTGAAATGATTGTATTCCTATATATATTGGAAGAATGTATAGCAAAATAATTAAATTTATTATTTAATTCATTTCAACAATTTTTTAAAAACATTTTATTTTCATAACACTTTTTTCACTTTACAAAAACATGTTTCGGGCCACAGATGCTACTTCTCAGTGTAGATTTTTTTGATTGTTTATTTATTTCTTAAAGAAGACGAAATTCATTGTGTTGGTTCAGAATTTTGTTTGTGATAGGCTGGCCAAAAATTATTATATTGTGTATGAATAAATTCTGTATAAAAAAAGTTTTTTTCTGAATCAGTTTGCTCCGACTTTGGATGAGGCAGCATCAGAGTTAAACAATCTTGTGGCACGGGGCAGTGGGTTCTTCCTCAACCCTTTGAAGTTTAGTACCAAACAGGAGAAGTGAGTACGCCATTGAATCCTTTTAATGTAATATGTACTAGGTAATATTTCGGATATATTAAAACCTGTTTGCAAAATACCACTATGGGCATATGATGTTTTCCTTTCAATCCACATAAATAATTCTCTCATTTGTTGCTCATTTACTGAGTACATGATCTCACATAATTATTCCCGGAGCCCTCTGATTCTGAATGCACCATCAGTATAATACATGTATTTGTAAATATTGATTCACAATTAAAAAAAAAATACATTATTATATGATATATAAATGACGCCCTACCTTCAGGTAATTATCCGAGAAACATGTAAAAAAGGCAGTTTTTTTTATTAATTAAATTTAATTACATATTAATTGTATTTTTTTAAATGACGAAAAGTCAAATATTATATATATTGCAAAAAAAAAGTTCATTAGTAATATTTTCAAATAATATTTTTTGTTATGTATGGTAATACCTACTTATTTTTAGAATGTTTTTATATATTATTTGTTTTGCTAAAATTTATGTTATTAAACCCTTTGCTGTTACAAAAATTTTCAAAATGATAGCGAGAGCAGATTCGTTTCATTGTTCTTGTGTCAAAATGTCTGCCAGATGTTCTCATTCTCTTTTGCTTTTCCGTTCAATTGAGATGCACTGTTACACTACACAGAAATCATTTTATTACTTGAAGGTATGACAGATTTAAAAATAAAATTAAGCACTTTTTGACTTAGTACAAACCACTTTATTTGAATAAGTAGGGCCAACCGGTTTCATTCTGTAGCGAGCTTCCTCAGGGCTATACACAAACCGATATTATTTTTTATCAAAATATATTGTGTAAAATTTTATTTTGAATTAGAAAGTGAATGTATTGATAACCAAGACATTCACATTACATATTGAGTAATAATTTAATTAATTTGGGCAATGTGTCATGTTGCAGGGCCTGTCACTGTCGCCAGGGGGACGGCGTGGAGCTGAAGGGGCAGGTGTTCCTGCTGCGTGGAGGCGCCCCCGATTGCTCGGAGAGAGCCGCCCTCTCGTCTGAGGAGGACCACGCACACTACACGCGTGCTGGGGACCAGGGCTGCCTCATGCTAGACGGGTCCAAGGGTCTTGTCTAGTCAGTAGTCCCAATATTTATATAGCTTATAAATTTAATCTGTAAACGCCAATGGATCATCAATTTAAAACAATATAAATAAGAAAAATATGGTGTCTAATTGTAATCAAAATGTAGTAAATACTTTTTAATTTTTTTTCCTTTTTATAATTTCATACTTACTAAAATATGTGCATGTTTGTAATAAACAGTGGCAGATTGCGACATCTATGACTGCCATTAGGTCTCGGGTTCATTTCCCGGTGATGACAGTAAGAAAAAAATCACGCTCTCTTTGGTCTGGTATAATTCAGTTGACGATAAACATGGCTATAGACTAGCTACCTATCACATGTCTAAGAGAATCGATAACTAAACAATTGTATACAGTAATTATGTTAAAATAACATGTTGTATACAAAAATGTGGAAAGCAATAGGAAACTCCCACATTAAAAAAGATCCAAGTGGCATCCCAACAATCAGCATGAGATGTTAATACTCTTAGACTTTGCCGTAAAACAATCCCTAGGATTGAAACTAAAAAAAAAGAAAAAGCAAATGAACAGCAATAAAAAAAACTACTAAAACGATGTTTCTTGGGATCTTGGGTACGCTTGTGTCTTGTGGTGACGTATTAGGTATACCAATTTTTTGGATACCTTTGCTGCCATTTGTTCAACAACTACCCTAATGATGGTTTTAAAAACTCTCTTGAAGAAGGAGACAGCATCAATCCCCGAAACATCAGTTGAAGAGGACACCACCAGCCATGAACATACCTGATTCCCAAGATATATTCAATCATTAAATATATGTCCTAACTAACAGGGAGGTTGAGGGTGTAGATATAGTGAATGCATTCGCTAAACACTTTCAATCTGTCTATAGCAATGTTCCCCCGCGGCTAAATTTCAATTCAGTGACTGAGTTAAGTGCCAATTGTTGTGGTCATGGCTTTGTCATATCGCAGATAGAAGCGAATGATATTATATCCTCCATTAAAGCTATGAAGAATTCGCACTCGGTTGGTCCTGATTTTCTTCCCATTTACTTCTTAAAAGGCTGCTCTGAGCTCCTAATATCTCCGCTGTATTTTTTATTTAACCTATCGTTAAGTACAAATACTTTTCCTGATCTCTGGAAACTTTCCAGAATCAGTCCTATTTTCAAGAGCGGCGCAAAAGAGTCGGTCGAAAACTACAGACCTGTAGCGATACTGTCGGCTCCAGCCAAACTATTTGAATCAATTTTACACAAATTGATATTTCCCAAAGTCGACCCCTATATTATAACAGAACAACATGGATTCAGGAAGGGGCGCTCGACTGAAACTAATCTCATGGTATTCACAGATTACATTGCAAGGGCCTTGGATGATGGTCACCAAGTTGACTGTTCATATAATGATTTCTCAAAGGCCTTTGACACTGTGAACCACGACATTCTGATAGCAAAGCTATCTCAAATTGGATTCTCTTCTCAGTTGATTATGTTTTTCATTAGTTACCTCGAGGGGAGAAAACAATACGTCTCATACGGAATTTTTCAATCGGAACCTTTCTTGTAAATTCAGGGGTGCCACAAGGTTCAAACTTAGGGCCACTCCTCTTCACCATCTTCATAAATGATATTGCGAAGGTGATAAACTTCTCGCGATTTCTTTTATTTGCCGATGATCTGAAATTATTCCTGGAAATTAAAAATCCTGGAGACTGTCTTCGCCTCCAGTCGGACATCAATAATATTGTCAACTGGAGTCACAGTAATCAAATGCAATTCAATGTCTCTAAATGCGTTATGCTATCTTTTACTAGAGCATTGAGAACTGTGTATTATAGATACACAATGAACAACCAGCAACTAGCACATGTATCTACGATGAGAGATCTCGGGATCATCTATGAGAGTAGGCTGACTTTTCGTGCACATGTTGAGAGGATTTGTGGCACTGCACTGAAGATGTTGGGCTTCATCGTCCGGACCGGCAGAGTTTTCAGGGATCCCAATGTGCTCAGAGTCCTATACAACGCATTGGTTCGGAGCAGACTCGAAAGTGGTTCTGTGATATGGAGTCCTCACGAGGCGAGATATTCCATTATGCTGGAGAGGGTTCAGAAAAAATTTCTGAGGTATCTCTACATGAGGGAGTATGGTAGCTATCCTTGGCTCTATCCCACGGCATTTCTTTTGGGAATGCTCGGAACCAATTCTCTACAGCTTCGAAGAGATGGACATCTAATTACCCATTTCTTTAGATTAATTAGGGGATACTTCGAGAACTCGGCCGTACTGGAGGGTGTTCGGCTTTTTGTCCCCGATAGATATCTCCGACAGCGACAGCACAGATTGTTTTACCTACCGGCTGCCAGAACCAATCTGCCTCTGGTGACACCGGTGGGAAGAGCAATTAGTCTGCTGAACGCGGTCTCTTCGGAGATCGACGTCTTTCATGTTAGTGAAAGTACGTTCAGAAGGCAAATACTCTTAATTCTGGAGAGTATCCTGTCTTCCTAATGTTGAACCATCTCTTATGCGTTTCTGGTAGTATACTATATATAATATATTATTTTACCTGTTCTCAATAGATGCCTTAAAAATAAATTTTGTAATGTCTGTTGTTGAAATAAACTGATTTGATTGATTTGATTTGATTTAACCATTACGCCATCTCTCCGAAGAGGTAGGCTGAATGAATGAACCGCCACACTATTCTTTTCGGAAAACTTTTCTCGTTTCCTCAACATTCTTACATTGTGTCATGCACGCAAGTCAATTTCTATGACTCTTCACGTGGCCGACATTCCATATTTGATGTATTTGTCAAACAAACAAAACAACTCTTTTATTTATTTATTGAGCAATGTTTCCAGCTACAAGGAATGTTGGGGCCGCCAGGCGTTGCCGGTAGTGCTCATTGCCCTGAAGAAGATCGACTCCCGGCAGGCCAGCACTTGGGATAAAGAATTTATGGACGAGGTGGTAGACCTGGGCTCTGAAATGTATATGGTGAGTAATTCAGGGTAACACGCAAGCTTTTGAATTTATCAAACTTTAGTCATGGAAGTTTCAGATTTTCACATTTTCTTAAGCGTTTTCCTTAGTAATTTTATATTTATGTAGTGGAAAATGAATATTCTATAAACATTATTGATTTTGATAATCTATCGTAAAATTTAAAGTATTGTCTTCGCTCCTATGTGGCTTATTTACAACTAACATGCTCAAAGACACAAGTTTACTGGTATCCACATGTTCAGACATGTCCTTTTACCTGCACTTAACGCTGCGTCCTAATAAGCATGAAATAATCAACTGCAGTGCAATCTAATAACATTTTATTTCAAATCAACTTTTTTATTTAGCCACATTTAGTTGTTTCTGTCTATGATCTATGCAATATTCTTATCCACTACTGGACATACACTTCCCCTCTATTTCTTCACACATACCTATCTTGTGCCTTCCAGTCACCAGCAATTTTCCCTATGTCATCAGACTATCGTGTGGGAGGTCTCTCTCTCTTTTTCTTTCCTCACGAAGTCCTCCATTCAACCACCTTTCTGGTCCATCTTTGGTCCACCAAATATGGCAACATGTCCCGCAATATTTTACAAGTGTTTTTTTTAGGATTATCGTCGCGCCTCATGCAACCAGAAGCGGCCTACCCTACTTGGGCTGGCACGCTGTTTGGATGTGAGTGGCCCGTGGGGCGGCTGGGCGGGCCGTACGGCTGCTTGGGGCCGTGCACCAGCCTTGCCTGAGCTGCTAGCTGCGCTGTTGGCCTCCGACGGAAGGGGCATACTGCAGGCAAGCACCCTATTTATATATATACACACCATTAGTTGTATTTATTCATTGTGAGAGTGTATTAAAAATATTAATGTTTTTCAGTATCCCGGAAAATTAGATTTGGGGATTTGGAAGGATAAAGAAAACTTTTATTTGTTCATGCCGCAATCTCTGGATAAAGAAGTAAGTATTTCGATTACATAATACTAAATATACTCATATTTGCATTTATTTAAATATCGAATATGATTTATTAATTGGGTATTAATTTTGATTGATTTAAATCAATTCACTCGTATTATTAATTTCCTAATTTCATACTTGAAATAAATAATAAATGTTAATAAAAAACAAATTATTTGAAGCAACATTTTTGGAACGTTTGACTTATACTGAAAATTATGAAATCCAAAATTTGAAGTTTTCAATTTTTATTTGCATTGTAGACAATATAGGGTAAATGTCTTATTGTTTTTAAAAAAGGAAAGAAAGTATATATTAACAATGTGAATAAAGCATGAAATAGAGATGGCATGAGCAATTCAATGAAATTTTATGTATCGCTCCCGTGAGGAGTTGGAGGAATCGACACCCTTGTATGACACGATATATGAATTTTATATTGTGTCATGTACACAAAATAAAGAGAACGAAGTATTATATCTATTACAAAAGCACAGTTCTTTATATATCCTACATGTTGTTAAACCGTGCAGCATCTGGTTGGGTTGGTTACTTGAGATCCACACATCAACTAGTTAATCTAATGTATTTTGGATGATGGACTGGAGTTAGTCCAATGCATAGCCTTTTATCTAAGAGTAATTTGTTTTTTTATTGTTCTTTCATTTGTGTGAATTAGAGATACTCATTAGATATTATCTTAGGTTAGTAGATTCTAAGAATGGTGTGAAAACATGTCTGTTAATGATTGCCTGAATTTTTTCCACCGTGTCTGTAGTGAACTGATAAGTCTCACAAGTCCACTCTTAACATTGAAACCGTTTTCCGCTGCAATATAATTGTGTTGGAATCATTACTTAATGTTTCTTTTGTGTACTGTTAAGGTTGCTCCTCCTCGCTTGCTGTGCTACCACTCTCAGTCGCTTCTTGCCTCAGGACTTACCGAAATATTACCCTCCACTGCCGACGTATGCATTACGCGTATAGACTGCAACACGAGCAAACTGGCCGAACTCGAGGATGATGCAGAAGGTAGCACGTCTCAAATAATAAGTCACGAGATACGTTATTCATAATCCCAAAAAGGTGATGCTTAACTTTGGAGTAGATGATTTCAGATTATTGACCGGGACAAAGACGATCGAGCAACTCATGTCTGGATTACCCGTGGCTGTCGGTATTATGGCCTTGATAATGGATCAAGAAAATCCAGCTTCCAAGTGGGAAGCTGAGGATATTGATAATGTAATTTCTTTGCTTTTATTTCACATGGAAAATAAATGAACATACTTTCTGAAACTGTTTAAGCAAGAGACGAAAAGTTTTGATTAGATGTCACCCTGAAATATAATACATTAAGATGATTTTTTAAATGCCTGGTCACAGATAATTTCCTTGTTTATTGAATCAATTGTAAAACTATGTTATGATATATGTGATTGTACATGTATACCTAATTGCAAATGAATGTATTTTGGTAAAAAAATCTTTAGCATTGATTTGTCATTCACGTATTTGAGTTTGAGGAATATTGATGAGTGACATCATGAAGCCCAATGATGATAAATTTGATATCATTAGGGAGATTGACTCTTGCTAATGATGTAGTGATCATTATTTTGTCAGTGATCATTAATGATGTAGTGACGACCTTCGTGGCTGAGTGGTAAATGCATTGACTGAAGGATCCAGGTTCGATTCCCGGCGAGGGCATGTGATTGTCACACTGTCTTTGGTCTGGTATAGAATTCACGTGACAATAAAATGGCGATAGATTAGATCTACCTATCGCATGTCACGAGAATCACTTTGATAGCTATAAATACCCTTTACATCGATTTGGCTCATGCTGTCATGATGTAAAGAGCGATTCAACAAAATAATAATAATAATAATAATCATAATAATAATTTTTGGAGAATCCATAAATATCTGTCATTGAGTGTTTTTTGGATGTATGTATGTTTGGATGTATTTCAAAATTAATACATTCTATTATGAAGTATTATTAGAATTGAGTTAATGATATTTTCAGATTGTTGAACGAGGACACCAGCTATTCGAAGAAACAATGAGTGATCTGAGATTTCGAAATTCTTCTCAGGAAGTTAGCTTGAGTAATATACGTAAGACAATCTCACTGACACCTGGAGGCGTTGAATTGGAGATTGTCACAAATGCAGTCAATGGTAAAAGGTTTAATATATATATTTTTTTAATGGTTGAAGAAGAGAAATGTTGTTTCATGATATGTGATGTTGTTTTCCTCAGGGCTGATGTACTGCGCAAGTGAGAATTCTGACACACCGAGCCTGCAGAAGGGGTTGACTAAGTTCTTCAAGGACTGCTGTTATGGAGTGCTTGAGGCGCGGGGTAAGACGCTGGCTGTGTGGAAGGGACAGGACAACCACTTCTACTGCCTCAACTATAAGATGGAGAATTCCCCAGAAGGTTAGTGGGGTTTATTTAATTTCAATATGTATATCAAATATTAGTATTGATATAATTGGATTGTTTTTAGGAGTATCGGGAACATTCAGCTTGCTACGCCTCGCTACTGAGGAAGCTTTAGGACAATTCATCGAAAGTGATCTTCCTCTGTCCAAAGAGGATTATTTCAGTATCAGTGCTGTCAATATTCAACGTCTAAATTTTAACTCTGCTACTGGTTATTGTGACCTTAATTTGGAGGTAAAAATGATTTGATTTTATGATTACCTTTTATACATAAATAATAGATACGGATTCAAATTATCAAATAGCCTACCCAATCTCACATTTCAAAGCATTCCGGCAAAACAATGTTCTTCATCTTCTCTAGTTTCAATCCAAGGGATTGGTTTGCAATCAAGTGTAACATTTTTGATAGTTTTTGGAATGTTGCTTTCCACATTTGTATACTACAGGTTATTTGAACCTAATTACTGTATTCAACTATTTAACAATTGATTCTCATGACATGTGATAGGTAGCTAATCTATCATTGTTTTATTGTCACGTGAATTCTATATCAGATCAAAGACAGTGCGACAATCACAAAACAATGTTATGGTGTTTGAAATCATTTATCATTTTCAGGGAGAATATGCCTGGGTGGCGGGGAAGGAGAAGTCGTTGGCCATCCTCCGGTCCTGGGAGTGTCCCCGTCTCCTCCCAGAGTGCACGCTGCCCCTTGCCCTGGTGTTTTGCTGCTCCTCCTGTCTCCTGGCACCAAACCGTATGACGGGACATCACATTAGCTCTTTAGTTGGTATGGATCAGATTACTTCCAACTCGTTCTAACTCTGGATAATTATTGAGGAGTATGTTAATTTACTTCTAATTTTAATTTGGTTATCATTACGATTTCAGAATGCAGTCTGGGAGTTGGGAAGAGATTGAGGAATAAATATGGGAAATTCGATACAACACTGGCAGAAACTATGACCAGGAATGACATATCATTCGGTATACACTGTTTCTCAGTTGATATCGTTACATCGAATTACTACGTTTTTCACAAGGAAAACGAACTTGCTTATTCGAAGGTTTGTGTTTATTGAAATACAAGTATATAAATTTATGTCTTTGATGAAAAAGTTTTAATTTTTTTATTCTTTGCAACAAGTGCAAGGTTAAGTGGGCGTATATACATGGTTTGATGAAGGTATATGATACTAATTCATTAATATTGAATATGTATAGAATACAGAAATGTTGTATATTTGGATCCATATACTGAGAGGTAAAACACATATCGTCACCTGAGAGTAAGAAGGTTCCAACTGACAAAAGTAAAAAGCTGAGAAAAATGAAGTCAAAGTTTTGTTGGTTTCGGGTGTGTATATTGTAATAAAGGGGTTTTATTCCAATTTCCAGAGATTTTTTTACCGAGAAACGTGTAAATTTTGTCTGGCAACAGTTGGAATAATAAAGTTCTAAGTTTAAATGAATCCTTCTTCAGTGAATCGTGTGTTTTGAATAATCAGATGGAACTTGATTATTTTCGTAACATCAAAATGACGATACTTCTACATGTTTTTTTTAATTGTACGTATAGATAAGGTTAGTAAGAACCCTTTTCACGAAAAAAAGACAAATGTGAAATTTTGTTAGTTGGAACCCTCTTACTCTCAGGTGACGATAATATGTTGACTTAATTGTGTATTAAATAAATAAAATATCAAGGGGCACAGGCAGTTGATAGGAGGTGAATGTCTCAGCCCAGAAACATTATTGAACAGACTCAATGTCAGGTGAACCAAATAGGGCACTGAAAGTAGAATAATATTTTTTGATAAACTGTGTAATTCCACAATAAAGAATTTTGTATGAATTAAAATACAGTTTTTTTCCACTTTTAAGCTTATTTTTTCACCATTTCAAAGGTTTTACAGCTTTATCTTCTCGTTTATATCGTTCTCCTGATGATGAAGGTGTAAAACCTTCAAAACATGTTGAGAAAAATAAACTTTAAAGTGGAAAAAACAGTCTTTTAATTTATAATAAAATCGTACAATAATATAAAATCATTAGGTCTCCATGGATGTGTCAGTAAATATAACTATTATGTTGGTTAAATTAGATTATTTTGTTTTAGAAATTAATGGAGAATGGCACTCCCCTCCAGTATAACCCAAGCCCACTGGCAAGCTACTTAGAAGAATACCTAGTGGAGCACGGGCAGATGTTGCTGCTGATTGTAGACCGCGACCTTTGTCTGGCACTGCTGCAGACCGGCCACACTGGCTCCGTGGCACTGCTGCTGCCTGAGTCCTACCCGCCGCCACCTGAGCCTGGACCTCCTCCGGCTATAGGTATGGTATAACCTAGGTGATACAGAGTCCACATTCTTAATCTTGAGCAATTGTTTTTGTGCTATTGGTCTGATGTTTAGTTCAAAGTTGGTTTTTATTTTGTATTTTATATTTGTAATGTTAATTTCTGTTACAAGCAATATTAAACTGATTTATTATTGAAATTTAAAATATTTATTGCAAGAAAGATTATCTGCGGTTGTATAATGCTGTGTGTTATTATTTATCTGTTTCATTAAGAATCTTCTATAACTATATTATTTTAAATAATTAATTGTCTCCAAGAATATAGAACTAACGTATTTGTGGTGGCCATCAAGATGTCAAAATAGCAAATAAACTACTGAATTTTGGAGAGAGACATACTACATATCATTTTCTATTCTCTAGAGTATTCTACATTTGTTTTTAAACATGTGTTGCAGTTCCAACTATCCCTGATACAAAGCCCAACTGCGCATGTAAAGTTGTCCAGCGTGCCCCTGGAGTGTCAAAAGGGGCGGTCTGTGTTTATCATTATGCTTCAATGAAACTTCTGGCCGAGCACATTGGTGAGTGGATAGTATAGCTTTCGGTACTGAGTGACTATGCTTATGTAATAAGCAAGGTGAACTAAGAATGTCTTGTTTATTGTTTCTTAAACATTGATGTAAAAATCCATATTAACACGTTGATTGTGGATCACTGACCGGAACAATGGTAAGGGGAGAACTAAAAAGGCGGACCCCGGTCCAGGTCATGGCCCTATACCGGTTTGAAGTTAGTAGGAATTGATGAACCTTTCCCTGATGGCTAAATCCTCTCCTACTTACTTAAAAGCGAACAGTATAGGGTCTGACCTAGACATGGGTCCATGTTTGGGTTCTTCCCTTACCACTGTCTCGGTCAGTGCCCCGCAGTCAATGTTTTAAATAATTAATACGAATGAAGTGTCCGTTTTCTAAAAGTTTTATTATAATTTATGGGAATGACATATTTCGCCTTTCTAAGGAGATTTGATAATGCCTTAGAAAGGCGAAACATATTATTTCCCATAAATTATAATAATATAATAAGATGGTTAGTTAGTTAAGATGTTTTTTAACTAACTAACCATCACGCGGTTTCTCCAAAGTGGTAGGCAGAAATAATGTACTGCCACACATTTCATTCCTGACATAATTCTCTCGCTTCCTTCCGACTCCTCATGTGGCCGACATTCAATATTTGATTTATTTGATCGTGACACGTTTCCCTCGGTCTTCCTCTATTTCTAGTTCCATTTACATCGTTAACATATACTTTTTATTACCATTCTTTCTTCATTAATTCTTCAATTAAGTCTATTACCACTTCACATTAAGGATTTTCCAGATACACTATCATCCCGCAGGCTGATAAGTTTCATAATATTTTTTTCTGCATCGACCTCACTTGAGACAGGACCTCAAATGCCCATTCATTGTATTTTCATAGTTTCTCTCGCTTGTACCAATAAACTGATTTTCTGCATTGACCTCACTTGAGAGAAGACCTAAACAATGCTTGTTCACCATATTTTCATAATTTCTCTCGCTTGTACCAATAAACTGATTTTCTGCATTGACCTCACTTGAGAGAAGACCTAAAAAATGCTTGTTCACCATATTTTCATAATTTCTCTCGCTTGTACCAATAAACTGATTTTCTGCATTGACCTCACTTGAGAGAAGACCTAAACAATGCTTGTTCACCATATTTTCATAATTTCTCTCGCTTGTACCAATAAACTGATTTTCTGCATTGACCTCACTTGAGAGAAGACCTAAAAAATGCTTGTTCACCATATTTTCATAATTTCTCTCGCTTGTACCAATAAACTGATTTTCTGCATTGACCTCACTTGAGAGAAGACCTAAAAAATGCTTGTTCACCATATTTTCATAATTTCTCTCGCTTGTACCAATAAACTGATTTTCTGCATTGACCTCACTTGAGAGAAGACCTAAAAAATGCTTGTTCACCATATTTTCATAATTTCTCTCGCTTGTACCAATAAACTGATTTTCTGCATTGACCTCACTTGAGAGAAGACCTAAACAATGCTTGTTCACCATATTTTCATAATTTCTCTCGCTAGTACCAATAAACTTCACTTATTTATTGTTTCTTGAACGATGATGTAAAACTCTATATTTAATAACTAATACTAATGAAAGCGTCTGTTTTCGAGAGGTTTTATTTTATTTCATGGGTATGATTTTCATTTGTTAATTATACCACTTCTTTCTCATTAGAGTTCAGTCATGCAGAACAGAAAATACCGAATATATTATTTGTTTTCTTTATTTTTTTAAGGTACCATATTGCCCTTTGGTTTCAAGGAAGGACGTTTGAGAATACATAGTGTTCGTGTGGAAGTCATGTCGTGTGATTATAACAGCCGAAAACCGCTTCCACCACCTGTCCCAAGTAAGAAACGTATAATACAGGTATACGTAATACAGGGAACTAGCAATTGCATTACTTTGTTATTATACACAACATTTTATTTTCACAGTCGAAGAGGGGATGCCGGATTTAGGCAAAAATCTGAAACAAATTTCTGGTGATATGTGGGTGCTTGTCGGCGATTCGGATTCAGAAAGTTGCCCGCTGAAGGGCTCGGAAAGAAGAGAATTGGTGAGAAATCAATTTTTATTTTATTGTTTTTAACCCTTCATTTCGGGGTTTGAACTGTCAGTAAGGTCGCGGCGAGTCACATCTTGCTGGAGGGTGTGATTCTGTAAAATGCTGCGAAACGCCCAGTTGCATTCCACCGGCAACACTACTGACTAGTTCAACTCGTTAGCGTCCCTGTCGCGAACCCCGGGCAATGGGATCACACTCATAACTGTGTGATCACAGCAGATAACGAGAGGATGAAAGGCGAGTTTCTGGCACCTCTAAACCAGATCCAACCAAAGGAAGGTAACCCCGACAGAAAAACGGGAACAGGCAACGGGAAACCACTCTGGTCACCTTTTCCCAGGAATCACTATGGCGAATAAGAAGGCAGCTGTCCTGACTGCGGAACATCAAAGAGTGGACAGGAATAACAAGAGTTCAAAACCTGTTCCAAGTGGCGCAGGGTAGAAATGCCTTTGCTGCAGTGATCGCCAACGTTGGGGGGACCTGACACGGCACCGAAAGAAGAAGAACCCTTCATTTAATGATTTTGTTAAATTTTAACACAAACAATATTTTTAGTTTACAGTATTGCAAGATAGAATATCGATTTTTTTTGTTGTTTATTTATACACAAAGTAAATGTAAGTGCCTTGACTGCCACCCTGTAGGTCCTGGGTTTGATTTCGGTGACGGCAGTGTGATTGTCACACTGTCTTTGGTCTGGTGCAGAATTCACGTGACAATAAAATGGCGATAGATTAGCTACCCATCACATGTCACGAGAATCAATATGATAGCTATACCCTTTACATCGATTTGACTCGCGCTGTAATCATGTAAAGAGCGATTCAACAAAAAAATAATAATATCAAAGATAAAAATGTGTTTGTACCAAATTATTAGAGAGCTAGTTTTTGATAATATATAAAATTTTATAATATATTTTATTATTATTATACATACTATAAATGATTGACTATGATATAAGTACTCACCTGACAATGTAGCTATTTAAAAAAAATATATTTGTAAAGAATATTAATTTTTTAAAAAGTTAAAATGTGTCTAATAAATTGGCAGCAATTGAAGCAGGTCAACCGTTGATCAAAAGTAAAAAAAAAGATTTTTTTGTATACTAGCGCCACTAGCGATTGCTTGTGTACCATAATCTGTAGATGGGAATGTAGAGTGTAGTGTATAAAAAGAACATGTTTAAAAATCAAATATTCTATACAATGCTAGCAGATTTTTCGGTTTATACCAAATTTGTTATGCCATGAAATGAAGTAATAATTATGACATTCATATATTGTTTAGTATATATGGTAATATGGCATATGCTTCTCGTTATTTAGGATTTTGCAAGTTCAGTAATTGGAATCGTAACAGATGCCATAGAGCCGTGCAACCACTGGGACAGCGCCATGGTGGATGTGGTGGTGCAATACGGCGAACAGCTCTACTCCACCAAGATCCCCGGCGCTTGTGAGAAGAAAAAGGCTTTTACTGTGGCAAACAACTTTTTCATTTCGGATTTTAAGGTTGTCCTAGATATCAAAGCAAATATCATCGTTGGAGATATAAGAGCCACTGATGATGATGAGATTATCGGTGTCCATAAGGGAATAAACGATTTCTTTGCAGAAGTAAGACCTTAATTGATTTAAATTTTAAATATTGTTGCGTCAACAATATCAATTCATATCGTAATAAATGTCATTCTATTGGATTTTTAGGGTGATTGGACACATGGGATATTAAATTCGAGGAACTATGTCGTAGCCGTGTGGAAGATGGACAATGATTTGTATGCTAAATTCAGATATGAGAGTAAAATTGTAGCATTCCGGAAAGTCGAACAGATGGAAAAAGATGAACTCAAACGGAAGAGGAAGGAAGAAGCCAGGAAGCTTATTGAAGGTGAAACTTCATCTGAAGCTATTCCACCGGTCGACGGTGAAGAATTAATTGTTAAAGAGGAAGGAGAAGATGGCGATTTGGATTTGATTGAAGAAGCTGTTGAACAAATTAACGTTTCGGATATCGATTTTGTCGATCCAAAAAGAGAACCGCCTACAAAGTATTACGTTGAGGATCATGATACATCATCGGATCCTCAAAATTTGGTGACTGTCATCAAAGCGGCTGAAATCGTTTACAAAATGCCAGAAGAAGAGAAACCTGGGAAGAAAGGTGGAAAAAAAGAAAAGAAAGGGAAAGGGAAAAAAGAGAAAGGAGGTAAAAAAGGAAAAAAAGAAAAAGCTGCAGAGGCTCCCGCTGCAGCAGTCAAACAAGAAACAACGCTGCCACCGCCAAGTGCACCACCAAAAGAGATTAAACACGAAACTAAGACTGAAACGCAACCTACCGCTGCAAGTGCGGCGGCAGAGGACGAAGATAAACAAAGCGCGCATAGTGCAAAGTCAACTACATCCAGAGGGGAATCTGCTGTAAGCGAAAAAAGCAAATCTATCACTGCCAGTGAGGTTGTTGCCGAGGAAAGAAAATCAGGATCTCAAACAGAAGAAAAAGTAGCTGGAGAAGACGAAGGCGGAGAAGTCAAAATTGAAGGCCAATATGATGATTCTGAATTTAAAACGGAAGCCGGAGAAATTAAGGAAGAAATCGATGATGATATCGATGAAGGTTTGGGAGAAGAAGAAGAGGAAATGAAGGAAGAATCCGTTATGGAAATTCTGTCCATTCATAGCTCAATTATTTCGGTGATGGAGCATGTGATGGTGGGTGTAGAGGAAGAAATCGCAGAGGATGATAGGCTGGCCGACGTGGAGGAGTCGGAGTTTGAGTTCGAGCCCGACAAGTGCATTCTGTTCTTGTGGGACCCGCACGGTTTCTGCTCCGAGAAACTACATGTGGGTTATGGGAAACCGACGCTATTGGCGTTTAGCAACACAAAATCGCTTGCAGATTTCTTTATAGCCAACACTCTAGCAACTGGGCCGGGTCCTAATAGGTGAGTGTATCTTGACAATTTTGTCACGCTCCACATGACGAGCAAACTAATTTGTTTGTAAAAAAATTATCTCCCTTTGCCTATTGTGTATATTCCAAGACAATCGTTCTTAAGGAGTAAACTCCAGTCGCGTGTCGGAGCTGACACCCATATTTTTTTTCTAGTGTACTAATCTAATTACTTCCGTCAGTACATTTTCTTGAGTTATGTTTACTTTGTCAGGTTTACGATTAGCGGTGTGAAGGCGTCATGGCGTCGAAAGACCCCTGAGGAGCGCGCCGCCAGCCCCCGCTGTCCACCGCGCGCTGGGACCGCGGGTTTGGACACGGGCTGCAGGCGGGCTGAGGCCCCCGTGACCGCCTACATCCACACGGGCGGGGGCCGCGATTATCTTGTCGGTGGCGACCGCAACTCTGGGTAAGTTGAAGCACGCCGTAATACTCATCTTCATGGCAGACTCATTTTCGTGGCAGAGTGGCAAGTGCTAAGACTGCCACACCGAAGGTCCCGGATTCGATCCCCGGCGATCACTGTGTGGTTGTCACTCTGTCTTTGTACTGGTGTAGAATTCACGTGACAATAAAATGCCCGAATTGATTTATCTGGGAAGCATGTTACAAGAGATGAAAAAATGGAGAAAGACATCGAACGAAGGGTCGGTGCTGGGAACGAAATATAACCACTAAAGCAAAGATGGTAGTACATAATCGATAACGCTTATCTATGGAAATGAAGCTTGAAGCTGACAAAGGAAGGATGAAGATAGGACAAATGTCTTAGAAATGAGATCACTTAGAAGAAACGGCATTATGGTTAGTTGTAATTATGAGTGTGTCTGGAAATTTTTATATTTTTATATGTCTTTTGATGTACTTTTCGACTGACGTTTCGGAGATCATTGCAAACTCCACCTCCAGGGTAATTGAGGTCAACTACAAACCCAGAAAATAAAATTCTTTGCTAGTTTTTACACTTTACCTTAGTGTTTTAAAAATTCATGTTACATGTAATTTTGTAGCGCTGTTAAAACAATACTTCTCAAATCGTGGCAAATATCGTAGTATTGTTAGAAATTACAATATTATAATTGACAACCTGCAACTATAATTGACAATTATAATTGACAACCTGGTGCTAAGATGAGTGATCTGTCTGTAAACTGTCTGCTTTACGCGGACGATGCCGTTCTCGTTGCGGATAGTGCGGACGAATTACAAGTCTTGGTGTCGAGAATGTATGAGGTATGCAAGTCAAATGATTTAATGATGAATGTCGGAAAGTCAAAGGTGATGGTTTTCGAAAGGGAAGAGCAAATGACAATTTGTTATATAAGTGTGAACGAAGAGAACTTGGAACAGGTGAGGGAATTTGTGTATTTAGGTAGCATGTTCACAGCAGATGTCCGAACGGATAGTGACGTCGAAAGAAGGGTTGGTGCGGGTAACAAAGTGAATGGAGCTTTAAAAATAGTTATTGGAAACAAGAATTTATCAATGAAAGCGAAAACGGCCGTTCACAATGGAGTTCTGGTCCCAACCCTAATGTATGGAAGCGAAGCATGGAACTGGCAGAAGAAGGATGAGAGTAGAATAAATGTGGTAGAGATGAGGTCCCTAAGACGTATGTGTGGTAGAACGATATACGACAGAATCTCAAATGCTGATATAAGAAAGGAATGTAGAGCAGAAGAAGGTATTATGAACAAAATTATGAAAGGATCGCTGCGTTGGTTCGGACATATGGAACGCATGGATGGAGAAAGAATGGTTAAGAAAGTATACGTTAATGATGTAAATGGGGTACGAAGTCGAGGCAGACTGAGGAAAACATGGCATGACCAAATTAATCAAATTTTAAAGGTTGGTCATGTTAGAAGTCAGAGGAATCGACGTGCGTGTATGACTCGTTGTATGAATGTGGAGGAAGCTAGAGAGGTTTGCCAGGATAGAGTAGTGTGGCGGTCCATTCTCTCTGCCTACCCCTGCGGGGAAACGGCGTGATGGTTTGTTGTTGTTGTTGATAACCTGCATGTATCTATGTCAACCATATTTTTTTCTGTAATATAATATACAAGTATCAAAGTGTAGGTACCATATGAGTCCCAATAACCCGAAAGCGAGTTTTTGATGCTAATTGGTCTTAAACTTAAAGTGTGTAATGATTGAATAATATAGTGTAGTTCAAACGTCACCTTAAAATGCCACTCATGGTACAAGTCATACGGAACAAAAAACAGTATTTGCTTTATCTGCTTTATGTTTAAACCACTTGGCACCTTTGTAATTACTAGCCTTTAATTTGTTATTCATCTTGTGTCATACCAACTTAATATATAATAGACCCAGGATGTAGAAGTTTAAGAGCTCAATTTGAGAGGCGCGTGGAATACATTTATTCTTTAATTAAACATTTATTGTTTTATTCAAGATGCAAGCAGATAGCTATAAGGAACTCTATCACCTGGGCCATAGCGGCCACTGTCATGCGGCAGATCCTGGACATCGGGCTGTGGAGTAGCGCCGCGTTAGACGACATCGCGGGCATCGCTATGGAGCTGAGGATGGCCTCCGAGAAAAAGTTGGGCTGTGATTTTATAGCCAAGAAAATTGCACTTCACCCATCACAGGTACTGTATTATATTTATGTATAAATGAATTAAATATGGATAACTTGTAAAGCTCTGTTCTGTAAAGGAAACTTGTGAAGGAGAGAGGCATGAGCTATGACTTCCATACCGAAGGTCTCGGGTTCGAATTCTGGTGTGATTGTCATACTATCTTTGGTCTGGTAGGTCTGGTACGTGACAATAAAATGGCGATAGATTAGCTACCTATCTTAGCTCTAACGGGCTCTCAATGTCCTTGAGGTCTGCGGGAAGATTATTCTAGGCTACAGGGCTGGTTACAGCACAGGTTCGGTCGCTTTTTTGTCCGAGGACAGCGTTTCTGCTTAGACAATCTGCCCATTGCAGAAGACAAATTCGGGCTCTTGGTGATGCAGAGTTCCGATATGTAAGCTGGCTCCACTCCATTCTACGGCTTTAAGACTGACAAGCAGAGATTCGCAAAAAAATGGAGCATGTTTCCCTCATAAGTCATCCTGTTACTTTGTTACAACACAATACAATTGACATTCAGTTTGTCACATGTGGCGACCATCTTAGGGATCTTGCCTCGGGTGTAGCCACTAAGGGATGTTGAAAAGATTCCACTAAACATTCCATTAAATTATATTTGGATACATTAGAATGGTTAACTCGATGTTTATTATAGTGTAGTGTAGTGAGGTAAGTTCACTTGTCTTTGTACTTGTCTCATGACCGAAACCAATGATATGCATGCGGAGTTAGTGTACATAGTTTTGAAAGGCCTACCTTCTGTGACATCCCTCGGTTCCTGAAGCGTTTGCAAAACCACCATCCAGTCAGTAGAGACAAATGGACAATTACCTACTTTCAATGAACTTCAAAGAATTTTCTGGTATGAGAATAGGATCCTAAGTATAATTTTGGGATCCAAATTTGGTGTTGCAGTGGGATCTTGGAGGTGTTAAAGCGATAAAAAAAATTCAGACAGCAACCCAGTAGCCTCTAAGATACATACATATAATATAACGAAAACTATGAGAGCCAGACGCCTGGCATGGAATGGCCACGTACACCGAATCTGAGAAACCAGAGCATTTTAAACTGATCGGCCAGTGTAAGACTCTAGCAAAGCCGGCATTTAACAGATAATTCTGGCTGATTTAGCTAAAGTGGGCGAAGGGGACTGCCAGGACCAAAAGGCGCAGGACTAAAAGCTTGGAATAACATCAGCAAGGAGGCTAAAACTCTTGAAGAGTTGTATGGCCATCTGAAGTAAGTCACATCAGAGGATAGTATATATAAGGTTCCCACCACCACCCGAGACTGTTATAGGACGCAGCGATGCCCTTTCGTCAGTCTCGCTGCACTATCTAGGCCTGTTCCTTGTCCATCCGGGACTTACGTTAATTTAATTTAGCCTTTTCTTGTCATTAATCAAAAGGGTGACAGACCACATTTAATCTATTCTTTTAACCATATATATCTCCCGCGCGGCCTCACATCTCTTTATTATGAAATAAAATCAGAAGTAAATATTATATAAAGCACACCTTAAATTAGTAAAAAAAAAAACAAAAACACATTAAAATTATATAAAACACACATTAATTCACAATACACAATAGGACAAATATATAACAAACTAAATTTTAAAACAGGAAGAAGATGGTGTATGAGGGAGGCGGGAAGATGTTAAGTAAGAATGAATAAATTGGGATGGGATGGATGGAGGACAGGTTTTAGAAAGAGCAGAAATGAATAAAAAAAAAACAGTATATACCTATACAAGACACATTATAAACAGAAAAGTAGATCAGAACACACCCACCAAGGGGCAGTGTAGACTTCCGGTCAAAACAAAAGCAATGAACAGGAGCCAGTGGCAACATCCATGAGCAGCAACTCAGGGACGCAGAAACAGAAAACAAAACTAAAATGCACAAAACTATTGTAACAATCATAGCGCACATCAGAGGACTGAAATTTTTATTTTTGGTTTCAGGTGATAAAAGATTTCATTTTAGAGAAAAGGCATGTACATTTCGAGATTGAAGAAATCTTCAGCCAAAGCATTGATGCCTGCGAAAATGTTCTTGAGAAGTTGAGGTACCCTATACGTAATATTTCATTAATTGTTTTGTAATTAATCATTCACATGACTATAATATATTAACTGAATGTGATGATATCTTGAAGAAGAGTCTACATGCAAGACATTATTGTAACTTCGTTCTCCTTAATTTCGGGATAGTAATTTGAATATGGTGAGTCTTGTGACTAATCTTCATTGATTCACTTCTTTGGCTAGGGTTAGTTTATTATTCAAAAGTGTTTCTATGTAAAATTTGGACTACTTTGGTTCCAGGTTAGCTTTAGAGAATTTCTTCTCGGCCCGAGAACCGCTGGGCTTTCTGTACACATCGGTGCACGGCTCATCCGCGGTCTTCAAATCGAGCACTTCTAACAAGCAGTTCCTGGCCGTCAACTGGCCCAAGGAACAGGTCCTCATGTACACCAAACCGGAAAACTTGGCTCTAGCGTAAGTGTTTCTTTATATACTAGTGCAGTAGTCGGCAAACTCTTATTTTAAAAGAGCCAAATATCAGCATTACATCGATTTAAAATTCTTTGAGAGTCAAATTTATTTCCAAAAACTTGTTTTTGAAAGTCGATTACAAATATGTACACTGAATAATACAAGATGTCATATTTTAAAATGATCTTGGTAAAAATATTTTGTTTTTATTAATGAGATTAAACTATTGTTATTTTTTATTAATCAATGGTCATACATTTCCTTAATATATTTGGGTGAGACATGTTTGTATGTAAACAGTATGGCGGTCCATCCTCTCTGCCTACCCTTTCGGGAAAAAGGCGTGATGGTTAGTCAGTTACATAGTTAGTTAAATAATTAGTTTATTATAACTAACTAATTAACTAATTATCACGCTGTCTCTCCGGAGGGGTATGGAGAGAGAATGGACCGCCACATTGTCCTAGCCTGACATACTTCTCTCGATTCCTCTACATTCATATATCGTGTCATGCACGCACGTCAATTTCTCCGACTCCTTACGTGATCGACATTGAATATTTAATTGATTTGATCGTGCCACGTTTTCCGCGGCCACTATTTCTAGCTCCGTTCACGTCATGTTTCTATACCATTCTATCTTAATTCATTCTTTCCATGTATTCAAACCATCTTAATGATCCTTTCATTATTTGGTTCATAACACTTTCATTCGCACCGCATTCACTGAAAAAACTGGTGCATCAGGTAAAATCTCAACTAGAAAAGCAATGACCTTAAAACGAATAACAAATGTAGATAATGGAGATTTTTACATCTTTTTCAAGAACGCCTTAGAACAACCTTGTAGCATCGTCGTCCTCGCTACATAGACTAGTTCCATCACCATTTGTACAGAGACGTAAATAATTATCTAGTTTGAACTATTCTAAATATTTCCAATCTCATTCTACAGATATTTAACGAGGCTGAATGAGATGAACCAGTGCGCCACGGAGGTGAAGCTCTTCAAAGTATATATGACTATCAAAAACAACAGCAGCCAGGCATAGAGCAGTTTCATATTAATATTTTTTTGTCCTGTTAAAAAAATGTGTTTTATTGTGAAAAAATCAAATAAAAATGGTATACTTGAGCTTACCTTTCGTAATTTATTTCTACATTATATCATATTTTGCTGCCAATAAAAAGTCATTATTTTAGCATCATAAGATGCTTAAAAAAAATGGTTACATAATCATCAGTTTATTTTTTAAATTTTGTTTATCTCGATATGTTTCGAGGGCAATATACTTTCATCATCGGGAGAGTGATTTAAACACTTTATGCCATTCGACAAAGTTTATATAATTCTGTCAATGATGAAGTATGTAATATTTAGAATCTTCAAAGCATGTCGATAAGTAAATTCTTATTAGTTACAAAAAGTGTTATTAATAAAATTATACGCCAACTGAATGCCTTAAATGTATTAAAAATACAGTTAAATTCGGTTATTACGATCACGGAAATAGCGAGATCTCGGATGTAATGAGAAAACATTCGCTGATATTTTATAATAGTTTATGATTGCCTTCTACCAACTCCCGACGTCCCTCTACTTTACCCATTAATATCAGTCGAAGGATGTGGTATTTTCTCCCCTTAGCATATGACCCAAATATGAGACCTTTCTAACTTTCACACTCGACAACAGCTCTCTATTGGCTCTGGCTCTCTGTAGTACGTCTGCATTACTGAGCCTATCGGTCTACGGTATACGGAGCATTCTGCGGTATATCCACATCTCAAACGCCTCCAACCGGTTCATTACATTCACTTGAGTCCAAGTTTCACAGCCATATAGTAGAACAGACCATACGAATACTCGTATATACATAACATTACATCATTCTTTGTCGGAGTCTCAGATTAAGATTATCGTTGCGAAAAAAGGTTTTAATTTTATTAAATGCAGCTCGTGCAACGTCAATTCTGCATTTTATTTCCATATCCGGGTCAAGTGTTTTAGTTATAATGATGCCAAAGTATTTAAATATAATAGTCCCTATCTACTTCATATAAGAGAATTTTTTTTTAGTTGAAAAGTTAAATAAGAGTATTTTTTAGTTGAACTATTATTACTTATCGGTTTTCGTGTTCATTGTCTAGTTTTAAAGCGTCGCTTTCGGAATTTGAATGAGGCAACTACTAGAAAGCTGATTGTTCGTCTACTGTTCACTGCTCAGACGAGTGTGTACTTTGTAAGCTCCCGGCAGCAGTGGCGGAAGCGGCGCGGGTTGCAATGGCTGGACCGACGAAAAAAAAAGTCAACCCGGTGAATAAAAAGTATCTACTTGAAAGCGTTCGCCTGTTTGAGATTTACAATTCAAATGAAATCGCTAGTCTCGGCTAGGGGTGGGTAACCCAGTCAACCACGAATGTGCATATACGAAAATATAAACCCGAGTGCACAGAATGAATTGATTTATTTTATCGTTTTAAACACGTCTCCACAAAGCAACTTGTTTGTTTATACGTTTTATTTTTAGTTCTTACGTAAACTTTTGTCCTATTCGGTCACTTTCATAACTAGGACTTGGAATTGACGTATTGTTTCTTGAGCAACGATGTAAAACTCCTTATTAAATAATTAATACGAATGAAAACGTATGTTTTCTAGAAGTTTTATTATATTTTATGTGAATGATATATTTCGCCTATCTAAGGCATGGTAATTGTAATGTAAGGGGTTCAAAAGGGAGTAGGGTTACGATGGGGTATGTTTTGCTGGAAAGTATGCCTCTACAAAATGTCGTAAGGTGCCATGTTGCATTTACAACAGCAACACTACTATCAAGTCCAACTATCTAGCGTCCACGAGAGGTCTTTTTAAGACCCCGCGAACCCCGGACAATGTGGCACATATTACTTAGTGCCATAGCAGATATAGAGAGGACGAATGGCGAGCTTCCAGCGCCATAAAACTGGATACACACAGCTAAAGGAAGATAACCCCGACAGAAAATCCTCCAGAGAAGGCAAGGGAATACCACTCTGGATATTTTCCCCCAGGTCATCACTTTGAAGGGCGATAGTCAATGTTAGGGAAACCTGACAGGACACAGAAAGAAGAAAGAGGCATTGTCAAATGACTTTTACTTCAAAATATATATTTTCGGAAGCTCGTTCTATTTTTATGACCAGTTCTAGTTTCCTTAGAGGCATTGCTCTGGCGTGACGGGCTTAGTTGTTACGTCACTCAAATTGCTAACTCCGTAAATTATTGGAATTTTTCAATTTCCTCCTTAAAATACATTTTCAAAGGTGGAATCTTTAAGTACATGAAAAAAAAACAGATTTGAAAAAAATCCTAGATCAGAATACCCACTTAAATAATTAATTCGAAGGAAAACATCTGTTTTCTAGAAGTTTTAATATATTTCACGTGAATGATATCTTTCGCTTGTCTAAGGCATTATGAAATGATATCGCTTTGGGCTAACGAAACATGTCATTCACATAAAATATAATACAACTTCTATAAAACAGACGTATTCATTCGTACTAAATATATAAAGCATATTTTTCGTAAGCTTAGTTTTCAAAAAGACGCCGTTTCTTGTGTTTTGAGATCCATATACACCCTTTAGTCCTAGTTATTGGAGAATAAAAAAATGAGAATATAAAAATTTCATGATTTAGTGAATAATTAAGAATATTTCAGGGTTTTCGGGGTGAGCAATTAAGTGAAATATTTTTATTTTGCTCATATTGTATTTAGTCTCCTCGAACTTAAATGAAGAAATAATAGACAAGAAAAAAGTAAACAATAAACGTCGCGAGGGTGAGAAATTAAAACTATTTCATCTATCCTTTAGGGAGAGCATGTGGACGGTGCCATCGATGATTGCGCAATCTACAATTTCTTACCCATTGTCTCGACTGACGTCGAGAGGTCGTTCTCCCGTTTTACAAAATCTCGTCTTACCCACGAACATATATATATTTTAAATTATACAATATACTAGTATGTCACGCATAAGATCTTGTTTTTCTAGTAAACAGTAAACATAAGGAATATAAAATAATATTTGGGACATACGAAGATAACATTTTAAACTTTTTTGGCGAATATAAACCCGAGCACTTTTCATAATATTCGAACATTGAGTAATCAATTCCCCTTTTTTTCCCAGCTGGTAACATTGCCATTAAATGTCAAATGACATTTAAAAAAATTCATTAATACGTAATTTTAAGCACAAACGAAACGTTAAAAAACATAGGACATTTAGATAGTTAATTTGGATACATGTTAACATGTAAAAGTGACAATCGAAAGATGTGTGAAAGGGAAAGAAAAAAATATAACTAACTATAGTCTCCCCGAAGGGGTAGGCAGAAAGAATGGCCTGCCACATTTTAACCGATGCGGCACTCCATCCTTATCTTTTCGCCCCCGCTAGAGACGCGATGTGATGTGACGGTGATCGTCCAACGTCCACAAAATATATCTAAAACAAATTATATAAAATACAATGATATAAAATAAAATAACAAAATAAAAATAATTTAACACGTAACGTTATTTGAGGGTACTATAAAGATTATAAAAAAATATAATGTTTAATATTATCTGTTTAATTTGAAACACTGTTATTATATCAAAATTTAATGATTTAATTTCTATGAAATGGTCGCGATAGTTGTTTCGTCACGAAACAGCTAATTATAAATATTTTTTCCCTAGCCTAGTCAATATGACATTTGATAACGCCTTAGACAAGCGAAACATGTCATTCACATTAAATATAATAAAACTTCAAGAAAACATACGTTTTCATTCATACCTATTAATTTATGGACCAAATATTAAAAAAATAAGTTCATCTGCCTAAATATGATCTCTGCTAATTGAACCTGCCATCCTTAATCCAATAATTTAAGTGAAAATAGCTGTAGGAAATATATTTTAGAAAATTGTAAGAACTGTTTAGAATTTGTTCCAAAGCAAATTTGAATTATTTCATTAAAACATTTTGAATGTATACAATTACTTGTAGACGAATACTGGATTTTACCCATTGCGGGTTATCAATTCAAGGATTAATTGTATCTCAATAGAGACGAAGATGCAAATTGGAAACAGAATATGGTGATCGAGGTGTTTACAGGACTTATGACCTGTCATTGGTTGGGTTAAGCACACGCTTTATGTAATACAACATTCCCCATTTCACCCTTCTTTCGGCCACTATGTCTGACAAATTTTTGGAAGTTGTATATATGTTAATATGTAACACCAAACTTCACATGTTAGTTTCAATCTACACACTAGCGCCATCTATGAAGATTGGATTTATTCTGTTTCCAATTTGCATCTTCGTCTCTATTGAGATACAATTAATATTTCATTAAAGTTCTTGACGGCGCTGCAATAGTTCTCTGCGTTTTTAACATCGACCGAAAATGCATTTATTTGGTACGAACACTTCCACAGCTTGATACTAATATCATTACAGTAGATGATTAGGCGTGGATAAAGGAAGAGGGTTCATCGCAGGGTTAATCACCATGCATGGTAAAATATCACATTATTACAAACACCAACACAATCGCCTCAGAACTCGGACTCCAATATAAATAAACCTGGAGAATATACAGAGATAGGAGTCAGTAGAGGATACAAAATCCCACACTGGGATGTAGCCCCGAAAAGAAGAAGAATATTGAACATAATTATTCTGTGCAGAATATGCTCTTACATTGCATGACATCACCTCTTATTTTTAATAGTAAATATTTAATAAACAGTCAACACACGGGTAGGCCAGTGTACCGCTTTCGTCATTTCAGAAACTTTACAACAAATTTGGACTACAACTGCTTAAAGTTTCGACAGATCTATATTAAACATTGTGGTCTCGAATTCGCAAGCTTCAATCATTAATCATTTGTTTAGGAACTCACGCAATATTAATACAACACTATAAATAAAACAGAAAGAAATATAAATAGCGCCGCAGTAATTATCCGAAAATATTCTAATTCCAAAGTGTTTGGAAACAAAAGTAATTTAAAAGGCATTAATAAAAGTTTCAGGGAAGACGACTCCGCGCACTTCTAAGTGATGTGAAAATAATTATTATTCGGAAAACCAAAGGAATTCGAAGACTTCTGAAACCGTTTGGAGTATCGACAGTGCTCGTGGCTTTAAATTACATTAAGGAGAATCGTCACTTTCAGAGTAGTTGGAGAACGACTTTCTTGTTTTTCTCTAAACGAAAAACTTTCATTTGAAAAAGGAATTACTGAAACTCCTAATTTTGTTTGAGAATGTAAAAGATAAATAAATTGTTTATTATCTTATACGAGTATATAAAGATGAATGTCTGTGTGTTCGTTTCCCATGTGTTCGCGCATCGTTCATCTGAGTTGAAACTTTGTACAGTTGTTGGTAATATAGGCATTTAATATGATAATTCAATATTGGCCATTCAAGGGCCATTTCAATGCATGCCGGGTATTAGCTAGTAATACGAGTAGCTTGTATATTAATAAATTCATGAAATGTATTCAATGTGTAATTTTTATCTGTTAATGAAATTTTAACTGTTAAAATTCCTACATTTAGGAAAGCCGTTTGAGGTGCGAAACATGTTTATAAAAAAGCCAATAAGTGTTTTGAAAATACAATGTTTTTAAAAAACATATTCAATTTATGTAAAATTTCAGAACAAAAAAAAAAAAAAACGATGCTTTTTAACTACTTCCACTTTTGTCTTTATTTCGACGGCAACCGGTTTTGCCAGGCTCGCTGTCGAAATAAAGACAAAAGTGGAAGTAGTTAAAAATATCGTTTTATTTAATGATTATTTAAAATGAACTTTCATCAAAAGATTTCAGTAAAATCATGTGATTATCTTAAAAAATAAATAATATTATTGAAAATGCATGTTTCTGTATTTTCGGGGAATGATTTGTTGTGCCTTGTTAAGGCATGATCAAATATCTTAGAGGCGCGAATATGCCATCTCCATAAAATATAATAAAACTTCTGGAAAACAAATGTTTTCTTCATCTACTTCTTCTTCTTCTTCTTAGTGTAGGCCTTGCGTCCTGTTTCTTAAGAGGAATTGGCCTCCTGCGAGGTCGAATCTCAGCTGTCGATCCATCTTTTTGGTGGTCTGCCTGGGGGTCGTCTACCTTGGGGTTGGCAGTGCAACACAATGAAGGGTAGTCTGGATGGATCCATTCTCCTCATGTGTGCATACCGGTATCTTCTCCTTTGGCTTCCCCATCTAACGATATCCTCGACCGAGGATGTCGTTAGGTGAGTTCGACGATGACAGATATTTCCATTTATATTAATTGAGTTTAAATGAATAAATCTTATCATTCTATTATTTTTATTATTATTCTGATGACTTATACTTTAAGTGCGCCGTTTTGTAAAATCCATTACTCCAAGGACGCACTAGGAAATGACTGACCGAACAGTGCAGTCTTTAGAAGTTACTTAAATTTAACGTCACTATCTTCATACTTAATACTAACATGGAGGCTATTCCACCTCAATGGACCCGCAACGCTGAAAGCACGATAATAGAAACTTGCTTTATTGCCTCTGACTGGAATTGTTATGTTGTTTGCACTTGTTTCTACTGATCGGAGTGAACGTTGCCTTTCCGTTGGCATGGGTGTCAGGCAGAGAGTAGACGCGGGCGCTCTCTGGTATCGAGCCTTAAACATTCTATGTTTAATATAGTGGTTTCAGAGTTTATTGATAGGCATATGTAATTGTTTGTAGAGTCCGTTCACGTCAGGGACATCGTTTGTAATAATATGAATGACAGTGCGTTTACAAAAAATCTAGACGTTATTTTAGTTATTTTGAAAAGCGACTAAGGGTGAGACTAATAATAATAATGATACTTTTTAAACCTTAATTGGTTTTTATTATTACAATATTTGATCCTTGGAGGTGTTTATCTCTAGTATATTATAAAATTTCTTTCTAGATTATGTATTTAAACTGTACAGATCTGACTCAGTCAATATGGGATTAATCAATAATAAAAGTACTCCTGTCAAAAGAGTATTTTTCGAATCACCGAGTATACGAGATGCCAAAGAATGTCAAATACGTGCAGTTCCCTCCATGTCTCGGAACGTACTGACGCCGCGCGGCTCATTTGACTCGGCAACCAATCAAATTGCAAAAACTATCACCGTACTCATACATCGATACGAGATTTTCAATTTGTGAATGAACTCTACGTGAGGATTTGCTTGAGCCGATTGATTAGCGACATCTTGATCGACTGTGCCAGCTCTAAGCTATGCAAATTACACTACATGCAATATTGTCGAGCTATGTAATAATCCCAATTACAGAACGCCTGTGTGCAGCTGTGTGATCATGTTTCCGTACGGAGGGGCGGTTTGTTCAAAGGGCGTCCGGTTATTTAACTCTGTCCACAGTGGCCGGGGACCGAGCCTTGTACTTTTGACATCATGACATGCCACGCTCACGTGACGTCATATGTTGCTTACGTTCTGTTGTTAATTACGTATTTCCAATAATTGTGCGAATCGTGTTCAAACCGTTTTACGAAATAGAGTGAAACATCGACCTTCTTGGCAGCTATGAGTGCCATACCGTAGGTTCAGGTTCGATTCGATAGCAACAAGAGGTTGCTGACCGTGGGCAGCCTCATATACGCTTCGAAGAACAGGAGTAAAACGGAGTGGAAATTAGTAAATTTGTCGCAAACATCTTAGTATGGATTTGCAGCGAGAGAAGAAGAAGAATTTTCCAGCCTTGTGAGATTTTGAAACAAAACTGGCGTGGTTTGGTCAAAGTATGTATTGCTTATTCTTCTTCTTCTTTTTCTTCTTCCTGGTTCTACAGTCCTGGGCGGACCTCGGCCACCTGCAAAAAGTTTTTTCAACCGACCCTATTCTGAGTTCTCGATTTCCAATCTTCAGTTCTAACTACGGTAAGGGTTAAATAATATTGTTTTCAATTCAATGGAGAGGTACAATAATATACACCAAAAAATAATCTGTATTTTATATTCCTTCTTCATAATAATGAGCTATTTTCTGCTCACATTGAAGATTGTAAAATAAATTCTAATACCATTGATTAAAATCCTTGGTATTAGTATTTTTTTTTATTTTTTAAAAACTATATTTTATTTATTAGACTGATATTTTTTATAATTGTATGTATAATTATTATTTTGTTATTTTATTTTATATCATTGGATTTTATATTTTTTGTTTTAGATTTATTTTGTGGGTGTTGGACGATCGAAGTGTGCGCGGGAGATGCTTATTGGTGGCGATGAGGTTCGCAACCCATCACACCGCGTCTCCCGCGGGGCGAAAAGAGAAGGATGGAGTGCCACATCAGTAAAAGTGTGACAGTCCATTCTTTCTGCCTACCCTTTCGGGGAGACGGCGTGATGGTTAGTTAGTTAGTTAGTTAGGTCTAACTACCAACAATTGCAGATCTTTTATTTATTTATTTATTCAGTAAGGGCAACATACAGCGATATCAATATATTAATTAAGAAACATTAAGAAAAATAATTAATTGAGCCAATTACATGCTACCACAAATACAATAAACAGTTAATTGAATTTAAGCTAAGGCAAAATACGGTCAAACAAAATGATTGAGAGTTAACATAATAACAGTAGTAGAAATAAGAACAAAATTAATAGTATAAATAAAAGTAAAAATAATTTTATTGCTAATATATTTATTGCTACAGAAGTCGATAAAAATAGCAAGAATATTTAATTTAAAATAAGCTCTTCTTCATATAATACATGTCAAATATAAGCTGATTGCGATAATTCAATGATATTTTAAAATTGGCTTATTTTTGATACGGACTCCGTAAAGAGTTGCATAATATTTACGCACATGTACTCGTATACACGTCTCTCCCGTAAAATGTCTACGGAGCGACTGGGCAGAATGTTTGTTGAACCATTCTCGAGACAGAAAACAAAGGAGTTTTGTTCCAATATTGAAAGTTTATTCCGCTGAAGTAGCTCCCTCGGACAGCGCTTCATTTTCGCTGACAAAATAGAATTTCGTCCAGAAACTCCGCTGTTTTACACAAAGCGATCGGTCACAGATGTTGACTGTTCAAAATGGAAGAGAAAATGGTTAAAAGTGTTTTGCAAGTGATTTTTTTTTCAAACCGATAAGAGGGTTTAATGTTTTGGTACTGAATCTACTAGGTATGAATATACACGTGCCTGTGGTATGAACTTATGGCAAAAGCACACTCTTCAACACTTTTTAAAATTTATAATAAAAAGTCTGAAAATATATTTGTAACGGTTGTTTCTCGAAATCGGTTACGGTTATAAATATTATTTAACTAACAACAACAACAACAACAAACCATCACGCCGTTTCCCCCCAGGGGTAGGCAGAGAGAATGGACCGTCACACTACTCTATTCTGATATACCTCTCTAGCTTCCTCCACATTCATACATCGAGTCATACACGCACGTCGATTCTTCCGGCTTCTGACATGACCAACCTTTAATATTTGATTAATTTGGTCATGCCATGTTTTCCTCGGTCTACCTCGACTCCTTACTCTATTTACATCGTTAACGTATACTTTTTTAACCATTCTTTCTTCACCCATTCGCTCCATATGTCCGAATCAACGCAGCGATCCTTTCATAATTTTGTTCATAATACTTTCTTTCGCTCTACATTTCTTCCTAATATCAGCATTTGGGATTCTGTCGTACATGGTTATACCACACATACGTCTTAGGGACCTCATCTCTACCGCATTTATTCTGCACTAATCTTTCTTTTGCCAGTTCCATGCTTCGCTTCCATACATAAGGGTTATTTAACTAAGTAATTTATTCTACCGTTACTTACTCGTTTGGTCACATGGAACGTATAGATGAAGAAATGATGGTTAAGATAGTATACGTTAACGATGTAAATGGAGTATGGTGTCGAGGAAGACTTAGAAAAACATGGTATGACCAAGTCAATCAAATTTTAAAGGTCGGCCATTTTACAAGCCGAAAGAATCGACGTGCGTGTATGACTCGCTGTATGAATTCGGAGGAATCTAATATATGATAATAATAATAATAAATTGGATAATTTATAGAGCGCCTTTTTTTTTAATTATTCATCCCAAGGGCGCTGTTGAAAATACGGGAATATTTCTTTTTATGGATCTTAATTGCCTTAGATGGAAGAAGCAATTGCTGACTGTTTTATTGATTTGAGTTTTCTATGAAAGATCTGTCTCTAGATGGACGCCAAGAAGTTTTATTGATTATTAAGGAGAGATATCTGTGTCGGATATAGATACTGGGAAGCGATCAATTAAGTTTTGGCGCTTCATAGAAGCAGTTCATAGAAAATTTGTTTTGATGGATTTAATTTGATATAGAGAGGTGTCAGGATAGAGTAGTGTGGAGGTCTATTGTCTCAGCCTACCCTTTCGGGGAAACGGTGTGACGGTTTGTTGTTGTTGTTGTACTTTCACATTGGACAATGAAAATGACAAATGTTGTCTTCGCGAACAAGAGCCTTTCGTGGCGTCTGGCGGTCGGCGAATCTGCGTGAGTTTTTGTATTAACTTTTCAAACCATGATGAGAAAAGTTAATTCAAATACGCAAAATAGCGGTTCATGGAAAAGCGAATGTGTATGAAAAATCATCTGCAGAATTTGACAGCTTTTCTCTATTTTGCATACGTAAATAGTACATTTCCGGAAATAGAGAATTCAGTCGGAAATGAATAAACACAGACAATTTCAAAAGCTTAAACATTTTCATATCGCTCAATGAGTCTAGTTAATGAAGAGGATATTATATGATGCATATCTATGTATTAATATGCATACATTATATTATATACATTATAAATTATCATGCAGATATTCACTGCTTTGATCAACTATGTATGCTATTATGAATTATTATTATTTTTATTATTATTATTATTTTGTTGAGTCGCTCTTTAACATCAATTTAGCGTGAGCCAAATCGATGTAAAGGGTAAAGCTATCATATTGATTCTCGTGATATGTGACAGGTAACAAATCTATCGCCATTTTATTGTCACGTGGATTCTGCACTAGACTAACGTCAGTGTGACAATCACACTGCAATCGCCGGGAATCGAAACCGGGACTTTCGGGGTGGCAGTCAAAGCACTTACCACTCGGCCCGAAGGTCGTATTATGTGTAAAACCATCCTACCTAAAGTAATGCCCGTTGGCAGGGCAATAATTCTTCTAAACCGCATTACATTCACGATAGTGAGGCTACCTTCAGAAAGCATCTTTGAATTTAGTACCTTATATTCTAGTTTATTTAAAAAAATTGTTCTTATTTTTTATTTATTAAATTTTTTGAGTTATTCTTGCATTTTTAATTGTAACTATTATGTTTCTGTTTGTATTTTACGCCACGTTTTCCTCGGTCTTCCTCTTTCCGTCTACATCGTCAACGTATACTTTATCAATCGTTTTTCATTCATTCTTTCCATGTGTCCAAATCATCTTAATGGACCTTTATTTTTTTTGTTTATAACAAGCTATCATCATCACCATCATCAGCCTAACCGTCCACTCCTGGACGTAGGCCTCCTCCATCTGGTTCCATGTCTATCGATCCTGGGCAACACGCATCCGTGTCGAACCGGCGGTCTCTGTTATGTTGTTCCTCCATCGAAGTTGGGGACGTCCTGGGTATCGGGTCGCAGTACTAGAACACCAAAAAAGGAAGCGTTCTGTCTATCTATCGTCAGAGCTGCAAGCGACATGGCTTGTCCAGCGTCATTTTAGCACTGCCATTCTTCCGATGATGTCTGACACTCCTGTTCTGGCTCTAGTTTCTCATCCTATCCGCTATAATAATTTTCGACATTGCTCTTTCCATAGCTCTTAGGACAATTCTCAATTTATTTGCACTTTTATGATACAATGTTATTATATTATATATTTCCCCTAACCCCTAAGTTAACACCGGTAGGACGCAGCAGTCAAACACCTTCCGTTTAAGGTTAATGGGTATTTCTCTCAGAGTGCCATTTCAGATCCCCCCGTATCAGCTATCACTCTGGCGTAGACCTCTCTGTCCTGTGCTAGCCGGAACAACTCCCCCACCCTCCGAATTCAGGTCCACCATTTGATGTTTTCCAGCCAGAACATCTGGGCTCTTCTCACACCGCACCTACCCTCAAACTTCCCTTTCATGATGAGGTGCAGCAGATCATATTTCTCGTTGCGGAGAACGTGTCCCAAATATGGGTGTTTAACCCGTCAGAACCCCACTATTTGGTAATCATAAAAAAATAAATTTAGGTATGTATATGGATAATGTGAATATCACGAGAACATGCCACAACAAAAAATGTTTTTCAATGCTCCAACCAGCTGAAAGGAACAAATTGTACGGAAATTTGATACTAACTGCACATAGCCGCGAGCACGGGAGAGTCCCGACTGTAATCAGTAACAGGATATTACTGTCTCGCACTAGCGTGATACCATATATATATTATATATACGGAAAAGGCAAAAATGTTTTTTTTTAAATCGTACGGGATGGGAGAGCAAATTGTCAATGTGGTCTCTTATGACGATGCTATAATCATAGCTGAAAACAATAATGACTCAGGCTGTAATGATGTAAAGAGCGATTCAACAAATTAATAATAATAATATAAAATATGCATTGTTTATTGAACAATGGTTAAAAAAACATATTAACAAGAGTCTTTTGTAATTAATACGAATGAAAACGTCTGTTTTCAACAAGGTTCATGGGAATGTTTCGCCTTGCTTGACATTTGATAATGATTTCGAAAGTCGAAACATGTCATTTTCAAAAAATAAAATAAAACTTCTAGAAAACAGAAAAATTCTCTCGAAGAACTACATTATAAGAATGAGATAAAGTATGTAACGGATTTTTCGATATATTCAAGGCGTTGATACTGCAAAATTCCATAATGGCGAACTTTTATGAATAACAATAAAGTTATTTCACTTTTGAAATACAAAAAAGTGGAAAAATGGATATAGTGGTTCATAAGTGAATGCTGAAAGATAATGAAAGGATCATTAAGATGGTTTGGACCCATGGAAATAATGAATGAAGAAAGAATGATAGAAAATTATAATATATGTTTACGATGTAAATAGAACTAGAAATAGAGGAAGACCGAGGAAAATGTGTCACGATCAAATAAATCAAATATTGAATGTCGGCTACGTGAGGAGTCAGAGAAATCGACGCGCGCGTGCATGACACGATGTATGAATGTTGAGGAATCGAGAGAAATATGTCAGGAAAGAAAAGTGTGGCACTCCATTCTTTCTGTCTACCCCTTCGGGGAGACGGCGTGATGGTTAGTTAGTTAGATAACAAGTTTTTGTATTTGCTTTATGGTATGCTATGTTAAAATTATTCATTCTAAAATAAAGCCCTTTAAGTGAGTAACACATTTTACATAAATCATTTAAAAAAATCAATATTCGGCAATAGAGAAGTGGTCCACGGAACAAAATCGGAATATGGTCTATGAGATAAAAAAGTTTGAGAATCTCCGGTTAATGGTATACCAATTGCTAGTCGTATTTTATTTGCATAATTTTAATCCGACCCTAAATAACGCTTTGTGCATTACTTATTTATGTCGTATAAGTATGCATTTTTATTATCTTCTTTCGGTGTAACGCCAGGTTTTCTTATCTTTGGCCGTGCAAAACTCTTCACGACAGTTTCAAGGTCGGTCCTTTCATTATTGTTTCATGGATTCAGTTTTTAAATTAACTAACTAACCATCACGATATTATTATTCCTCTCTTTTGAAATAAATAGAAGTTTGCAAGTGGAAGTGTGGGACACAGAAGGAAATAGAAAAGAAGAGTAAATGTGGTCTGGCATCCCATTGTGTTTGCGAATATTACATGTAAGTCCCGGATAGAGGCTGACGAAAAGGCGCTGCTGCGTCCAATAACAGCCTCGGGTAGATGGTGGGAACCTTTTTGTGTTCCCGTTTTCTTTAAACCATCACGCCGTCTTACTGAAGGAGTAGGTAGAAATAATGGTCCGCCACACTATTCTTTGTGGGTGTTTTATCAAGCAATAAATAATTCTTCTTCATTCGGTACCGTGTCAGGTCCTCCCAACGTTGGCGATCACTGCAGCAAAGCATCTCTATCCTGCGCCACTTGGAACAGGTCCTGAACTCTTGTTATTCCTGTCCACTCTTTGATGTTCCGCAGCCAGGACAGCTGCCTTCTACCAACTCTGAGACGTCCCTCCACTTTACCCAATAATATCAGTCGAAGTAGGTGGTATTTTTCTCCCCTTAGCACATGACCCAAATATGAAACCTTTCTAATTTGCACACTCGACAACAGCTCTCTATTAGCTCTGGCTCTCTGTAGTACGTCTGCATTACTGACCTTATTGGTCCACGTTATACGGAGCATTCTGCGGTATATCCACATCTCGAACGCTTCCAACCGGTTCATTACTACACTTTCAGAGTCCAGGTTTCGCAGCTATACGAGTATAGTAGAACAGACCATATATAACATTTAATCATTCTTTGTCGGAGTAACAAGTTAAGATTATCGTTGCAAAATAATGTTCTCATTTTATTAAATGCAGCTCGTGCAACTTCAATTCTGCATTTTATTTCAATGTCCGGGTCAAGCGCTTTAATGATAATGCTAACAAGGTATTTAAATTGGTCGACCATTTCAACATTCGCACCATTCAGTTGAATAATGATAAAGAAGAGTTAAGTCGCCCAAATGTCATCCATTTGGTCTTCTTAACGTTGATTTTCAAGCTCAGATCCTCTCCTGCTACGAGTATATCAATTTTATTTAGGAATTCTTGAAGATCGGGTATACTATCAGCTAAAATAACTAATTAATAAATAATTAAATAATAATAAATATACATTAAATAGAATTTAAGACATTGAAAAACGACATCACCCATTTCACATGATTTAATTTACAATTTCTAGTAATTGGAAACCTTTTCAGTTCTCTGGTACCTAAGCTCTGCCTATTGTCATCTCTTGATTATTGTTCAAAGTTGGTGTTAATTCTGCAAGTTAATTTAATTAAGGTTAGGCACACGGAACACAGGTAGGGGAATCCATTAGACTTGATTACCGATGAAACAATAGGCCCCTAGAGAATTTTCTCGAATTGTATTTTGTACGAGTATAATGGTCTAGAGAAGGAAGTTATCTAAACATAATAGGGAGACAGAAGTTACATTATTTGTGTTATTATATGTTATACAACTCTTACAGTGTTAACCAATACGAATTCCATTTGAGTTTTTGTCAAAACCAATAAATTATTTTAATTGAATTTATTTGAATAAAAATCACAAACATTACAGACATATAATTCTAGATCGTTTGCAATTACATTATAAGAATTTATAAGTGAAGCATAAAAAAACCCATTAAGAAAGAATCATAACATTGATATTGCATCCCTGAGGCAACTCACACTATCCCGAAATATGTTGACCTCCGAGGCGACCCGATTAAGCAATAAGATTGCCCTACCCACAGGCATAACCATAGGCAGGTTGTTTCTGCAGTGCGGCAAATAAAACAATCTGTGCTGTCTTTGACGAAGGTACAGAGATAATAGACCTACATCACTCAGGACATCCGAGTTTTGTATACGGCCGCCAATCAGCTGAAAGAAGTGAACTCCCAAGTGGATATTCCTCCTTTTCTCCAATGATAGGTAGCTTAGCATGCCTAGCAAGAATTCAGTCGGAAAACGTCACGGGTAATAACCGCGCTCTCTGAGGTAAAGAAATCACAGATTTTTTTTCTGCATTCGTTCCACCATCAGAGAATATCGGATCCCAGGCGGTGGCCAAATAATGGAACTATATTCCAGCCGACTTCTTACCAGGGAATTATACAACACCCAAAGTACCTGAGTGTTCGAAAATATCTTGGCATTCCTAAAAACGATGATGTAAAACTCCATATTAAATAATATGTATGAATGAAAACGTAAGTTTCTAGAAGTTTTATTATATTTTATATGAATGATATGTTTCACCTGTATATAGCATTATCAAATTTGGTAATGCCTTAGACATGTTAAACATATCATTCACATAAAATATAATTCATTCGTATTAATTATTAAATAAATTTATGTTATATCATATATTAAAATGTAATATACAAGCAGTGTGAGTGGAAAAAGAAGATGTGGAAGACCAAGATAAGCATGCCATGACCAAGTTAATAAAATACTGAAAGGCGGCCACATAAAAATTTACGAGCGTGCATATTACAATGTATGAATGTGAAGGAAAATAGAGAAGTATATCAGGGCAGAAGGGTATGGGGGCCAATCCTCTAAGCCTACCCCTCCGGAGAAACGGCGTGATGGCTAAGTTAGTTAATTTTATGTCATAACTAATATTCAAATTAAGCTAAATTGATTTAAACCACTTTTTATGGATACTTAATTATCGGATTCACAACTCGTTAACCAATTAACAATAATTAAAGTCAGATATTTTTTTAATATATAATTATTTTGTTTTAATTCTAGGGATTAGTTTGCAGCAAAGTTTATTAACTTCTTTGCAGGTTCTTAGCATGTCGCTTTGACCTTTTAATGTGGTAGTTTTCCGTTGCTTTCCACATTTGTATACAACAGGTTATTTGAACCCAATTGCTGTATACATCTTTTGAGTTATTGTTTACTCATGTGATAGATAGCTAATCTATCGTCATTTTATTGTCACGTGAATTCTACACCAGACCTGTGAAAATCACATAATTGCAATATTCTATCTTTATATTTATATACTTTTTCTGTACGGGCGTATGAAGTTGAACTCCTCCTAAACAGCTGGACCAATTTTGATGAATTTTTTTTATGTGCGTTTAAGTGGTCCATGGCTTTGTTTCGATTCACAATTGGACCCGTTCGGCAGCGCTATGTTCTGGTAAGTAATATATAATAATGCACATTAAGTTGTGAATTGTCAGTAATATATGTATTATATTAATATTATTTAATATAGAAATATTGTTCATTTGTATTATAAGTATGTGATATTTGATTTTGAGTGATGATTACCTATTGATAACCATCATGCCTGTGATATACGTATTGGGTTGTACATTTTCAAATATTTGAAATATTTAAAATTAGAACACATTTCACGTTGGATATTCTAGAGTTCACAGATAACAGATGGCGCAGAACGCAAATTCAGCAAGTTTATTATTAAAATACGCGTTCGTATTTTTCATTTTCATTTGCGGAATTCAGGAACATTTGTTTACTAGGCATGTTGGGTTCAGGCAAACAGCTAATGCGAATTAACAAACAGGCATTATGCTATACAAGCTTTGAACAATTATTCATTGTTAGTAGAAAATTTACAAAGAGAGGTGTTTTGTTTTAGGAAGCAATGAATTCGAAATGAAGATAAAATATCTAAAATGATAACGTTTTAATATACTAAGACTTATAAATGTTATGAAGGTCTCCTGCGTGACATAATGGAAGGGATGGTTCCGGGGAAAAATTATGTAAGGCGCCCCCGACGGAAATATCTGTGCGAAGTGTGCGGAAATATCATCTCATTATATATGTTGAGATAAAGAGGGCTGCAGAAGACCAAGCGCAGTGGAAGACGAGACTTAAAGACTTTGGGGCAAACCAATCCCCACGATTGAAACCTTGAAGAAGAAATGGTTCCCATATTTTATCATTTATTAAAATAAAAGTTTCATCGTAGATCAGTTATGGATTTCTTTTCCATTCAACTGTATATGTTCTATTCTTCGTCAGCCTGTCTCCATTCACTGCTGGACAAAAGCCTCTCCATCCTCATGCTGTCCCTCTTCATCTCTCGCTAGTATTCTCAAGGCCCTTACGAATATCATCGGTCCATCTGTTAGGCTGTTTCCCGAGACTTCTGACTTCTTCTTCCAAAAGTCAACAAATGACCAAGGTATTATATTCATCAGTAGCGGTACGGACGTAGTCGAGAAGCCGGGCTTGCCTTAAAAAATCTATATTAAAACAATGCTATTGCGCGTTGAGCCGTCTACGAATAAAATAATATTTTGAATTTCACGCGAGGGTATTGTTGGAAATGACTTCGCCGACATGCGCAGCAGTGACCTACGTACGAGTATAATTTTTGTTTCACTGAGTGAACTCATACGCACCGTATTTTATTTCACTCATAAGTACCGTAGATGAGACGCCCGCGAAATCGCCTACGTTCACATGTTTTGTTTCACATTTTCGATGGGCTTGCTAATTGTAAAAGGGTCTTTGTCGCACTTGTGTATTTTTGGCTTGTAATCATATACTAGGTGCATACTCGTATATACCAGAAGATATCTACATTTTTTTTGTATGGATTTGAAGCCGGGCTTTATCACTCTGTTACTATTCGATGTGTAACGAACTTCATTTCTATTATCAGAATGTTATCTGTCATTTACGTTATGTGCAGAAATTTTATGAAAAGAAAGATTATGTGATTTCTTTATGAATATTTATTTATAATTTCTTGGCTTGCCTTACTGGTTGACCCTAGGTACGCCAGTGATATTCATCTACCACTTCTACATTTTTATTGTGAATTTTAATATCATAATTTTTTTGTCTAAGTCATTATTTTTAATCATTCTATATGTAATATTAATTTGCAGGCTAATTTTAAGAGTGATTAATTTAAATCTTCAAGCATTTATCGGAGTCGTTCGGGAGATTCTGACAACAAAATTATGCCATCATCGAAACTCATGTCAGACATTATTCTTCATGTATTGTACGTTCAATCCATGGTTCGTCCAGTCCAGTGTCTTAAACATGTCTTCCAAAACATTTGTAAATACGATAGTTTCGGAGACAGGGTGTCTCCTTATATGACACCTTTTTGGATCTGTACACGGTCTGTCAAATCATGCCTGGTAACTTGTAGATTTGCGTTTGAATAAATTTATTTTATGTTGTCTATATATCAATTTGACATCTTTGTATTGCACGTATAACCGCCCAAGTAACACTGTCAAATGCCTTCTCATAATCCACAAAGGCTCTGCAAAGTGACGTGGTCTCCTATATTAGTGAAAGAACGTTTAGGGGACAAATACTCTTGACTTTAGAAAGTATCTTGTCTTCCTAATGTCGAACCATCACTAATGCATTCCTGGTATTATGTTGTATGTATATAATATTTGACCTGTACTCAATAGATGCCTTGAAAATTAATGCTGTTTGTAATGTCTTTTGAGTAAATAAACTGATTTGATTTGATTTGAAGATAGGTACATTTGCATAATTTGTTTAATAGTGTGTATATGCACTATAGTGCAATATAAATAAGTTCTTAACGTGATAAAGCCGTTTTTCACCTTCAATACCGAATAACAGAAAGATATACTACAGATAAAATCTATAAGGCTGATCATATTGCCCATTGCCTGTTAGTACGAGCATAAGGAACATACAAATATTTAAATCTGTCTTCTGTGCCACCTGGTGTGGCTATATAGTCCTATTTTTGATTTGTCGCACTCCGGACAAAGATAATCTGCTCCCACGGCTGGACCCTGTCCTCTCCGTCTCTCCGACCCCTGGCACGCAGCGACGACTCTTTTCCACATTCGCCCTATCGGTTGCCAACTTCTCTGTCCTTATATCTCTTGCACTATCCTCCGTGCTTCTTATATGTAAGATGATTTTATTTTGATTTTATATAATATAAACTTGATCATAATAAATTGAAGTGGATTAAACAGTGAATAATTCTATTCCTAATTTAATACTTTCAGTTATGAATAATATGCTTCTATCAGTTCACTATATAAGATGTTTTTATTTTGATTTTATATAATATAAGCTTGATCATAATAAATTGAAATGGATTAAATAATCTGAATAATTCTATTCCTAATTTAATACTTTCTTTTGTTGTATTTTCAATGAATGATTTATTGTGACTTTTCTTTTCATTTCAGGAACTCTCTTGTATAAGGTACGCTGATAAAGCTCTCAAAATATGATTATTTATTTCTCATGTCCAAAGTGAAATGAGTCCCATTTACGTTGTCCTTTGTATCGCGAGCGAGCGGAGATCACGCGCATATTTCACAGTCATTAATGCACCGCCCTTCCAGGGAGAGCCAAACCGAGACCCGGACAAAGGGCCATTGTTCCGCCCTTCAGAGCGCCCGCCGCTCTAGCCCCCAGCCCCCGCCCAAGTCGGGAAATATATGATTAATGTTGTACCACGTATAGGTTAGACATTCCATTGTGCGGGTCTAATAAGCGGCGCGGAGAGAAGTGGTCCGGATCCCGGAAAATCATAAAAAAATTACCAATTTTTATTTTTAATTAAACGTATTTCTTTTTTTTGTATACAAATACTGGATTTTTACCCATTGCGGGTTAATCATGAATGGTGAATGTTGTTAAACATAAAGTGATCGCTTAACCCAACCAATGACAGGTCATAAGTCCTGTAAACGCCTCGACTACCATATTCTGTTTCCAAATAATTTACATCTTCGTCTCTATTGAGATACAATTAATCCTTAAAATAAACGTATTTCATCTTACTGGGGTGTAATCAAATCGCGTATCACTTATATTAAAAAAATAATTAATTATACTTACTAACCAAACAACTACGATTGAAGGATGACCTGAACAGACATGTCGGATAAACCTGGATGCAGTCTGCACAAAACAGAGTGGCGTGGAAACGAATGGAGTAGGCCTTTCGGAGTCCACTTCCAGAAGTGGACGGGAATAGGTTGAAGAAGAATAACTTACCATCACCCAGTCTCCCCAGAGGGATAGGCAGGAAGAATGGACCGCCACATTTTTTTGTCCTGACATACTTCTCTCGCTTTCTTAACAGTCATACATCGTGTCATGCATGTAGGTACGTCGATTTCTCGAACTCATTACGTGGCCGATATTAAATAATTGATTGATTTGATCTTTCAAAGTTTTCATCGGTCTACCTCTATTTCTAGTTCTGTTTACGTAGTTTACATATACTTTCTCTCTAGTTAAGGCCTTATCAAACATTTGATAATGCCTGACTTATATTACTTTTTATTATAATTTTATTATACTTATATACGAGTATATATAAAACAATAAAACACTTTGTTCTTAACCACGGTATGGTAATTATTATTGATGCCAACTAGTTTAGCTTGGACCCAAGCTTCACTAGGACAGTATTATAACTAACCAAAAACAAAATTTTGTTTTGTTATTATACTGCCCTGATAAGCTTGGGTCCAAGCGAAACTAGTTGGCATTAATTATAATTACCATGTCATGGTTAAATATAAAGTGTTAAATTATTTTAAATCGATAAGTTTAAATGTCTAACCACAAAGTGAGTGCTTCATATGAAAATTTAATAAATATACTTATTATAATAAATTTGAAATAACGAAGTATTTTCTTTGGTCTAATGAATTTCACGATTAATAGATTTGATGAGTATATATAATATATTTTATCAGCAATAGTTTGAACTATTGGATTGATATGTAAATACATAGAAGACTAGAGCGGCTCTGCGCTCAAGATATTCCACGACGGGTTATGTCAGTTTCCCATTTGCAACTGTAATTCAGTCGCTTGGGGCAGCGTTCATTTCTCGGCTTCATTAGACATCCTCAATACCACAATCAGGAAGGAGTATTTTGATTGAGGCATTATGTGTCAAGGGGCATTATTCATCAAGACCGTTTGATGTGCTCCGTCGCTTCGAGCAGTTCATTCCTAAAATATATAATTAACCTCTAATCAAGTGTATCTGATGTCTTGCGTAAAAATATCACAAACTAATTATCACAACACAATTCTATATAGGCTTATCTTTGAAAAAATTAATATGATTTTTTTTTATAAACTTAGTATACAACACTGCCTTTATTAAAACAATAAAAATTAAATACCAAACATGTTTCGGACACACAAGCCCTCCATCAGTGATATTATATAAATATAGAGATTAAAAATATTGCATATTTTTTTTACAAATGTGGTCAGTTTTGACATGTCGCCTCTTTGCGAGAATAACGTGACATTTCGAAAATCAAATCCGCCGTGTTCAACTTTATTTTCTGCAAAAACATGGTATTTTTAAAGTGAAAAACAGAGAATTTATTAATTTTGAGGGAAAGAGACAACACAACAGTGGTGTATTGTGTTTTCACGTTGTCTCTTTCAGACGGGTATCTTGTTTCATTTTTCAATTTTTAAAGTTTTCGAGATACCACGTTATTCTCGCAAAGAGGCGATGTATAAAATGATTTATTTCGGAACGTTTATACTTGTGTTATAACAAATATTATGAATAAATTAAAAATAATAATTTTAAGTTCTTTTTGGGGTCCAGGTATATAGTATATATAGTATATATTAACTTACAACAATCAAAGATTGGACATGACGTTAAATTTATTTGATAATTTATGATATTTTTATTATTTTTATTTGATTTTTTGATTTCTAAAATTTATATAATATCACTGATGAAGGACTTGTGTGTTCGAAACATGTTTGGTATTTGATATATATATTTTTAAATAACTTGAGTGTTGTATACTAAGTATATAAAAATAAACATTAAATACGTATGTACAACACAAATTTATGGCGAATATGGAAGATAATATGAATGTATTCGTCTGTTTTGTTTTAAGTTTATTATGTTTTATGACAATGACACGTTGAGCCTTGCTAAGGCTTCACAGTGGCAAACAAATGAGAAAAATAATTGATTGTGCCAAAACATGTTATTCCCATAAAATATATAAAAAAAACAGAAAACATTTTTTTAATTAATGTTCATAATTTCATATTAGGTTTTCGATTTTTATTTGAAACAATAAATGCATCTCTCGATCTTCCTCTATATTTTGAACGATTGGAAACTCGTTGTTTTTTTTAAACTTTGAACACCGACTTTTTGTAATTAATTAATTTGGTCATGGCATTTTTTCCTCGAATTTTTTCCATGCACACTGCTTGCATTTAACTTTTAAATCATACTTCCCTTATCCCTTCATTATACTCGTCCAAAATATGATATTAATACGTTTTCTCAATTTAAATTAGAAAGCATTTATCTGTAAATTTTATATTTCTTTTTGTACATGGTATATATATTGTTTATCTACACATTTTGTCATTTTGATGTCATTTTTACGGCATTAATCCTACTTTAGTACTATCCTACTACTAAGCTTAAAAATCACACAAAAGGTTTGATACTAATATATAGCAATTAAAAATAATATACAGTAAACTTTTATGATAGTTAACCAAATAACCAAAATTGTAATGTAATATATTATAGTTTTAGATAAACTTAAGGCGTTAACACTGTGGAATTCCACAATGACAATTTTTTTTATGAATCAAAACAATGTGTTTCCACTTTTGAATTTATTTTTCTCGACATGTTTCGAAGGCCTTCAACATTTATATCGTTCTCCCGATGATGAAGGTGTAGCCTTCGAAACATGTCGAGAAAAATAAACTCAAAAGTGGAAAAAACATTGTTTTAATTCATAAAAAATTCATAATATATTATAAACACTAATATTGTATTATTATTGTAATTAAGAACTAAGTTATAGTAGTCATTTGTGTACGTATAATAATAATGATAAACTGTCTCATAAGTATTCACGAATTAAGTCGATGTTTGCTGACTTGCAAATATTATCAGAAAAGGTTACTTTAAATACTCATATATAAAGACATACTGTTATTGCCTAAATACATATTTCTGTGATCATGTTGCATGTAATTATCAGGTGCATATTTATCATTGTAAAAGTAACAAAATCTTTACAATTATTAAGATATCTTGAGTTGTTATAGATAATAGAATACATATTCTAAAAACGAATTACTTATGACTACAAAAAATCTGAAAGTTTTCTAACAAAATTCGGGAACCAAGAAGCGGTTAACGTTTATAAGTTTCTTTGAATTTCAATAAAAAATATTAGAAAGAGATGTTAAATAATTTGTACAAATAAAAACGTGCGTTTTCAAAAATTATATGGTAAGGACCTGTTTAACTACCTACAATAAAACTAGTCAAAAATTTTAGCTTTACATCATTAAAAACAAAAAGTCACAAAATTTTAGTTACAATTTTCAAATTCATACATTTTTTGATAGAAGAAAAATCTTCTGTTGTAAACTGTCTTTAAGAACCTATAAATAAGGTATCAAATAAATAAAAAATACAATGATTTTGTTTTGTATTCTCAATGCCTTACACATTGAGATAGAAAGAAAATCTTCTGTTGAAAACTGACCTCTCTACGGTGAAGTATGTATCTACAAACCAAATAAACTGCTTTGCTCTGTAAATGGAAGTACCCGACTCTAATCGTAGAGTGCCTACGACCTACGACAAGGGTCTAAAGCTTTGTGTACCATCTACGACCTACAATAAAACTTGACAAAACTAGTTTAAAATATCTAAACATTTTTTTATTGGATTTGCATTAATTACATTGTATACGGAGGAATAAAATAGAGCAATTGAATTTAATTAGATCTTCTCTCTATCGAAAAAACAAAATGTACGACCTTTCCAAAACACCCTAAACATGTAACCTGGTTATAGAAAATCAACCCATAGGACAGGTCAGGACCTTCAAGTATCTAGGCATAGACTTGGTGGGAGGAGCTGATCTGCGAGATGAAATACAAGCCCAAGCAAACAAGGCAGCTGCTATCTCTGGCGCTCTAAAATCCACAAAATGGAAAAACAAAGACATGTCCGTTAAGATTAAGATGAGAATCTATAAAGCATGCTAAGACCAATTATAACATATTATGGCGTCGAAGCAAGGGCAGACACAGTAAGGACCAAACAAGTTTTGAGGACTTCCGAAATGAAGACACTGAGGACGATAGCAGGTAAGACACTGAGAGATCGCGTGAGGAACACCAGATTAAGAGAGAAATGTGAGGTTGAGGATATTATAAGATGGAGCAGACAGCGAAAAAGGGACTGGTACGGTCATGTTCAAAGAATGGACACCACCAGACTCCCCTATATTGCATTGCATAATCAGCCTCATGGGACTCGTCCTCGTGGAAGACCTGCTATGGAAGGACAAACCTCCATATGGAAGGACAGTTGGGAATCTACCTCGCAGGAGGAGCAACGCTCTGGAGAACAGACTACATAGGTCTACAACAAGGAAGAAGAAGATATCTTGTAGATTTATAGTTTTTTTTTGTGTTTGACAATTTAATGATGGATCCCAACATCCCAGGAGATATGATTTCTGTACAACAGGTCGTCAGATCGATTAAAAGAAGAAGAAGAAGAATCTTCTGGTGATCAAATTGCGAAATCTTTTCACGTTGATGATCTTTGATTTTTAAATGGCAAATCCTTCATAAATAAGTGAAAATTTTGGATTCTTAACGTTGAACTTCTGAATTGACAAAATTAACACATATGTATATTTCTCAAATATATTTGTTGTATTTGAAAGAATGATTTTCGATACCTAATTTGTCCAAATATTGTGTGCCTTGTATTATATGTACTCGTATACTATTCCCGAGGCTAGTAATTATGCAAATTACACTTCAAGTAGTGTCTAGTCTATAATAATTAAGCTCTTGATGCAATTATGCGTACACACGAATGTGAACACATAATCGTATACAACACAACCTGATTGTACCTATAGTAAAATATTTGTTAGCAAAACTTGCCGGCTTATTGATTGAAATATCCGAATGGCGAAAAAACAAGTAAACAGAAAAACAAACGAGAGAAATGGTTAGTACATAAACTTTAGAAAAAACATTTTTTTTCACTACACGTTTTTGAACTTATCACAAATGTGTTAGACAATAATATGAAAAATCGTTGCTTACATACTGAATGAAAGAGGTGAAGTATGGAGTTATAGGTTATTATTTTTTTAAGATTTGTAGGACAATGGGAACAAATCAAAAATTGGCTGTTTATTTATTTTTTGAATGTATACATATACTTGTATACGAATACTGGATTTCACCCATTGCGGGTTATCAATTCATGATTTAATTGTATCTCAATAGAGACGAAGATGCAAATTGGAAACTGAATATGGTTGATCAAGGTGTTTACAGGACTCATGACCTGTCATTGGTTGGGTTAAGTGCACACTTTATGTAATTACAACATTCCCCATTCCACTTTTCTTATGACCATGTCTGACAAATTTTTGGAAGTTGTATATTTGTTAAAGTCCAACGCCAGATTTCACATGTCAGTTTCAATGCGCCATCTATGAAGATTTTGATTATATCGCACGTTGAAAACAAAAGTGACACTATACAAAAATCTAAATTTTTCAGTACGGTCATTTAAAGTGTTTGTGAGGTCAATAACTTGACTGTGAGTAGAAATATATCTAATGTTGTTGTTTTATATATTAGTTTAGATATTATTCTATCAGAATCTAGTTGATTTTAGTTAGGTTAATAAGCAGGCAAAACTTTAAATGACCGTACTGAAAAATTGAGATTTTTTTATAGTGTCACTTTTGTTTTCAACGTGCGATATATGTTAATCTCTAAGATTAATCTATACAATCTACATACTAACGCCCTCTATGAGGATTTATGTTTATTTATTGATCATTTACCAAGTACAAGGTTTTAATATATCCCAACTGCGGTAACCCGCTCTAAGGAAGCAAAAAAAAGTATATTCTTAATAGATATTTTAAACTCTAACATTTCAAGGCTTTACAATATTACATTTATATTCATTTTAAAAATGTTAAATTTGTCTTCCTTTAACAAATGATCTTCTTCGATAAGTTTGTGTGCGAATTCCGTAGAAGTTAATATTTAATAACGAATACGAATAAAAACGTCTGTTTTCTAGAAGTTTTATTATATTTAATGTGAATGACGCGTCAAGGATATTTGATAATGCCTTCTTCTTCTTCTTCTTTAACAGCCGTTGGACATAGGCCTCCCCCATACTTCTCCATCTATGACGTGTCAAACGGGGGTGGTTGGCATTACAACGCCACGCTTACCAGACGGGTTGGCGAGGTGTCCTTCCACGTTAGCCTATGCATCAATATTATCCACCGAGGTTATTCACATTCGATCTCTAACATTTCGCATAGATTCCAGGGGAGACCAAAGTCGAGGAGGTGTGGAAAGGTACTTGGGATCAGATCAATCCTCCAGCGTAGCATGGCAATCACCACGGTGATAGCCATGCACCGCTTGAAAAGTCAATAGGATCCCCCTTACTCCCCTTAATGCCTTAGAGAGGAGAAACAATAAATAGTTATTTTTTTACGTAATTTTCAGTTTTATTTATTTTTATTTAATTCAATTCGTTTAAAAAAACCAACTGATTCATTTTTAGATCTTACTTGTAATTACGAGTATATAATGTTTCAGATATATTTTAAAATTGGTTTTTAGTAAAACTCCCTGTGTCTTTTGGTAGGTCATTGTAATTGTAATTACTTCTAGACTTTACTCCAACCACTTTCATGTAGTAAATAAGTAACGATTTTGTATATTTTTACTGTTAAAACATTGTGAAATGACGTTTACAGTCAGAAACATGTTTATGAAAAGTGTTGTGAAAATACAATACTTTTCAACAGTTATTCATATCTAAATTCATAATACAAAATAACAGTGAAGTTTAGTAGAAACACATAATAATTTTATTATAATAGCACGATTTATAACAATGATTCAATAGATTCGTGAAAAAGCCATAATCGACAATCTTATTGGTTTATTATAGAGCACGAACGTCAAAATTGTTTTTCTTTGAATGCGTAATAGCCATTTTGGAAAAGTGTAAACCCTTTTTTCTAATCATCGTTATTTTTTTTTCAAGATTACGGGTTTAAAATGTAGTTTCAGACATATCATGATAGCCCCTGATTTTTACAATACAGTCGAACTCGGTTGCGAAATAGCGAGATCTAGGGTGTTCATAAGTCATAATTCTTCTTCTTCTTCTTCCTGGCGCTATTCCAACTCATCGTCGCACACGGTTCTGAGTATCGCCCTCACTCAAGTCATTTCTCTGCAAGACGCTATTGCACTGAATCATCCACGTATTCTTAGGTCTTCCTCATACTCTCTCATTCATACTTTCATACTTCATAATCAATAAACTTATAATTTAGATCATCGTTTGTCAACGTTTGGGGTTACCAATGACGTATAAAATAGGTCACAATTTAAACATTTATACTTTGTTCTACTATACTTTTAAACCGATCGTTTTTTAAGCGGTCACATTTAGATTTTTAAGATTTAAAACACGTCTTAATGCGCCCTTGAGGTGATTACATCACAAAAACGGCGCTTTAAAAGTTAGCATATTATTATTATTATTATTATTCGATTATTTTCTCGATACGTTTATTTCATATCGTGTATTATCTCAATTTGTTATAAAATAACGAATCTTTTCGCTGTTGGGTTTAACTTAAAAGTCGATTTGTGACAATCTACTGAATAATAATTTAATAAGAAGGCCCTTACATTAAATTAATGCAGTGTAAAGGGCGGTAGAACACCTTGAGTTTATTTCACCAAAGTCATCTCCGCACTGATTTTATTGTGATAATAATGTTTCATTTTTAAGCTACTTTTATTTTTGTTGGTTCATATACAATGTAAAATTTTCTTTGAGGTAAAATCGCTTTTTTCCATCTTAACGCTTAACAATTATTTATTTCCCATTCCGTGTTGTCGCTTAGGTTTTTAAATAAATAATCATTTCGTAATTCTCGTTATATTATTCTACTACTTTGTATATTCGAAATATCGCGTATCGATTTTAATGAAAAAATATCCAATTTGAGTATTGTATCAAATTACAGGGAACAGTAATTTGATTACCGCCCCAATACAGAACTCGAATTTCGTCTAATTGGTAATACAAGCAGCAGCAAGGCGTGGTGGTTCGCGTCTCCCGCTAATAACGTCGAATGTATGCGCTGGCAGCGTAGGGTATTATTACCCTCACAGACGTTTGCATAAAAAACAAACCTAAGTTATTTTAACGACATTTGTATTTAGATAATCCATTGTTTTGGCCGAAACACTATGATACTTTTAAAAGTTTAAATTTGAAACAATGTTATTAAGTATAATGAAAACAAAAAAAAAATGATCCAAAATATCTTTATTATTATATTAGGTTGGGGAAAAGGTAATTTTGTATTTTTCCCTTAATTTCAATGCTTTATAAAAAGTGTTACAATCACCCGATTTAAGTCTAATATGCGCCGTTCTGTTCGATAACTTGTTGCCAACGAGAATCCAACTTCATAATGCCCCCCTCTCGTAGAAGCCCTTGTCCCTATTGGCAAAAAACTCGGACAACCAATTTTCACAGGCCTCTTTTGAGGCCAAATTTCTACCCCCAAGCGCGTTTACCATAAACAGGAACAGGTGGTAGTCACTTGGTGCCAAGTCCGGACTATAGGGTGGATTCATAAGAACTTCCCATCCGAGCTTCCGGAGCTTCTGGCAAATCATCAAAGATGTGTGCGGCCTGGCGTTGGCCTGATGAAACACAATTCCTCTCCTATTCACCAATGCTGGCCGCTTCTGTTCGATCGCCAGCTTCAAATGTTCGAATTGTTCACAGTAGAGGGCAGAATTAAGCGTTTGACCATAGGGGAGCAGCTCATAGTAGAGTATTCCCTGCCAATCCCACCGAACACACAGCAACACCTTCCTGGCCGTCAGTCCTGGCTTAGCCACAGTTTATTTAGTGTGCTTCCAGTTGAGTTTATCGTCGACCGGTTTCGGCAGCTTGCTGCCATCTTGTTATTACGTATCCAAATTTATTTATACCAGTTTTTCGCGACAGCTGTTCCGCCAAACTACGTCGGCGATGTCAAGTTATTTGTAACACCTGATGATGCCAACATAGGTTGGCGAAACAGTTGTCGCGACAAACTCGTATAAATAAATTGTGATGCGTAAAAACAGTGTTTCAAATTTAAACATTTAATGACATTGGTACGATTAAAATTTCAGAATAAAATAATAAAGGCGAAACATGTAATTCATAAAATATTCTAAAAAAAGCAGACGTCTGTCATAATATTTAATAATAACGACTAATATCTACCGATGTGGCTATTAAGTCCGGTAATGTTAGTGTTTTGAAATTCGTATATACATTTTTAAAATATTTATATTATAAGATTGGACATGTTTCACCTTATCGCGACGTGAATAAAAAAAAAACCGTGTCGCTGTGTGTGAATGTAGAAGAGTCGCGAGAGTTATGTAAGGATTGAAAAGTGTGGCGATCAATCCACGTTGCCTCTCTGGCCGACGCGACGGCGTGATGGTTGGTTAGTTAACTTAAGCCATCTAAACTGTAATATTTCATAATTATGTTTTTTTTAAGAATGTAAACACTATTTTTCCACATCTTCAAAACTAGTCGAAATAGAAAATTTCCAAAACAAACGATTTTTCATTCGCATAAAACAACAGTTTTTTTTTATTATTCCGATGTTAGTAATTCACTACAGTAAATAATGTAGTTTTTTTTTTTTTTAAATTAGTTGATTGCGTCTAGGGCCCACCAAAATTAACTACATTTAAATTGAAGTCATTCCTTGTATGTTAGTATTTAAAAATAAATGTATATTCAATATTGTTCTGTCAATTAAATTCCTCCCCTATTAATTTGCGAGTGCAAACACAAGTAGGCAAATGGCTGACGTGACCTCTGGCGACTGCTGGGGCGCCTCGCTAGGCGGGCAGCCAGACCGTCTATCGGCCGCGAGGGGCGAATGGAAGTCGCGAGGGGTGAACTGGTCCAACCTGGGTACTGCGAGCGATCTTCCACCACTGGTCCGAGAGCCAAAACCAAATCTGAATATTTTCCCATCTTGTGAACGGTAATTTTCTTGATTTTCAGTAACCTCTATCGCAATGTGTGGATACTCTGTGTATGATTGAGTGTCGATTGAAAATATATGAATTGAATGCGGTGCGAATGATGGTATTATGAACAAAATAATGAAAGGATCATTAAGATGGTTTGGAGATATGGAAAGAGTGAATGAAGAAAGAATGGTAAAAAAATATATATGTTAACGATGTAAATGGAACCAGAAATAGAGGAAGACCGAGGAAAACGTGGCACGATCAAATAAATCAAATATTGAATGTCGGCCACGTGAGGAGTCAGAGAAATCGACGCGCGTGCATGACACGATGTATGAATGTTGAGGAATCGAGAGAAATATGTCAGGAAAGAAAAGTGTGGCAGTCCATTCTTTCTGCCTACCCCTTCGGGGAGACGGCGTGATGGTTAGTTAGTTAGCTAGTTTCATATCGCAATGTTCGTACATACACCGTATAAGGACTCTTTATTTGTTTTGCTTATTGATACAAAATATTATGAATAATACAACACATTATTTTTTTAATGGCATTGTCACTATGGAATTTCATAATTACGAATTTACGTTATGAATTTAAACACGTTTTACACCTTCATCATCGAGAGAACGATTTAAAAAATTAAAAAAATCAAAAATCGTGTTAAGTGTTCTAGTACATATTCCTTTTATTTATTCCGTATTTAATTTCTAAAAAGTCGTACGTATGTTTTTAAAATTGTGTTATAACGACCTCTTATAGCAAATTAAGTATTAAAAATCTTATTTTTTATGGTTTAGGCGGATAAAATGGCTAAAAACATATTATATGGAGTACGGAGTCGAGGAAGATCGAAAAAAACATGGCATGACCAAATCAATCGAATTTTAAAGGTCGACCATATTAGAAGCCAGAAGAATCGTGCGTGTATGACTCGCTGTATGAATGTGGAGGGCGCTAGAGAGGTGTGTCAGGATAGAGAAGTGTGGCGGACGTTCTATCTGCCTACCCTATCGTGGAAACGGCGTCATGGTTTGTTGTCGTTGTTGAACAAATATGTTTTGTGCGTATGTTTACAAGCAAAAAATTTAGATTTCGAATGTGTCCGTGTCCCTATGTATCACCTTCGAACGCGTTCCTATGTTTGTATGTATAAAAATTCTTATTTTGCGATTTTTTTTAGTTCAAGACTCGCCCTTTAAGTTAATTGACAATGAAGGTAAATAAAAAGAGGCGCAATTCTCTTCTCATTGACCTTTTCAAGTGGATTTCCACATGGCCTGATACTACTTTTATGGATCGCAATCGTCTAAATGTCAAGTGTACTTCCCCTATCCTGAGCGTTCTGTTATATTCACAATAAAACTTTATGTTTAAATAATACATACTAATTATAAACATGAAAAATCATGAAAGTTTGCGTACCCCTATTTCAAGAGGGTTGACAGATTTAGTGTCAAAGATCCCCCGACCTTCACAAGTCCTCAAAATTCTTATTTTATTAAACGAATCCCGACTTGTGATTTGAATTCTATTCAATCAATTCAACTATACGAGTATATCTTTTTTTTTTACCTTGAATATTGGCAATTTTATTTTATTTCCCATGTAATAAGAAATATTTGTATGTAATTGAACCGTCTTTCGTCGTGTTTTCGCGTGTATCCGCTTCGCCTTTGCCGAATAACGTTTTGCTCGGTCATAGGAAATGCCAATTTCATACGTTTACGCCCACCGTCGAAATTCAACGGTGCCCTTTCGAGAAGCGGATGTTGTTACGTAACGGCTACTGTATCGGGTCTTAGAGGTGATATCCATAGCGGAATTCAGCTTTATCGCTGAGCCATGGTCGGGCAAAGATGCATTACGAACGTTACCCGGGTACCCCTCGGAAGAATAGACATGCAGTGAATTAAATAGGCGAAAGAATTATATACTCGTATCATGTAATAAGTTGACCCGATATTGAGAATTTACGTGAGAATTCCAGCCGTAAAAAGAGGAATGATCTGGATGAATTCCTATTTTAAATTCTTGGAGATGAATTATGTTTTGCCCGTTCATTTCGCTGGCCTACATTAATTCTCTGTTGTTTATATCCTTACATATATGCAATCACCTGTAATATCTAATTTGTATTTTATCTGGCCGTTGTAATATTGAAATGCTCGCATATCTATAACTGCATATTTTTTTACTAAATGGTAGTATGCGAAATATTGCTCCAACATGAAATGGCAGCGAGCTGCCAAAACCGGTCGAAACTAAAAATAAATAAAAAACAAGTGCAATATGAATAAATACACGCAAGATACATGCAAGAATTTTTATTAAATAATATATTTTCTTTGCTTTCAATGAACTTCTACCATGAAATTTTTATTAAGAACAGTAATATATTAAACTTATTTTTTTAGTCTTTCATTAATCAGGCAGATATGGGAATATCATTTTTTTATTTCCTCTCTTTATTGGTTTCAAAATAATATGATCCACGCTTGTGGTTATCTAAAGGATATTTCTAGTTATTATAAAGTTTTATTTCTTTATTTTATATTTAATTTCAACTCTACAGGAATACACTCTTTCTGTGATTGATTTTAGTTGTAAGTGGAATTCAGTATGATATTAGGGTCCGAGTATTGTAACGGGTTTCGCGAGCTGTGGGAACCGCCAGCAAGTGATCTCCCGGTCGATTTACATTTGCGAACATTGCGATAACAATGGTCCGCCGGTTGGTTGTTCAATAATTCATTCGGAAAATGAAACGGTCCCCCTTCCTGCCGGTTCAGTTACCCGCCCTTACCCCTTCACCGTCACTCGAAAGTCTAATTACCGCCTTTTGTAACGTTCACCGATAAACGTTCCATTCCACGCACCACTAGCAAGACCACGCCGTCTTGCGCCAACCAGGATTTAGGTTGTTTATATAAGGTGTCGACTACTTTATTGACCTCATTATAAATAAAATAATGTTTTATACAGTAGCGTGTATCTATAGGTCAACGCATATAAATTATTAAATTATGAAAAATATTATAAACTGAACACGACAGAAGAGATGCCTATTGGTGGCGATGAGGTTCGCAACCCATCACACCGCGTCTCCCGCGGGGCGAAAAAAGAAGGATGGAGTGCCGCATCGGTTAAAGTGTGACAGTCCATTCTTTCTGCCTACCCTTTAGGGGAGACGGCGTGATGGTTAGTTAGTTTGTTAACATAAAATATACAAGATGGACACATGGAAAAAATTTATAAAGAAAGAATGGTGAAAATAGTAAATGTCAACGATGTAAATGGAACTAGAAATAGAGAAGTCATGTGAGGAGTCGGAGAAATCGATGTGCGTGCATGATACGATGCATGAATGTTTAGGGACGATAGAAGTATGTATATTCTTTCTGCCTAACCATTCGGGGAGACGGTGTGATGGTTAATTAGTATGTTAGTTTGTTAACAAAATATATATAAAAAAAAAACAAATGTTGAAAAGATATTTCTAATTAAGATTTTTTTATTTAACGCTAAAAATACATTTTTTCTTGATATTGTGGCTTCGACCGTTTTTGGCAGCTCACTGCTTCTGGTGGTATTTTCTGTTATGTTATTTACTCGATATATTTTTGTCTTCTTCTCCTTATAGACCTTTGGTCTGTTCCTAATAAGAAGAAGATTTTTTACCTTTGTCCGAGGCTGTTTTCTGTGGGCTGTGAGCAAGTTGGCTGTTTTACGACGAGCAGGTTGCTAGCCTTGTTTATTAACCCTCTTCTTTTTTCATCCGGGCATGGGACCAGTAATGGCAGAGTTCTTTTTTGTAGTAATTACTTTTGTTTTAAAATTGTTGTAAATGTACTCGTATACATTAAATATGTGATTATTGCACCTACCGTTTTATAGGACTGGATAGGACAGTGACATACAGACAGTGCAGTTTTGAAAGGCCGGTACATCCCGTGTGGTGGGGGTAGGAACCTGGGATTGGTCTCATTATATTGGGAGGGTCTTGCCGTTTTCAGTCGTTGCCATGGTTTGGTCCGGACAGCAACGGGGCTTTGCCGTTCGCACGTTTCTTGAAAATGGCCGTTCTGTCATCGCCACCCAGCGGGCCTTTCGGCTGCACTTCAATCTTAGGCGTCGTGATACCGTCCCTCACCGTAATTTAATCATGACTTGGGTGCGTACATTAGAAGGAACTGGTTCCACACTAAGACCTAGGGGTTTAGGAAGACCCAAAACCGTAAGAACACCCAAAAATTTAACGAGAGTGAGAGAAGCTATTGAACTGTCACCTCGGCGCTCTGCCCGGAAGCATGCAATTGCATTGGGCATTGCTGACCGCTCACTAAGAAGGATTTTGCATCAAGACCTATCATTCCACCCCTACAAGATTATGATTGTCCAAGAGTTGAAACCTCCTGACTATGAAAACCGCATGAATCGCTCCCAAGAAATGTTAAACCGAATTCATGCGATGTCAACTTTTTTCAGTAGTGACGAGGCCCACTTTCATCTCTGTGGAGCGGTGAATAAACAAAATTTTCGGTACTGGGCTGAAAATAACCCAAGGCAACTTCACGAAAGACCTCTTCAGTCCCCAAAAGTGACTGTGTGGTGTGCGATTTCCAAATTTGGAGTGATTGGGCCATATTTTTTCGAGGAGAATGAACGAACCGTGACTGCCAACGCTCAACGTTATGTTTCCATGTTGGAAAATTTTTTTGAACCTCAATTGGAAGAACTAATGGAAGAAACAGATCTGGGAGATATCTGGTTTCAACAGGACGGTGCTACGGCCCATACTGCTCGAATTTCGGTGACAAAACTGCGACAGATGTTCCCCGCGCGCCTCGTCTCTCTGAGGGGTGACGTGGGATGGCCCGCGCGCTCACCTGATTTAAGCATTTGCGACTTTTTCCTGTGGGGCTATCTGAAGGAAGAAGTTTTAAACATCGACCTCGCACCTTGGAAGAACTCAAAGATCGAATTCGGGAGGAAATCGCCGCTATGCCCGTCGAGATGTGCCAAAATGCAGCCGAAAACTTCAGAAATCGCCTTCATCAATGTATCGCTGCTGGGGGCCACCATCTTTCTGATATCATCTTCAAGACTTGATGCTTAAAACGGCATAATGTACCAAATAAAATAAAATTAATCTCATTTCTGTAAATTGTGCCGTTTTTTTTTAATAGCCCTTCAAAACTGCACCGTCTGTTTTGCCGCACCTTGTACAACTGAATTATATAATAATAACATTTCGACTTTTGACGTTATTCTAAAAAAAATCGATTATATAAAAGTATTAGTATACTAAAATATAATACACAAACGTCGAAGAATCCTTTGTAAAAGAGAAATCGATTTTATTTTACGATCTTTAAAAATTAAAATATCCGAATCCCCTAAACGAAATAACATAAACCATTGGCCGGGCTATCAAATGACGAGATTTCGTTTTATGATTCCCATTTATTTCGGATCAGGATAAAGAATATATTTTTTTCATTGCTAGTAGTCGATAAGGGATATAACTTCATGATAACGTTTGGTAAGATTTAGGGTTAGAATATAATCGTAAGACTATTACTTTTTATTTTATGTCGTAAAAAATTGTAACAAAGAGCAAACTGGTAAAATTATAAAACATATTGTGTGTGTCTTCTTGAAGACGACCTTCGTGGCAGAGTGGCAAGGACTTCGACTGCCACACCGAAAGTCCTGGGTTCGATTATCGGAGATGGCAGTGTGATTGTCACACTGTCTTTTATAATAAAATAGCAAAAGATTGTCTACCTATCATATGTCACAAGAATCAATAGCTAAAAAGTTAATCAATACGAATGAAAACTACAGTTTTCTAGATGTTTTATTATATTTTATGGAAATGACATGTTTCGCCCTTCTAAGGCATTATCAAATGTGTGTGTTTGATAGTGCCTTAAAAGGGCGAAACATGTCATTCCCATAAAATATAATAAAACTTCTATAAAACTGACGTTTTCATTCGTATTAATTATTGTATATGGAGTTATTATAATAAATTAAACACTTGAGTGAGGGATACGAACTAAACTTTTATTGTTACAAAAGTACATATTACATGTATTCAAAGATAGATGGCGCTACTGATATTGTCGATACATAAAATAACATCCCTACTTATCGCAATATCCACTATCACACATAAATATAAATTTAATCTAAACAAACTATCCCAAGAATTAACATAAATTTATAATGCTTTGCTGAACACAAACTTTTCGTTAAAATGTCAGCTGGCATATCAGCTGTTGGCACATACAGTACTTTAACAATTTTATCTTTTACTAAATCACGTCAAAAATGATATTTGATATCAATATGCTTTGTACGTTTATGAAAGACTGGGTTTGCACACAACTTCTGTGCGCCTTGGTTATCATTGAATATGCTTATTGTGTACATTTTATTGGTTATTTCATACTGTAATTCCTTAAGATATAATGCTTCTCTACATGCCTCAGATAGACCAATATACTCTGATTCAGTACTGGAGAGGGCTACACATTTCTGTTTCCTACATTCCCATGATATTGCACCATGAGACAACAAAAAACACATCCCAGTATATGATCTCCTATCTTCAGAGTTAGAAGCCCAATCAGCATCTACATAGCCTCTTATTTCTGAGTTACCATCTTTACAATATTTTATTCCATAAGATTTAGTTCTTTTAAGATATCTCAATACTCTCTTTGCATATTCCCAATGCTGTTTAGTGTGGCAATTATTGAATTGACTCAAAAAACTTATAGAATAACTAATATCTGGCCTAGTTAAGACTGACAGGTACATCAAACTGCCAATTAGTTGTTGATAGGGCACACATTTATTTACACCTACTTCACCCTTACTTACATTTAATTTGACCTCCATAGGTGTATCAACAACCTTACAATCACTTAAATTAAATTTGTTCAATAATTGATCAATATAAGTTTGCTGGCTCAAAGTTACATATCCTTTATCTTTGTTAAAGGTTACATTCATTCCAAGACATAGTTTAACATCACCTAAGTCTTTAATGCTAAACTTATTAGATAAAATCTGTTTCAAGCTCTTAGTTTCAGTTTTATCGTTGGAAAATATAAAGAAATCATCGACATAGACTGTTACAATGGTCTTACATTTGTTATTATCCTTTATATACATACATGGCTCTATTTTTGATCTTTCATAACCATTACTGATCAAACAATCGTCTACCTTTTTATTCCAGGCCCTAGAGGCCTGCTTAAGTCCATAAATGGCCTTTTTAAGTTTTAATACTTTACTAACTGAACTACTATTATAACAATCTGGCATTTTCATATAAATGGTTTCCTCTAAATCACCATTTAAGAACGCAGTCTTAACATCTAAATGAGTGACATCTAGACCTAACTTTACAGACAATGCAAATAATAGTCTAAGAGTTGTA